>CAIGQQ010038113.1:4556846-4569447 GCA_903798035.1 Danio albolineatus
TAATATTAATATTAATATTAATATTAATATTAATATTAATATTAATAATATCTGGCCAATGTCTGGCCAGGGAGAGAATAGCCTATCAGACGTGCATTCTTGCAACATGTTAAAGGCGTTCAAAAAGACTAAAGCTAAGTCCCTTTTGCCAATACGAACAAGTGTTGAATACTGCAACAAACAGTAATATCTTCTTTCTTCTGTCAAAAGGGCCATCACTTGAGATAATAACAATTGTCACTCACACTGAATCCTAAGGTCAAATGTTAGTCAAAGTTTTGACTGTGAAGGGCAGCTGGCCATTTGCATTCTTCAGTTCACAGAGAGATAATCCACAGTCTCTGAGCACTGGGTCTCCAGAGGCCTGAAGCCTGGCATTGCATCAGCTGGAGACCACACACACACGTACACACACTAACACACAGATACACACACACTTTCACAGTAGCACCACTCTGGCACCTGGCATTACATTCACACTCACATGCTGACAGACTGACAGACACACATACACACACACAAATGTACATGCACAAGCACACTTATACACATACACATGCAGAGACTTTAACACATTTGTACACTTTCACACACATGCACACAAACTCACATACATGCACATATGCACGCACAATTTCACTCACACACACATATAGTACACAAACTCACATGCGCACATGCTTGCAGACACACGCATACAAACGTGCACCCAAGTGCACCCTTTCTCAAACGTTCACAAATATGTCACACATACACACACACACACACACACACACACACACACAATCACGCATCTATACATACACATTTTCACACACACACACACACTGATACTCATGCTCTCATGCACTCAAACATTTCACATCCACACATGCACACATACACACACACACACACACACACACGCACCACACTCTCACATACTGTACATGCAGATGCACACACTCTCAGGCACTCATACACGTTCATAATCAAATATTGTATGCACAAACTCACTTGCGCACACACTTACACATACACACACACACACACACACACACACACACACACACACACACACACACTCCTCACATGTGCAAACACTAATTTCTTTAACTGATGATCACTAACCAATCACTACTCTATAGGCCAAAGGTCATGGGACACAGGGCTGTTCTGGTCCAAAAAAAAAAGTATAGTTTTGTACCTACGGCATATTCCTTTTCTAATTCATTCATCATTCATTTTCTTTTCAGCTTAGTCCCTTTATTCATCAGGGGTCGCCACAACGGAATGAACCACCAACTTATCCAGCATATGTTTTACGCAGCGGATGCTCTTCCAGCTGCAACCCATCTCTGGGAAACATCCATACACACTCATTCACACTTATAAACGAACAATTTAGCTTACCCAATTCACCTATGCCACACGTCTTTGGGCTTGTGGGGGAAACCGGAGCACCCGGAGGAAACCGACACGACAACGGGGAGAACATGCAAACTCCACACAGAAATGCCAACTGACCCAGCTGAGGCTCGAACCAGCGACCTTCTTGCTGTGAGGCGAACGTGCTACCCGCTACACCCCTCCTTTTCTAAATCCTAAATTCTAAATTCATATAAAAAAGAATAGAGAAATTCTTCTGAGCCTCGTGCTGTAACACTTCTCCAGGAAATGGTTGCTTCTCACCCCCGAGACCCCACACACAATTGTGTTCTTCACTGTATTCTAAGGAATATACATTTGCTTTACATGCTTTTTTTTTTGTTTTTGTTTTTTGTTTTGTTTATGGTTGGCGCCACGGTGGTGTAGTGAGTAGCACGTTCGCCTCACAGCAAGAAGGTCGCTGGTTCGAGCCCCGGCTGGGTCAGTTGGTATTTCTGTGTGGAGTTTGCATGTTCTCCCCGTGGTTGCGTGGGTTTCCTCCAGGTGCTCCGGTTTACCCCACAGTCCAAAGACTAGAGATGGGTTTTAGCTGGAAGGGCATCCGCTGTGTAAAACATATGCTGGATAAGATGGCGGTTCATTCCACTGTGGCGACCCCAGATTAATAAAGGGGCTAAGCCGAAAATAAAATAAATTGATGAATGTATGAATGAAGTTGACGTCAACAGAGGCGGACCATCACTCCAAACATGAAAGCCAAAGGTCCGACTTTGAAGATTACAATGTGCGCTAGCAAAATAAACGTTTCCCACAGACTTAAAAAGTCTGTTACGGATAAAACGGCTGTTTCAAACTTCATCCTCTCAACACGGACACTATTTAGTGCACATACTGTATACATGTGAGCACAAAAGCCTTACTGTACTGTGCGTAGGCTGTAACAATAGATCCTTACTACTAGCATAAGTACATTAGCAGATATTGTTTGATGCTGGTTTTGGCTGAAGAGCATCAATGGCTGCTGGATCATGTGAGCGAGTTCTGCCTTTGTCTCATAGCTCACATTCCTGCTCACTAAACATAGACACATTTATTCTCAAGGCCACAATGCTGCGATATGGCATGGAGTTCAGAACGAGGTTTGCAGTGCTGTCATCGAAGAATATTTTATTGGCCCGAGACGCTTCATCATTCAGGAGACTTTCAGTGGTTTTGCCATTATTGACAGATACTGTATTAATTATTGTACATATTGCACTGCATGGCCTTAATATGTGCATAAACCATTACTATAATATATACGATTTTATAATATGATCAAATAATAAACAAAATGCTTTCCCAGAGATGGGTTGCAGCTGGAAGGGCATCCGCTGCGTAAAACAAATGCTGGATAAGTTGGCGGTTCATTCCGCTGTGGCGACCCCAGATTAATAAAGGGACTAAGCCGACAAGAAAATGAATGAATGAATAAACAAAATGCAATATAAATATGACTGAGGGAGTCACATAAAATGACATTGAAATGATTTTACACACAAACATACTGTATATACTAATTACTATACTGTATAAATACTCACACACACTGTATATCTATCTATCTATCTATCTATCTATCTATCTATCTATCTATCTATCTATCTATCTATCTATCTATCTGTCTGTCTATCTGTCTATCTATCTATATTCTATCTATCTGTCTATCCATCCACCCATCCATCCATCCATCCATCCATCCATCCATCCATCCATCCATCCATCCATCCATCCATCCATCTATCTATCTATCTATCTATCTATCTATCTATCTATCTATCTATCTATCTATCTATCTATCTATCTATAAATCTTCTATTGCACTGCAGTGTTTTGAGTATTAACAGTATGTGTTGAGCATCCCCTGCTGTACTGTACTCTACTGTACCATATATATCAATTTTATTTTCATGGAGGGCCAGGAAGCTGCATGCATTTTAAATAAAGTGCCAGGAACTGCTTCTGAAGCCTGTAAAAAAGAGCTCTTACAACTGATCCGACTCGAGCGCTTTGATGCAACAGAAATGCTTTGTAAATCAGATCGAAAGCATTTAATCCTTCAGGAATACTGAACGCCGGCCAGTTTACAGAAAATGACACACAAACTACAGTTATTCCGAAGTCAAGAGTGTAAATTTAAACACGTGTGCAGCTCAATGAAGTCAAAACTGAAAAATAGGACAAAACACAGCCTGACATATTGATGAAGACGGGATGTTTTACTATATCCAGCTTTAAGATATTACATGATATTGTAAAAAACAGCATTTGATTAAATTCAAACTTGACTTGAGGATAAACCTTGCTTCAACTCAAAATATTTTCAAAAATCCTCTATACAGCAGGGAAATAAGTATTGAAGACGTCACCATTTTTCTCAGAATCATATTTCTAAAGGTGCCGTTGACTTGAAATTGCCTTTTTCATTAAAATTTTCTCAAGATATTAGTAACAACTAAAGAAACCCATACATGCAAAGAAAACAAATCTAATTACTTTACAAATTAAGTTATTGGCAATAAAATGAAATTATGCAGTATTGAACACATGAAGAAAGGGAGGTGTGGAAAGGCAGGGAAAGCCCAGACAGTAGCTGAAATCTCTGAGTAGATCTTCAGCAACCCCCTGCCCTTCCTCGTTGTAAATTAATATTAGCTGCTTCAGTCCAACATCTACATTATCAGGATGATGAAGATGAAACCAGAGTGGACATTTCAGCAAGACAATGATCAAAAACACAGCCTAGTGTAGGGCTGTGCAATACGGACAAAATAATCATATTGCGATTTTTTTGAATGAAGATTGTGATTTTATTTGCGATTTTGGCAACTGTTTTTGCTTTTTCAAACAAGCTACATACACACATTTTAAATGTATTCAGTGCACAAGAAGTGCATAAAACACTTCTGATTGGTTAATATATTTCTCCCGCTCAGCTTAGCGGTAATAGCCTGGTGTGCTGCGTCAGCTCTGATTGGTTAACATATTAAAATCACGTGCACAAGAACATAAACAAAAATCAAAATAAATTAATAGATAAAATTGCGGCCTTTGCAATTTAGAAATTGCATGTGCTTAAATCACTTTTTTTTGCGATTGTGATTAATTGCACAGCCCTGGCCTACTGTAAATATTTCTAATAATTAAAAATTTTCAAGTCAAGTTTACTCAAGCCTGACTTATGTTTGAGAATGTCAGGATTCTTGCAATAACTGAATAAACTCTTTATATAATTGATTACAATACAGTAATTTTTTTAAATATAATGTCAAATAAATGAGTTCTTATTTAATGTAGTAATTTATCCCTGCGATTCAAGCTGAATTTTCTGAATTATTACCAGATGAACTACATTATTACTCAGTTTTGTGAATTTGTAAACAAATAAATATTACATTTTGGTCTTTATTGTAAAATCCTGTCTCAGTTTAATTAAAATCTAAAGTTTAGCATAAAACATTTCAATGTTTCTTGTCAATTTTAAAGAAGTGTTTATAAAAAATATAAATAATTGTATGGATTTCACAATATTTATGCAATTTCCTAACTGAATATTAAAGCTCAAGAAAATACAGAATGTCCTCTGTAAAATTACATTTAAAAAAATGCATTACAGGAAACTTTCGAAAATGTAACTTTTTTGCATTACTTAATTTTACAGTATTACTGTATTTTTACACTGAAATAACACTGAAATGTTATCAGTAGATAGATAGATAGATAGAATATTTGTATATCAAGAATTTCAAGTAGATAGAAGTGTTTCAAAGGTCAGTCTGTATAACTCGAAAGGCACATGGATTAAAAATAAACTGCATTTACTTATGTATTTTTAACATTTTTCCAACATTTCCACATTAACAATATAATATTTTCATCTGAAAGTCCAGTACAGTGATCAGACAATGCTAATAAATGCTAATCCTGCACCCTCTACTGTGTGTGAACACTTCATCACACAAAGCAAATGAAATAATTAGCAGTTAATTTGAGGAATGTAATCTCTGTTAAGGCCCTTAAACGGCAGCACTGTAATGATTTATTGGGGTTAATTGAGGTTCAGCCAGAGCATGAGCCCCAGTTAGGCTTAAGAGTAAAAAAAGAAAATAAACACGGTTTGAATCATGTCGCTGTTAAGAATAGTTCATTGCTAAGCAGCATCTGTGAACGCATGGCATCCCGAGTAAAGCTGTCCAGGGTAAATCACTCAATAAATCACAGAAAATAAGGGTTATTTCTGTATATAAATGATGCATGTGCGCATGGCCTGTGTGTCACATGTCCTGTAAACTCGCCATATGTCATGAATGATGAATTATGAATGTGCTGCTGGTTGCAGGCTGGATTTTTCCTGGAGAAACCGTTTGATTCTAGATTTTGATATATTCTAGAGCAACCGCAGCAAATGTTTATATGAATCTCTGAGTGCAAAATGCTCAAGTGGAAAAATACGCATTTGATCAATTTGTGTTGTCAAGATTTCAGTTATGATGCATATTTTTAAAGGCTGTTTTCTGAATATGATTTTATCTCCAGCAATGAGATATAAAGTTTTAGCCATTTGTCATTTATATCTATATACTGAATTTATATCTATATACTGATTTAAATCGATTCACAATTATTAAAGAAAAAAAAGAAATAATAATTCCCGCTTCTAATACAAATAAACAGTCCACAGGCCATAGTTTTAGTAGAGTGATATGTTCTTATACCAGTGTTCCAGACTCAAATTTAAACACTTTTCAAGCTCTTTTCATTTCCATTTTCCATTTACAAATTTTTTACATCAATTTACAGGTGTGGCATGTAACATGTTTACATGCATTTACATATAATACACAGAATAGTATAGTATAGTATAGTATAGTATAGTATAGTATAGTATAGTATAGTATAGTATAGTATAGTATAGAATAGTATAGTATAGTATAGTATAGTATAGTATAGTATAGTATAGTATAGTATAGTATAGTATAGTATAGTCCCTCTGTTAAAACAACTTGGTTTATCATCAATTCACTAGGTCAATTTCTTACACCATACCCAGGCCTGATAACTGAAAAACCTGTTCGAAAGCAATAAATCACTTAAATAGGACCTGTGTGACAAAGGGAAGTAAACCAAAAGATCCTCAAAACATGTGCTGTACATCATTTAGAGATCAAAAAAAAAATTCAAATACAAATGAGTAAGAAAATAGTTGAGATATACATATATATTTTATATCTAAACATAAATATATTTTCTCAAATATATGCATTTCATTCATTCATTTTCTTGTCGGCTTAGTCCCTTTATTAATCCAGGGTCACCACAGCGGAATGATCCGCCAACTTATCCAGCATTTGTTTTACGCAGCGGATGCCCTTCCAGCTGCAACCCATCCCTGGGAAAATATATGCATTTATACATAATAAATGCACACATATATATTATGTCAAACCAAACTTTTATTTTGGATGCGATTAATCTTTGCCCAGCAGTATAGTATAGTATAGTATAGTATAGTATAGTATAGTATAGTATAGTATAGCATAGCATAGTATATAGAGTGTAGTATTTTACGGAAAATGTTGGATGTTTGCACCAAACCTAACATTCATTAACTATTGTTTACACTTTAAATGCCATCCACACATCTTTTCATCTTTATTTGTCATCTGTGTCATCTTCAATGTGTCAACTTTCAATTTTATTTGTTTTAATTACATTAATTGTTCACTCATAAAGTGGTCATTTCCATGCATTTTTTTTTACCACTGAATAATCAAAGAGCACAGATAAAAAATAATCAGGTAAAATAAAAAAATAAATAAAAGAAATATATATATATATATATATATATACATGATCCAAAATCGAAACACTTTACAAACCTTGAATTCTAATTAAATTAGAGCATAAAAATATTTCCTGCACCCGAATGAACCCTTGTTATACATAATTATTTACAACATTTTATTCAAATTTTGACAGTTTTTTAAGAGTGATTACAATGTGATAAAAAACAGATTCCCATAATCTCCTCTGTAAAAATTTGAATAAATTGTTGTAAATAATTATGTATAACAAGGGTTCATTCGGGTGCTGGAAATCTTTTTTATGCTCTAATTTAATTAGAATTCAAGAATTTTAATTTAGAAAAATTCAAGAATTTAAGAATTTAAATTTAGAAAAAACTTAATTCAATTAATGTTTATCTTTTTGTGTCAGAACTGTATGCAAACTAGCACACATTACATTAAAAACTTCTCATTTGAATATTTAAATTTAATAATTATAATCAATTGTAATACAATTGAACAATTTAGACGTACGGTGAGAACTAATAGTTATTTTCTTAATCTACAGTTTCTTGTTTAAAGATGCTCAAAACACGCACAAGACATTTGCACATTGAACAGGCAATGTTTATTTGGTTAAAAAACATTTTAAGGCATCTACATGACATTATACAGTACATGTATGATTGATTGCTCCAATTATTACAGACCTGGTAACATTCGTTTGCATATTGTTTATGAATTGTTATATGCTGCACATGAAGATGAACACCTGGAAAAGGAAAAAGCATTTTACAACATACACAACATACCTTTAAGAGCACAGAGGAACATAAAATAACATAACATTGCCACAAATTTCTTTAAATTAATTCAATAAACTCATATAATTATTATAGATAAGTTTAAACACTGTAATTTATATTATATTCATCCATTCATTCATTTTCTTTTTGGCTTAGTCCCTTTATTAATCAAGGGTCACCGGAGCAGAATTAACCACCAACTTATCCACACAGCAAATTTGCCAGTGTACATTTTACACCACAGGGGATGAATTTAACACTTTTCTGGTGTCTATATGAGTCCCACCAGCCAAGTGTTCAGGTTACACTTTCAAATGTGTTGAATAAATACACCTCTGCAGTGTAAAATATTTTACACCCAGAGTGTAAAAATGCACACCACATTAAACATTTTTTAACACCTGCAGGGCAAATTGTCTAATATACATGTAACTCCACAGGTGTTAAATTACACTCTCTTCTGGTGTATATGCGAGTCCCACCACCCCAATGTATAACTTACACTTTAAAAAGTGTTGAATACATACACTTAAGCAAAGTATATTATTTTACACTACCGAGTTGACTTATTGACTCAGTCACCTCAAGTTCCCATACTGTATGTGCAATTAACACCGATGAGGAGTATGGAAAGGCAACTCCAGAAATGCACACTGTCAAAGTCACAATTTAACCCACATCAGTGTTAAAAACAGTAAATGTACACTTGGATTTAAACACTATAACACTTCAGGGGCTTACACCAGAAGTTCAACACCTCACAATTTGCAGTGCAGTATATGTTCTACGCAGCGGATGCCATTCCAGCTGCAACCCAACACTGGGAAACACCATACAGACTCTTTCACACACATACACTACAGACAATTTAGTTTACCCAATTAACCCATGGCGCATATCTTTAGACTTGCCCACATGGAAAGAACCTATATAAACATGTATGTTTTAATATAGGTTTTGATATAGGTTTTTAATATATTTGATATATATAAAAAATTGTGTGCATATATGTACAAATAATATAGGAAAATGACAAATTCTATATGTCACATATTGTATATATAGATTAAAATTGCATACATAAGATAAAAATGTATTTTATAATATTTTATAGAATAAAAGTAATATTATTATACAATATATCAATAATATTTTATTAAGCAAATTACACACACGTGTGTGTGCATATGTGACAGACAATACTACTAATCTATAACTAGAATGAATGAACAAATTAATAAATAAGTACATGAACAAATGCTAAATCAACAATGGAACACAGTTACATTTTCCTCTATGGACGTATTATTCATATTCCATAATCCATATTTTGTGTCATTCCATTCATCATCATCACACTTTGAAGAAACGGAAGCATCTTTCGCGCATGTAGAGGATGATGATGAATGCGATCAATGTCTGATGAGGCACGTTTTCGCTCATGACAGAAGGCAAATATTATCTGACCTCCAGTGCAGGTCTTTAGTGTTTGCAGAGCCCGGCGTCTGAAAGATTGCGAAAGGCCAGGCAGGTTTGGGCCCCTCGAGTCTTGACTTTAGCCTGAGAATTCATGTTTTCTTCCCCAAGTTGTCCCTGAACCAGACCCGTGCATTAGTGTCCAGTTTTAGGAGGTCCATAATCCAGGCATCCTTTTCTGCCCCTTCAAGGAACTCAGACAATGAGATCTGACCTGCGGATCAAGACCAGCACTGTCTTTAATTCACACTTTCACTGACCACCCACAGGCTAGTTTTAGAAGCGGGATAAGCCTATACACATTTAGCATGTTTAGGCTAATGCATGGCAGATTAGTTATCTGCTAATGTATTTATCCATGTGGATTCTGTAGATATTTTTAAAAAGTATACGAAGGATACTTTTTAAAATTTATTATTATTATTTTTAATTCTAATTTAGCCAAAAAGCATGGAATTTATTGACACTTTACATGACCATGCCTATATGACACATTCCCATTCAATAAATTATGAATCGTTTACTATTACATAAAAAAGCCCATAAATAAACTTTAAGACGTTCATGAAATGTAACTGTAATCTGATTATGAGCATTTAACAATGGAATATAATCTATTTAGGTACTAAATTTGGAATTTGGAATCTCATTACACAATTCAGATTACATGTAATTGGTTACTATAAATAACAGTGTGAGTGTCCATACATATACATATACATATATATATATATACCAGTTCTTTTCATTGCCTTTAAAGTGAAATACTTAAACATAAACATGGGAGGCTGAGAAAAATGATCATTTTAGGCGAAAATTTCAATTAAAAAAATAATAAAATTCGAACTATATATATAGTTAGGTGCTAAATATGATTTGTTTTTTGTGATTTGTTATTGGTCAATTTCAAGTGAGTGACAGGATGAGCTAGCTAGAAAAAGAAAAAACTGTTAATTTTGAACTTACAATGACTATTTACTTGAGGCAGGAAAAACAGACACACTTACCATCGTTGTTTTCATCCAACAGTTCAAATATCCTATCACAGATTTCACCAGGAGTCATGTTAATTCTGTTTTTCTTGAGCTTGCAAAGGATCTAGAAGCAAAACCAAGAAATTATTTCAGGAAATTATCAGGAAATTATTTCATCCAAAAAGAAAAATTATTTACACACCCTCAAGCCAACCTTGCCTTTTTTATGTCAAACAAACACATGGAGTATATTTAACATTTATCCTGGCTCTTCCATGCTGTATAATAGTGCGGGTTTTACTTTGAAGCTTCCAAAAGCACATAAATACATCATAAAAATAACCCAGGGGGTTAATGCACACTGTAAACAAATGATTAGTTGACTTTACTTAAAATAAGTGAGTAAATCTGTAGCTTTTAAAATGATTAATTGACTTTACTTTATAAAGTGAGTATACCTGTTGCCTTAACATTTATAAGTAAATAATTACTGTATGTGTATAATTCCAAAAGTAATTTTTTTCAAGTAAACATGTAGCTTTTGAGGCTCACTTTTTTAAAGTAAATAATGTTTATTAATTCATTGCCCATATCGTGCATTTGGTCACCACCAGAAATTTAAAATGTTGAAATGTTCATGTTACAAAAACGTTGATCTTCTTCATAAGACATGCATTAACACCCTGGCAGCATATTGGCTGGTTTGACTGCTATTATGCACTTTTGGAAGCCAAATAAAAGCTACTATCCAACCCCATTATACAGCATGGAGGAGCCAGGATATTAAAACCTGGCTCATATTTCATAACCGGTCATATATTATTTCATACTTTAATGGGTTGAACAGTTACTTTAAGATGGTCCAAGATGAAGATGATTCTTACCCTTATGACATGTATGACCTCTTGTCTGTCCAACTTTCCATTCTCATCTCTATCATAGACTTTAAAAGACCATTTCAACCTGTCCTCCAGATTTCCTCTCAAGACCAGATGGACGGCGGCAACAAACTCCATAAAGTCTATGACGTTATCCTGCAAACAGTTGATTAGCTCATCATTCATGCACATAATCACAGCTTATGCATAGAAATGGCTGCTTTGAAATCAGTATTGAGAAGTTTTGTACAATGTAGAAATTCGTACCCTGTTTGTGTCAAAGGACTTGAAGATGGTTTCCATGTACAAAGCCTCCTCTTCTGATGAACTCTGAACGCCGAAGATCCTGCGAAATTCATGCAGATGCAAAGCTCCACTGGGACACACTTTCATGAATCTGGTGTAAAGAGGCTGGATTTCTGTTAGCTCCACTTCTTCTTCATCTTCATCGCTTTGATTCTGGCCCATGTTCAGTTTTTGGGCAATATGAATAAGTGAATCTGAAAACGGCCACGGCAGTCCAGGCGAATGTGTCGAGCTGCATTCTCCTCCTCACAGATAACTTGACATAATCTGCTTATGACTAGAAACGTGTTGCCTTATACTATGAACGGACCGGTATTTTTAGATGGACTAAATCTCATTGCTCTTTGATCCGATGTGTGGAAGCTTCTCCTGATGAGAGTTCACGATCTACTTTTTTTCAGTGTCTCATTCTAAAATTTGTACTTGAGCTTGAACTTAAATCTAGCAAACTTTTTTTTAAAGTATGTTTTATTCAGAGTATTTTACTTGTCTGCAGTTTTTTGAGAAACTTACTAGTAATTTGTAAGTGAAAATAGTCTACATTTATTAATGTCCCACCCCAAAAAAAAGTGTTAATTATAAAAGAGCTTGTTTATACTTTAATTGGGCTGATTACAGTGGTTTATGTGAAATAAATAACTATATTAGTAAATTTTAATAAATAAATTTTAAATGAAACTGAAACTGAAAAGTATGAAGCTGAAAGGAATGGTCTTAAGAATGAATTAAAAAATTAATGAATGATTAAAAATTTGAATAAATAATCTTCTAGAGTAACAAATATGCCATATTATATTAGAGTTGTTTCTAAAAAAAATTATACTGTTTACTTAACATTACTTTTTACAAACACTCCAAATATTATATTATATTATATTATATTATATTATATTATATTATATTATATTATATTATATTATATTATATTATATTATATTATATTATATTATATTATATTATATTATATT
>CAIGQQ010038113.1:4578601-4643113 GCA_903798035.1 Danio albolineatus
TATATATATATATATATATATATATATATATATATATATATATATATGCATAATACCAAACATTCTCATATTTTGAATCAAGTTTTTTGTAATTTTGTTTTCCATTGACATTATTAGTTGCATCACTCATTAAAAGGTCTTGTAATTATTTGTTTCTTAAATCAGATTTAGTGAATTAATTTAGTGAAGCATCCATAAGGCTAATTTAATTGAAACTCCCTAAGTCTTGTTGAAAAATTCTTTAGGAAAAGCGACTTTTCATAGTTATTTATTCATAAATGGGATCATACTGCTCGCTGGATGTTTTTGGTGAATTAAAATACCCTATTTGATGTTCTAAAATGAAATGTTCATATGTTTGTAGCTTGGAACTCAGAGATGCATGAATCTGGATCATTTATATTGAGTTGTTTTCTTTTGATTAAGGGCATGTTGTTTTGAGAAGCTTCTTTTAGAGGGGTGAAACAGACTGTCTTTTTTTTGGTAAAAATAGCCATTATGATAACAGGCGTTTAGCTGAAATGAGTTCTGATCTTAAGTACTCAAGTGCATTGAGCCAGTTCACAAGGAGGGGGACTATCTGGATCAGTCTTAATATCACTGAGCAAATAGCAGAAAGGATTGAAGTACAAGCAGACTGGTCCTGGTTCAGTATCTCAGCAACCTCACGTAGATCATCTTTGAGTTTTAAAGCCCAGAATGCCGCATTCTGTCATGGTGCAGAGTGAAATACATTTGTCTGCAGTTGTCTGGAAGTGAACCACACCCAACTTCCCCTGAAGTTTGATATAACATAGCATAATACAGCATAGCATAACATAGCATTTCATAATAATAGCAGCATGAAAAAAACAACAACATAGCATATCATAATTATATAGCATAGCAGAACATAGCATAGCATCACAGCATAAAAATAACATAACACAGCATATCATAATAATATAGCATAACAACATAGCATAGCATACTTACTCCCAGGGCCGTTTATATCGAAGTTAATATTTACCATATTGGTGTTACATAACATCTATTTTTAACGAGGTGGGTTGTTAGCCCAATCCCCATCTTGGAGGACCAGGACATACCCACATACACTACGTACAATGTAGCTTACCAAATGGGCTATATGCACAGCTTGTGTTTTTCAGCCAACAGGGGGTTCATAGGTTGCTAGGCGACCCTCAATCGTGTTCTCAGAGGATGAGAAGCTGACAAAACATTGCTGTAACTCTGATACAAGTTTTATTTATGGAGAAAATTACAGTGCACTGCAGTGTTTGGGTGTTCTCTGTATGAAAGCTGATCGGTCAGTTCTTGTCAAGTGATTCGCGGTGCATTTGTGGCATTCATTCAACTGGGTGTGTCTGGAAAGCACAAGCGTGTCATGGCCCTTGAACGCGCTTATCTCCATTGGAAATAACAAACTTGCAGGAACTCTCGAAAACACATATGTGAACAGCCCCTAAAAAGGCAGCCATCATTGACGGTCTCCAGCAGTTGGTCTTGCACACACATGGTGGATTCGCCTGATTTGGTGACAAATGGGTTGCAGATCCATTACTTTCAGTTCACGGGTCCTTCACTGGGCCTTTTCCCCTTAGCAAAGAAACTTTTCAAAGAAGTTTCTCACTCGTTTTGCTGCTTGTGGGTTAAATTTGGGCTCAAGTGGCCGAGATGTAAACAAGAGAATACAGTCATTTTTCAAAATAAAAGATTTTTCAAAATAAAAGATTTTTTCAAAATAAAAAAAATCATTCAGTCTCAGATAATAAATAAAACGAAAATAGTTAATTAATTTCTTGTGCTGCCCAGTACCAACTGATCCACAGACCGCTACCGGTCCACAGCCTGGTGGTTGAAGACCACTGCTTTAGGGTGTTTGGCCTGGTTCATTGCTGACATCTTGTGGACAAACTAAGTAGTGCAAAAACGATTCAAAGCCTATGTGCAAGCTGCTAATACTTCATATGCATGAATTTGAAAAATCTTGCTGCATACATACAGGTTTAACAGTAATTACAAATTGCAGTTATTTTACGTACAGGTTAATGACTCCTAAATGAATTTATTTAAAGCATGTTTACAATGCTCTACTTCCCGCTTCTGATTTCAATCGACAGCTCAGGCATTGGACTGTCAGGCATGAAACTTGCCTAGAAACCAGGTATGTGTTGTAACAAGCAAGTAAGCTTTATTCCCTGATGTTGGAGAGTCCCTTTAGGGTGTTTGGTCGTCTGAGGTCAGACACAGTCACAGAGGATTTGGAGCGGAACTAGACAGACTAGCCCACATGCTAATATTCATGTGGAAAAATACAGGCAAAATGGAGCTGTCCTCCCTGAGGCGTTCAGTGCTGCTGCAGACAGTGTGCATTTTACAGACATTTCTTCTGTTGATGCAACATTTGCACCTGATTTTTTTTTTATCCCCAAGCCTGTACTGTTACCTCATCTGTAAATGTCAAATGCGAGGACCGAATGAAAGGCAGGGTGGTAATTTTTAGCAAATTATGGGTGGTGAACGTAGTTGTTTCACAATTATGTCCTTTGTGTGTTTTAGTGCGGTGGCGAAATTCAATCAAGGTTAGATTGTCAAGCCCTGTCGGTGTGATTGCACTTTATTTTCCTGAGCGAGCAGACTGGAACTGACGTAAACCTGGGAAATATAATGCCATAGGTTCATTCTGTTAGCTAATTTGAGCTTCTGTTGATAGTGCGCATCTGAAGCGTGCTTGTTGAGGCGATCATTTAGACATCACTGTTTGTGTTTGTCATGTAAAATATCAGCTAACTTGACATTTTGACAGAGAAATTGCAGTTGTTCCATACGGTTGGTTACGTTTATTCAGTCAGGGTTTGAAGATTGACGACTGTATTCATTAGCAGGTGTGAGTCTCAGTTGTCTTGGAATGCTTGTAACCGTGGCAACCAATAACCGTAGTAAGTGCCTCTAAACATGTTGAGTTGCATCTTTATTGATTTATTTTGGATTTCATCCTCCCAGGTGTTAGGCCAAAAACTCTTGTTTTTCAGTGTTTTGCCCCAAGCTACGAGTACATGATACCACAATTTCTGAAAAATTTCCATTATCTGACCAACTGAAATTTGTGGTATTGTGAAAAAATATCCAACAGCAATCAAATGATTATTCAAATGAATTAAAATAGCAAATAAATCTTTAAATTGGTGATTCGTTCCGCTTTGGTGACCCCTCAAAAATCAGGGACTAAGTCAAAGGAGAATGATGAATGAATGAATGAATATAGTGCTTTTCTAGACACTCAAAGCGCTTTGCACAAGGGGGGAGGGGGGGGGGTCTCCTCATCCACCACCAGTGTGCAGCATCAACCTGGATGACTCGATGGCAGCCATATTGCGCCAGACTGCACACCAGCTGATTGGTGGAGGAGGCCATGATGGACAGAGGCCAATAGGCAGATCTGGCCAGGATGCCGGAGGTTAAACCCCTACTCTTTTTCGAAGAACATCCTAAGATTTTTACTGACCACAGAGAGTCAGGACCTTGGTTTAACTTCTCATCCGAAAGATGGCGCTCACTGAGCAATATAGAGTCCCCTTCACTATACTGGGACGTTAGGACCCCCACAGACCGCAGGTTGTGCAAGCTCTGTTGGCCTCACTAACAACACTTCCAGCAGCAACCTAGCTTTCCCATGTGGTCTCCGATCCAGGTACTGACCGGGCGCAGCCCTGCTTAGCTTCAGTGGGCGACTATGTGAGAGTAGCAGAGTGCTAACTGCTAGCTGAATGAAAACTTTCAATTTGCACAAAGTTGTTTAAAGCTAGTTTTACATTAATAAAATATTAAACTAATACTGTTTTTGTTGTCTAAAAATAGTTTTATTGTTCACACATGTCAGCTCAGTGGTTAGCGCTGTTGACTCAAAGCAAGAAGGTGACTGGTTTGAGTCCTGGCAGGGCCAGTTAGTGTTTCTGTGTAGAGTTTGCGTGTTCTCCTCATGTCTGCATGGGTTTTCTCGATGCTATAGGTGAATTGGCTAAACAAAATTGGCTGTAGTGAGAGTGTATGGGTGCTTCCAAGTATTGGGTTGTGGCTGGATGGGCATCCACTGCGTAAAACATATGCCGGAATAGTTGTTGGTTCATTCCGCTGTGGTGACCTCTGAAAAAGATACCAAACCAAAGTAAAATCAATGAATGAATGTTTAAATATGCAGCCCAAGAAGATGACTCTAAAGAATGACTGTTATTTTTTTATTTTTAAAATGTAGTGATTAAAAGTCATTTGATGATCGCAACTAATTCTGAGAGCAAAATCATAAGCAAAAGTATTTATTTAAAACATTTAATATATTTAGATTATGTCAATAGCCAATAAAAGTGCAAATGAACATATATTTGAGTGTTAATAGTATGTTTTACTAAACATTTTTTTAGTATATATCCAAGCCGATGATTGATGTGAATGAAGTTCTGTTTACTCATCACAAATCAGAACAAATAGAGAGATGTCACCCAAAAGTGGACGTTTTGCTATCATTTACTTACCCCACAAAATACATAGTTTTAAAATAAATTTTTGTAAGACACATGTGGGAATGGTGGGTAGGGAGAAGCAGCTCATTTGCATTTAAAGCCACAGTCTACAAAAACAGCAACACTGTACTCAGACACCAAAATGGGCATATTCTGGAGGTTATAATAAATTATCTGATGGGTATTTTGAGCTGAAACTTTAAAGACACCTTCTGGAAACACCAAAGTCTTATCTTACATCTTAAAGGGGTAATATAGGTGCCCTTTAATACTTTTTCATAATTATTATGAGCACAATATTACAGCCATGCAGAGAGAAACATGAAAACCAGCATCATGAGAAAGTTGCAATCTTGAAAGTAAAGTGTTTATATTTTGCATTTGTTTTTTTAGCAATACATATTTTTAATTTTTAAACTGGACCTGTAATGATTAGTTTTTAAAAAGCGTTTTATATTTTATTCATATTTATTTTATATTTGTGCATATTACTTTAAACATTTGCCTTGAAGATCTAAATGAAGTGAGGATATGATCACATATAAATGAGTACATTTCTGAGTATATACTTTAAAATATAAAAAGAAATAGTCATTTACATATGGTCAACATATATAAACAATGAATTGATTGATTTTACAGAAACTGTACTATATTGCGAATAAATATTGGTATCAGAATATGACACGACTTGCATCGTGATAAGCCATTTTTATCTTATCACCCAATCCCAATTGAGGGTCAGAAAAGGTTGGCTACATTTTCATTTTTGGGTGTACTATCCCATAGATAATCTCTTAATTTACAATGCAGTTGCCACTTTTTTTCATAAACCAATCTGTCTAGGAATATACCTGTATTTATCACTCCAAACAGAACTGACAACCTGTATTTTGCTCCAATGTTGTGTAGCCGAACGTAGCCTTAATGCAGAGCTTTTCACATGAACTTCAACAAACCCAGCAATCTTTCAAAATCGCAGTGTGCAATTACAACCCAAGGTGTGCATTTGCCTAAGAGAGCGTCTGAAATTAAATCAGTCTCGTCGAAAAAGAAAGCATTCGAGTTAATAATGGCTAAAAATGAGGTTTTATTGAGTTTGTGTGCTTCTGTCCTGTTTGCTCGGAGTCGTGCGGCTGTTCCATCATCCTGACAGATCCAGTGCGCATGAGGGCCTCAATCTGATGTTGTGTAAAAGGATGATGGATGGAGCATCAGCCGCACCAGGCTCACGGTGCATCGTCCACCTGCGCTTCTGCCTCGCCGTTTTTATTAGGTCCCCGTTGCCGAAAAACACAGATCAACATATGCGCTGATCAAAGAGCCCCGAATGGGATGATGGATCGGTTTGACTGGCGAATTCGTGTTTAGGCTTACAACTTGTTTTTCATCTTAAGTAATGCGTTTAATTAAAAAAATAGTCTGGCCTAGATTGATTACCTACGAATTATCAGATGGTGTGGAGTAAAAGGAATTATAGCCTGCTTTGCGAAGGTAAATTGAATTTGAGGTACTTTGGAGTAATGTGCCTGGTTGATGTTAAAACAAATGCTGCTTTTGTATTTTTGTCTGCTATAATTGTACAGTGTTTGTTAGAGAATTTGTTATATATATATGATAGATTTTAATATTTAAAGAGATCGGGGGAGGAGACAGTAGCTATGTTTCCATCCAAAAATGCAAATTAACTGTGCAAAACTAGAATATCGCATAAAACACGTGCCAATAAAGCAACATTTCCATCCAATGAGTCAAATAGAACAAAATCATCACTTCCTGATGAACTGGCGTCAAATATCAACAGTAAAAAAGGAGTTTGCTGTGGTAGTAGAAGCTGCGTGAATCTTTTCTTTATTTAATAAATGACTCTCGCCTTAGAAGACAAATGGCGACACGCAATGAACGCGTGGTGGCGTTTGAAGGCAAGAGATGCGGAGCACAGATGCTCTTGACCATTCTGGAGGTTATTAATAATGTACTAACACTAATACTGAAACGTTTAAGGCATTTTAGAATGACCGAAACAACATTTCAGATGTTTTACAATGTGCTCAGTCTGCTGATTTGTCCATTCACACACATTTTTATCATCACATGATCTCTTATAATAAAGTCATATGACCTTTTTTTTTAAGGGTCATACTAGAATTTGTTCAGTAAAAGTGTTTCCATCGAAGATGCGCATCATTTCTTAGCGAATAAAAAGTTTATTCCGCTCAGTTATGCACATACTTTTCTTATGCGCATTTTCAAAACGAATGACATGCTGGCGTTTCTATCACCCCATTTTTTTATGCGCATATCCAAAATGGAAATGTAGCTATTGACTTCCATTGTACGCCTGTCACGATATTTATTTTTTGTCGTACAATATATTGCACCAAAAAATATTGTGATAAATAATATTGTTGTTTTAAAACCATTTTATGCCACATTTTTTTATGCCAGAATGACAATATAATAGCATCATAATGCAATTACACTCTTCCAAAGAAGACATATTTAATTAATTGTATCAAGAATTAATTTATTAAGAATATTTGATTTAATTATAATCATTTTAACAGTTGAATAAATAGGCATTGGAATCAGAATGGTAAAATGTATATCCTAAAACAAATCAAAATGATAAATGTTAACCAAAAAGGTAGAGGTGAATGGTAGGTAAAAAGAACAAATAGTAGAAAATAGTAACAGATCTCACATGAAAATATACTTACAGTAATTTCTAGGAAATATTATAGTGTTGTTTTTTTTTTTTAACCATACTGACTCTGATACCTCTAATAGAGACAGAGAGGTTGCGCAATCTGCAAAAATGTTGCTGATGCATTTTTTTTAATGGACGATAGGCTATATATTGCATCACCAAAAATAATTGATGCTATGGCCATGTGTTCCGCGATTTAAATCGAAATAGTGATTATTTTGACAGGCCTATTTCATAGTATTTTTTTTTCTTACAATGGATGTCAAATGCTGTTTTTTCCCCCAACATTCCACAATATATCTTCCTTTGTGTTCAACAGAAAAAAGAAACTTTTAAGAAAATTTGAGTTTTGTCTGCTGTACGTTTTTACCTTCAAATGTCTCAATATAAAGTCTTCAATACGTTTAAATACGTCTTCAATACAAAATTATATTTTATTATATTATATTATATCGGCATTGTCTTCTGAGGTTTAAATAATTTATTAAATAGGAAAAGTCTCATACAGCCGTCAAATGTCCTCTGAAGGCCAGAGGGCACTCTTGTGCACAGAAGCTCCAGGGAATCCTCATACAGGGTGCTGAATAAACAGAAAATTGATCTGCTTTCAATCACACGACTATGGAAGCAACCAACTCAAGTATTTATTTAATCACTTGACTGAAATAATGAAGTGAGTTTCAAGCAAAAACATGTGGTATTTTCACATGCTTTCAGATGTAGCAGCAACACAGAGCCATATGCTGCATCCGAAACCGCCTCAGTAGGAACAGCATTTGAATTTAAACGTATTACTCTGCCATTAGAAAAGTACACTCTACACACTAAGAATGTGAGCAGTATGAATGGAACTCAGACATACTACATCCGCCATTTTGTCATGGTCATGTGACCTACCCGCGTGAGTTGCGTCGCTTCACTCCCATTCATGAATTCTGTTGCGCAGCATCATGAGATAGCATAGCGTCCATCCAATGTGCACTTCAGAATCTTGCCGGAAGTAGTAGGTCATTCGGGTACTTCTCACATACTGATTTTCGAATTCTATGAATTCAGACATACTACTCAGCTCGCATACTGTTTTTAGTGTACTATATACTATGGAAGTATGCAATTTCAGATGCAGCCATAGTTCATTTGAAAAGCAACGCAAACATCTGTCATTATCACAATAATTAGTTGCTTCCTAAATCACATACTACTTGTATAGGTTCTACATTTGAAGTAGAATTTACTAAACAACTGTTACAAAAGTATGCTCTATATCAGGGGTGTCCACACTCGGTCCTGGAGGGCCGGTGTCCTGGAGAGTTTAGCTCCAACCCTAATCAAACACACCTGAACCAGCTAATCAAGGTCTTACTAGATATACTAGAAACTTCCTGGCAGGTGTGCTGAAGCAGGTTGGAGCTAAACTCAACAGGACACCTGCCCTCCAGGACCGAGTTTGCACACCCCTGCTCTATATGGTATGAATGTGAGTTGTATGAATGGATTTCAGATGTACAACATCTGACGTTTTGTCATTATCACATGACCATTAATTAATAATCGCAAATTAAAAATCACAATAATATCTTCTGCAATTATGCGCTCGTTTTTGTGTAGTTTGTCAGTGAACTACGTCTCTGTTTATTAAATGCTGCTCTATTAAAAATACCATGTGCTAGAGACTAACTACAGATTTCAGAACTGTGTTTACTGAAAAAATACACACACATTTGCTGTTTACCCATTAAGAAATGCTACAGGTTTGAAATGACATGCCACAATTTTCATGTTTTGGTTAGCATTTTTTTAAGCTAGCTAGCTGGAAAGCATTTACAGAATTACACTTGGGTTTTCAGCATATCTGGCCTTTGTTGTAGTTTTATTTAGCTATTGTTTTGTTTTTGGTGGTGGGCTGGAGTTGTTCTCTTAGCTCCAACCCCTCGAGCCTCTGCGCTTAATAGCCAGAGATGAATGGATCCTGTCCAGCGTAACAAACCAGAAATGCATACCAAATAGGCACCCAGGTACACACACAAATAGATATTGTCAATTTACTTTGGACAGTGGCTGTGGGCAGCGTCTGCGGGCGATGGCTCTCCACGCCCGTCCGATCACAGGGAGACATTTGTCACTTGAATGCTTTGTCACAAACTGAGGGAAATGTGAAGCTTTCTGGCCATTATATGCGCACTCATGCTGGGCCTTCAAGAGCGAAACTCAGAAGCCATCAGGACTGATGCGCATCAGCTGCCTTTACATCTGTCACAACACAGCGCAACCTGGAGATTTCCTGAAGATTTCTTCTTTCTTACAAGGCAGTCTGGGATTTTGCAAAGGCTGGAATTAAGTCATCCCAGAATTCTTTAAAATGCACAGCTTTGTTCGATGTGTGACTGAATTTCAACTGACATATGAAGACGAGGGCGGGGCATATAATGTAGCTCCTCCTTTAAAAGAAAAATAGCCAATAGCATTTTGATTTTGTCATAGCTCAAACAGACAGTTTGAGGTTTATTGTTATGACAAATGACATCTAATGGTAAACCAAATCAGCTAATATTATTTTTTTAGGGTAAATTTAGACAAGTTCTTTGAATGAACACTTGTTCACATGTGAATAAGTGACAGATATGAGACATCTTTGTGACCATTATCTTCACTTGTGAGCAGGCACAGTCATTGAAATCTTTTTGGCAAGAGACTTCCAGTCTGATTCAGTTCCATTGATATCTAGACGTTAAAAATGTCTCGTTATGCTGACTGATGTTGCAAAGTGATATGTTCTTATGGTGTTATTCTACTTTTTATGTATAGTCATGAACGCACTTATTTGTGGAGCAAGTAATTTGACCGTTTTCTGCTGTTTATTATTAACGAACGCACTTCTGCAGAATAAGGTCAATAGGGGTTGGATACGAGACACATTTAAGATACTAGAGACTATTTGATTGGTTAGAAGATTTGACGAGAAGCTGAAATGCAGAATGATGTCATTAAAAGTTGTAGATTTTTATTGCCTTTAATTTCTTCTTGATGTATATTATGCTGTTGTGGAGCACACTTGCCTATAGAAACCAGCCTGAGATGATTCGCGCTTTATGACATGAAGTGTTATCCTGCTGGAAGTTGAAGATGGGTACACTTTGGTCATAAAGGGATGAACATGGTCAGCAACAATACTCAGGTAGGCTGTGGCGTTAACACAATGTTCAGATGGTACTGATGGACCCAAAGTGTGCCAAGGAAATATCCCCTACACCATTACACCACTACCATTAGCCTGAGCCATTGATACAAGGCAGATTGGATCCATGCTTTCATGTTGTTGATGCCAAATTCTGAATCTACCATCCGAATGTTGCAGCAGAAATCGAGACTTATTAGACCAGGCAATGTTTTTCCAATCTTGTGTGTCCAGAGAGGCTCTTCTGCATACCTCGGTTGTAACGAGTGGTTATTTCAGTTACTGTTTCCTTTCTATCAGCTTGAACTAGTCTGGCCATTCTCCTCGGACCTCTGGCATCAACAAGGCATTTGCGCCCACAGAACAGCTGCTCACTGGATGTTTTCTCTCTTTCAGAGCAATCTCTGTAAACCCTAGAGAAGGTTGTGCGTGAAAATCCCAGTAGATCAACAGTTTCTGAAATACTCAGACCAGCCTGTCTGACACCAACAACCATGCCACGTTCAAAGTCACTTAAATCACCTTTCTTCCCCGTTCTGATGCTTGGTTTGAACTGCACCATATCATCTTGACCATCTCTACATGCCTAAATGGATTAAGTTGCTGTCATATGATTGGCTAATTAGAAATTTGCGTTAACAAGCAGCTGGTCAAGTTGTACCGCCTGAGTGCGTCTATCTAATTTATTATAAAATCCAATTTATACAGCTCAAATCTTTCTTTCTTTTATGTTCTTAGAAAATAATTTCTTATTGTCCTTAATGTTTTTGGTTCATGTCAATCATAAAGTCACATGGAAAGGAACAGACCTTTCATAAAATTGAAAACCTTAATAGTATTCAGAGAAACAATCTGAATATCCAGCAACAGAGAGGGGAAAGGCAGAAATTTGTCACATTCGCACAGTTTGGATTTAATTTAAGAAAGGCAAAGGCCGTCTCTGACCCGCATGCGACCATGCTTTTCACATCCAATTATTTCCCCTGTCATGACGAGTAGAAATGATTATTTTTTTTGTGTGGAAGAGGAGCATAATGGCGTGTGAAATGACAGGTTGAGTGAATGTGTCTCTCTCCACATCTGACAGTCGCTCTCCACCAGCGCTTTGGCAAAGAACAATGAAAAGCAGCAAGGAGCCGACTTTCCATCTGTAGTATGACTGGTAAATTATGACACTTCATTACAGCTTCCTCTTCCTCACGTTCTCTGTTCTTTTGCTCTGTTTTTTATTTTTTACATTCTCTCTGTGTCTTCGCTCTCTGACACCTCTCCTCTCCTCAGTCCCGTGTTGCTCGCTGTAATTCGGGACACCAAAAGGCTCACGGCTCCATTTTCTGACATGTACACGGTCATTAATGTGTGTTTCGTGCTGTTTCGATGTCAATTGCTTAGTGGTTGCGTACTAGTCCCAAGTGAAAAGAAGGCACCCACCTGTCTTCATGATATTCGGATGCTGGTTTTTTGTTTAATAGGACTTTTTTGTCTCAATTTAATTGTTAAAATATTTTGTTCAATGTAATTATTTTATTCTTGGCGTTCAATAAATGCATTTAAGTGTATTGATTTAGTACAATTTATTATAAAAATTATTAATTTTTGTTTGTATTTGTTTGAAATTATTTGAATAATTAATTGGTTATATATTTGTGTGTATATAATGTATTTATTATATATATATTTTTTTGTTCATGTTTATTTTTAAACTATAAATACATTTATATTATTTAGTAATTTATAAATTAGTCTTAATTGTGTAGTTATTTTAATACATGGACTAAATTTAAAATGAAACATTTTCTTAACAGCTAGCTAAAGCTAATGTATTTAATATATAATTAAATTATATATTTTTAAATGTAATGCTTTTAGCAAATATACACATTCAAAATTAATTATTAATTTAATGCTTCAACATAATACATTTTATTTATATATTAGACAATATAAATAAATATAGTATATAATAATAATAATAATAATAATAATAATAATAATAATAATAATAATAATAAATAAGTATAAATTATCTAATATATGTGTGTATTCTGGCAGTTCAGGGATGGTGGTTAATTCCGCAATGGCGACCGCTCATTAATAAAGGGACTAAGCAGAAAAGAAAATGAATGAATGAACGGATATATATTAGACATTATCTAATTATTATTACTTGCACATATTATATTATTCAATATTATTTTTATAGACATTAATGTACATTGTGTACATTCATCAAAAGCCAACTTGCATTAGTGTCAATGAAATTCCTGCATTTCCAGGCAATCATGTTTCCACTCCAGTCTAAGCTGCTTTTGATATTGAAACTCCTACCATAAGCCGGAGGCAAAAAAAAAAGCACTGAGCAACATCTGTCCCCTCAAATATGAAAGAATAATAAAGTTATTTTGTGCACGTCTCGGCCACGGTCAGCAGAATATCTCTCATTGGCGTGTTGTTGCACACTTGCTATCATTGCAAATCCCTTCTCGGCAAAACCAACAGTAAACA
This sequence comes from Danio albolineatus, assembly GCA_903798035.1. Classification (NCBI taxonomy): domain Eukaryota; kingdom Metazoa; phylum Chordata; class Actinopteri; order Cypriniformes; family Danionidae; genus Danio; species Danio albolineatus. The sequence continues at coordinate 4,591,512 of CAIGQQ010038113.1, forward strand.
AAACAAACAAACCGAAAAAAAGCAGTGGGGTGAACTGGGGGTTTGCCTGCACTGAATTATTTACGGTTTTACCTTGACAATTCTGCCCACCATCTGCTTGATGTATAATTCAACAGACTCGGGGTGGGACGTCCTAAATGAAGCGCTCTGCGATGAATGGCCACAGTGTTTTGGCTCTAAACATTATACTGTAAACAGTGAACCTTTGGATCAACTATTGCTTCCACTGGTTACACCAGTTTTTTCTCCAACTTCATATATAAATAGCTGGGTTTCTATCATTCTGTGTTTAATGTATATTCTACAGTATCGCATGAGAAATGACTAATGGAAATGACAAAATTCCAATAAAACCTCTTAATTTTCAAATAAGTTTTTAGACTCGTTTAAGGTTATTTCCAATTTTTTCAAAAAAAGGTGTTAATGCGAATAACGAGAGATGGAAATGCTTTTCCTGAATCAATTCAGAAATAGCGAACATTACACCCACCTGACCATTTAGCTGTTTACATTACCTTTGTCTTGTTGTTTGCTTAGTTATTAATACTACACTGTAAAAAGTTTTGGGTTCCACACAATTGAGCATGAAGGAATTAAGTTAACTTATTAGTTTTTACAAAATTACATTGATTGAAAATTAAACAATTCGGTTGCGCCACCCCCAAATAAAGAATTTGTTGTTTCAGCTCATTTTAAATGTGTAGTTTGAACAAACAGCAAACATAATTTTTGAGTGTAGGCACTCTAACAACCTAATGGAAATGCACATTTTGCACAAATTCACAGTTGTTTTTGTTTGTTTTATTGAGAACTTTGAAAATATTTGTTTCATTTTAAGATGAAAACCCAGCGATCAGTTCAATACTATGGCTACGTTTACATCACAACAATGTAGCCAAAGCCAGAAATGTTTCTTTTGTTTGTTTGTTTTGAAAATGTTTAACCTCTGCACAACATTTTTTTTTCTCGAAATGATCTGCATTTACATATATTTGCAAAAAAAACAACCGTAATTGCTGGAAACAGTATTTTTAGGGAAGGTAACTTTGAAAACATGTCATTAGCAGCTCGGCGCTTGTGTATAATTTGCCACGTGTATAAGATGCGTGTTTGTAATTGGAACGAAATGCACACTTTTGCTGATTAAATGTTTGAAAACACTTGCAATGCTAAACACATAAACTCTACCACATTCTCCACCATTGTTTGTCTGCTCTTTCCTTTAAACTACACCTTCCTAAGCACTTACTATGCACGCACGTCATCATTTTCAAAGACTTTTGTTTTGGGATGTTTACTCGGATACGACAGTGGTGCTGTTTTGAAAAACTTTGAAACCTGTTTTTGAATTTGTGTTTTCAGATACAAAAAAAACTTTGTCGTGCAAACAGCCGCTAAGTTTGCATCTTGCAATTCTGACTTTTTCTTTCAATTCTGAGTTTAAATTTTATTATTCCGTGACACAGTGGCTCAGTGGTTAGCACTGTCGCCTCACAGCAACAAGGTCGCTGGTTGAAGTCCCTGCTGGGTCAGTTGGCATTTCTGTGTGGAGTTTGCATATTTTCCCCCGTGTTGGTGTGCGTCTCCTACAGGTGCTCCAGTTTCCCCCACAGTCCAAAGAGATGTGGTAGAGGTGAATTGAATAAACTAAATTGGCCGTATAGTGTGTATAGGTGTTTCCAAGTACTGGGTTGCAGCTGGAAGGGCATTCGCTGTGTAAAACTTATGCTGGATAAGTTCATTCCACTGTGGCAACCCCTGATGAATAAAGGGACTAAGCCTTTAAGCCTTTTCTTTTTTTGTACAACTGTGAGTTATAAATTTATAATTGCGCCATAAGTTGCAAGTTGACATGTTGACAATTCCAATGCTATCTCACAGCGATTCGTAACGTTTTGTTTAAGTGGCTAAATTGTATAAATTTGTTCGATTTCATTTGTACATTTTAGCTCATCCCCTAATGACAGTTTTGGTGTACCAATTTGGTGCCATGCCTTCTTTTAAAAATTGTACATTTTCGTATGACTGAATTTGTACAAAATAGCCTGACAATAAAATAGTAAAATGTTTCCTCGTTAGATCAGACAAGCAATTCTGCCTTTTTTTCTCAGATTTACGACTTATTTTGCCAGTTTCAAGGTAACTAAAATTCTGACAAGCACTCGAAATTGTGATATGCAATTTCAGAATTGTGAGAAAAAAAAAAAACGTCCTTTTGACTTTCTTTTCCATCTTATTTAAATTCGCTTTAAAATGACTTTTAGGGTTATTTTAATTCAGCTTATAAAATATAAGGCATACATCATTTTTTACAATGTAATTATAAACTTATAATTGAGAGAAATGCATAATCATGAGCTGGTATTGCACACCTAAAAAAAATGTTTCTTTCAACTTACCACTATTATCAGCAGTAATCGGTAGAAATAATTTTTTAAAGTTGATCCATCAGTTCACTTTTTACCGTGAATGTATCCTAAACCGTTTGATGTGTGATATGAGAGATCTCCACTTTTAAAAGCGATGCTCTTTGATTTATATTTCACAGTCTGTTCCGCAAATTCCAGTTACACTTGCTGTTTCATCTACAGATATTAAGGTCCAACGTACATGGCTTTTTCTGGCATGCACTGAGACTTTTTTTTTTCTGCGGATTGACGTGTCTTTCCTAAATCCCCAAAGCACTGAGTCTGACATGAAAAGCAGGACGGGGCAGGATCCGCGAGCCAGGTTCTCCTCCAATAGGCTCAGCGGGAGTAGGCAAGGTTTTTTCCCCCTCTCCATCTGTAGCTACTGAAGTGCAAGCGTGTGTCATCCACCTGTCAATCACATGGTGTATAGCGGCAAAATCCATCTGGGGCAAAATAGAGATGCTTTGAATTATTAGTGTCGGTGGGATGAATCTAGATCAGTGCTGGTTTTGAAGTCTGCTGACTGTAATTTTTTAAAATAAAACGTGGAAGCTTGTTTCTGCCATGAAATGAATTTTTTTTTAAGATAATTATGACATTTTTATCTCAATTCAGATTTTTTTTCTTGCTTTTCAGCTTTTTTTCTCATAATATTGACCTTAGATATTTCAGTTTTCATAAATTCTAATTTACTTTTTAATGCAAATTGTTTTCCAAATCTGAGTTTGCCTCACAAATCAACTTCCAATTGAGAATTTTTTTTTTGAGAATTTTTTTTCCTCCTTGTATTTACATCTCACTGTTCTTTACTAGTTATATACTTTCAAGTGTGATTGACCTCATTTTTAAGGTGAACAAAGTCAAAATTGCAAGATATAAACTAAAATTTAGACTTGTTTTCTTAAAACATTGTGTTTATCTAACAATTTACTTAAAAAAGAGTTTTAAATGCAAGTTAATGTCTTAAACTACATGACTGCATGACTTAACATCAATAAATTCTGCCTATTTTCTTAGATTAATATCTTTTTACTCAGAATTTAGCCAATTTTAACTTCAGGTGTTATTGTGACTTGCAAGTTCACATCCAACTAAATTATACCTCAGAAATGTGTTAATAGCTGAGTTTCTACCAGGTTTGCAGTTTTATTTTTCCTGATTGCAAGCTTAAAGTCTATCGAGCCTTTCAGCGATTCTGAAATTCGATCTCACAATCGATTCTATCTTTAATAGATCAGAGATCAGTGTCACAACTAAAAGTGCAGGCTTCGCTTGGAGAATCACAGAATTGCAGGCTCTGGCTAAAAGTAGCACCCGTTTTTGTCATATAACCAAGATCGAACAGTTTGTCTTTGAAGAAGTGAGATTTCATTTCGATCTGCTGTTGTGGTGGGCTGTGAACTGGAAACTGCTCAGTGGGAAGCTGATGTGAAGGCTTGCTGGTAAATGGTTTGTTTTCAAAGCTGCTTTACAGAATTGATTGATGTTATTAAAGGGATTGTTCACTCGAAATTTACAGTAGTCATTATTACTTATCCTTTGGAACATGAACAGATATTTGTCAGAATGTCAGAACTGCTCTTTACAGTGGAAATGGATGGTGTACTGCACTTTCACACTTAAAAAGGTCATAAAAGATAATCCAGGTGACTAGATTTCTGAAAACCCACAATAGTTTTGTGTGAAGAATGCAAAAAGAAGTCTCTTTCGCTGCATAAATGACGTTTAATTGCTTTGAGCTACATGACATGCACTCTGTTTGGTAGAGAATAACATTTGTGAATTAGCTGTAGCATTAGCAGCTAATCCTTGAAGGCAGTCTTTGCTTTCCACTGGTCCTTTTTGGTCTGTGTGTATTTGTTAATACATTTTTTCATGTATTTCTATTAAAGTTATTTGGTCTCGGTTGATGTTTTTCTAGGTTTATTTTTCATGGCGGCTGTAAAAGCGCAATCCTTCATGCTCCCTATAGAAACACTTGGAGCTCTCACTATTAGCGAGTCCCAGAAGTCAGGGTTGTGATTGACTTTGATGGAGCTTGTTTACAAAACAGGCTGTACAAGCAGAGCTGATGACTGGAATTTACAGAGATGCATAGCTTTATTTAGCAAATCCACAGCGTTGAATCAGACAGCTCATCAAAGGTCTCTTGAAATTGTGAACAAAAAGTGAATTACATTGAGTGAAGATTGTGTTAGCTCTGTGCTAATGAGTAATATAGATGGTGTGAACTTTAGGTTAATTGTTAATAGTCTATGTGAATAGGCTAGTGAAAATATCATGAGAAAGAAGATATTGAGATGAGTTACTGAAGATATTGGGAGTTGTAGGTTATAGAAAATGGCTTGAGCTAAGCTAATATGCTAACGAATATGCTGTAAGCGACGTTAAGATATGAAAATAGCATAAGTGGGAATGAAGATTATGTAGGGTAGCATTGTTGACATGCTAATAGTCTAATAGATAAAGATATAAGATAGTCAGCTGTTGTAGAAAGCTACAATAATATGGTAGTAATTAATATGACAGCTGCTGAATGATTAAGTTAATTAAAATAGCATATGCTAATGAAAATAATGTGAGATATAGGTTAAAAGTCCTAAGATGGTGTTTAATGTACTGTGAGCTTTAGATAATAGAACATGGTGTGGTCTAGGCTAATATGCTAATGAATACACTATAGGTATTGACATATAGGTAGGGTCAGACAGAATCTGCGGGCATTTTTTGCTATTTCTGTGTTTTGTTAAAAATCTGCGGATTTATGCGGAATAATTTTAGGTGTATCATAACAAAAAAAATTATATATGAAATAAAAAGTAATACCTTTTAAACTTTTATTTAATGTTTACAATGTGAATCCAAATATATCTACTTTATTTGGTAAACAAAAGACAGAAAATAGCACTTTACAAACTGTGTTGTAAATAAATCATATGAATATTAACATATTAGTCAATAATATTGCTGAAATAAATAAAAAAAACTGAATAAATATAAATTTACACACATTTACACAAGTAAATAAACAGAATCAACGATGGGCTAAAAATCTGCGGAAATCTGCGCGCGCAGATTCTGTGTGGGCCTACATATAGGTGATTAAAAAACAATATATACTGATAAATTAATTAAGATTACATTAGCTAGGTTAGTAGTCTAACAAAGATTTTGATAAAGTAAAATGCTAATGAAGAGATAATATGAGAGGCTAAAAAACTTTTGATGGTATTGTGAGCTTTGTAAGTTGTAGTACCTGCTGTAAGCTAGGCTAGGAGATGTCTCTCCACACCTCCACCAGCGTGCAGGATCTACTTGAATGATGCGATGGCAGCCACAGGACAATGTCGCCAGTGCGCTCACCACACACCAGCTATAGGTGGAGTGGAGAGATAGGGATGCTGCCAATTCAGTGGAGGGTATGATTGGGAGGTTGTGATGGCTAAGGGCTGATTGAGAGACTTTGGCCAGGACAACGGGGTTATATCCCTACTCTTTACGAGAAGTGCCATCGAGTTTTTAACAACCACAGAGAGTCAGGACCTCCGTTTAATGTCTCATCCAAAAGACGGTGCCCACTGACAGTATAGTGTCCCCTTCTCTTTATTGGGGCATTAGGACCCACAGGTTGATCGCCCCCTGGTGGCCTCACTAACACCAGTTTTAAACAGCACCCTAGTTTTCCCATGTGGTTTCCCATCTATACTGACCAGGCTCAGCCCTGCTTAGCTTCAGTGACCTGTCTTGGGCTGCAGGGTGATATAGATGTGCCATAATTATAATCTGCTTTTAAAAATATCCAAGAATACAAAATAAAGCTTTTTATTTTAAAACTGCCATTAAATAAAACTGCCATGTGTTATTCCTTTGTACTTTTGTAAGGTGTTTGGTCATTTTTTAAACGATGACTCCCAAATGAGAAAAAGAGTTAAAGGCTGAAGATGTCAACGCTGCTATAGATGCTTCATTCGATGACGAGCTTTTGCAATTAAGGGATTGACAAGGACTGGGCTGTAATGGAGTCTGAACATGGCCTTTTTCCCCCTGCTGGCCTGCTACAGCTGCATTAAATAAATAAATAACTACCACAGAACCACTTATCGAAAAGGTCAATGTTTCCACCGGGTGCACTAGCTTGCTAGCATCTGACCTATTGGGAGAGACACGTATGACACTTGAACCTTTGTGCTTACTCGTCCCAGTCCTCCCAATGTTGGTTTGTTGACTTCAATAAGCAGAAAAGACCTTTTCCTGTCAATCCCGTGGTGCCAGAATCTGATAATGCGTGCATATGAGTCACTCGTGCCGATATTTATATCAATGACAGGGACCATTGTCTGATTTTTAAATGCCAAAATAGTCGCTTCACGGGAAAGAATACCCATGGACAATGCCTTGGAAATCTTAACAAAGCCTTGGAAAGATGCACAAGCATGGCCTTTTCAGAGGGGAAAAAAAGAAGTGTTTTATGAAAACATTCCTTACATATGTTCTGTGATATTAACCGGTTCACTGTTAGCTTAGCTTAATAAACATATACATATCCTTATCATTCATGTTGTGCAGGTTTGAATCGAGATCACGATCGTTTAATGTACAATTGTGCAGCTTTACACTGAATGCATGAGGCTAAACAGTGACAGAAAGCACTAAGACACTAATACTAACCTAAGAAAGCATTTAGTTCTACCACAACTTTTTCACTCATCATTATATATTACAGGGAAGCTAAAATGCTTTCATACACGTGATTTCAATGATGCGGGAAGCGATCTCTCTGCAGTTGTTGTAAATGTTGGATTAACCTACAAGTTCAAAAAAGTTATTAATCCGCGGGTCACGTGCGTTCCGAACTGTGCGATCAACCGTGGTCTGTTACATCCTTAAGTGTCTCCTCTTGGTGACTGCAAGCTCTTTGACGGAGATAGATGTTTTTAAATAAAACCTGTTAGTGTCTACATGGCCTAGGTTTAAACTTTGGTTGTGAAACCGGGAGGTTAAAGTCATATAATTTTGACTTAGTAGGCTATGTTCTAATTTTAAAGAGCCCATATGTTGGGTTGAGAACGGTTAAATTTCACTTTTTGAAGTCCCAAACAACAGGATGATATGTATGCAAGGTTAAAAAACACTTTCAATGTCTTATAATATCTATTTATTTTAACCTCATTTTCCCACCGACTCCCATATGAATCGTCTGAGCGAGTCTTTTTCCCCAAGCAGCTACCACGTCACGTCACGCTACACAACCACGTCACGTCCTTTACATGTCAGCAGCCCAATGCCAGAACATATCGAAAAACATCACTGCAGTTGCACAACAGCGTATTGCTATATTCTTCATCATAACAACAAACATTCAGTAATAATGAACACTTCATGGACTATTGTAAGCCAACAAATAGTTACATTCGGCAGTAAGCTAAATGGCTACCGCTACATGCTGCACGGAGCAAACACAATACAGACAACTACATCCATATTTACCTTGTTACAGTCAACAAGATGATAGTTATTTTAATCACACTTACAGGTTGCGATTCAGTGGAAGAACATGCTGGTCCAAATAAACGGTATTGATTCATGCTTTAACAACAACCGTGCAACAAATCCCGCGTTGTAAGCGTATAGATTGGTGTAGCTCTCTTCAGAGAAATGACGCGAACACAGCACCATGTTGGGGCTATAATTCTCAAGTATTTTACCAAATATAAACCTTAACCACTCCAGGTAGGGAAAAGAGGTTTCCAGGTAGGGAAAAGAACACAGCTTTTCCCTCGCACTTCAGAGCACAGCGTCTACGGGACATGATTTTACCGGAGTGCGATACAGCGCTTGCCGACCGTCTTCCACTTTTTTCTTCCTGTCTTTGGGCGGGGCCGGGGAGTTCAATTTTCTCTGGGTCTGCGCGTGCAACTAGTGGGCGGGGCTTATGTTTCGTGTTGACGTCAAGCCGAAACGGCTAAAGACTCGTTATAATAACGATTCATTTAAACAACGAGTCGACTCTTTTATAGATGAATCAATCGTTTTAAACACTTTGCACTTTCAGATTTAAGCCTCAGCTGGACATTTCACTTTACTTTGAGCTGTGTTACACTCTTAAAAAAAAAGGTTCCTTGAGGTTCTATATAGAACCCTAGGGTTCTATACTTGGCCAGTAGAACCTTTTACCCAGAAAATGGTTCTATTTAGAACCCTTTGAGTGCAAAGAACCTTTTTGATTAAAATGGTTCTATAATGTGAGATTTATGACATAATTATATAGTAAAGATTATAAATAATAATAAGCTATAACACAGAGAGACAAAGCTTTTTGAGTCAAAACCTAATAAAATGACTGCTATGGTCAAAAACCTAATCAATGTATGATGGGATTTTTGTTTCATGCAGGTTTGTACATTACCATATAACTAATATTTATATATGCTTAATATTTAATTTTTTTGACAAATTATTTTGTGAAATTAATTAAATAACCAGTTTATTCAGACTGTACAGTGTGTTGTTATGGTTTAATAAATTATTTTAAACTAATAATCATGAAAAAGCCCTCTGGTGACGTCATTCATTGGTGGACTGGTGGTGACGAGCCTGGAGAGAGTGACGGTTAATTTTTGAAAAGGAGAACTCCGCTTTTGCAGCTCCATCATTCAGGTACGTTATTACTCTTTTAAAACTATAATAATGAAATATTTTGTATTACGGGGTAATGTTTCTCTTCCCTTGTCTTATATGGTGACAGACTGAATAAGGGGTAACGTTAATATGGATTAATACTGTGCTTGTAACTTTCTGATGGATTTCTGTCGTCAGCCTTCGGTTCAAGAATCTGTGTCAAGCTGACTTTGCTCTGCTTTTTGTTCGAAATAAGTTACAGTTTCGCTTTATTTGTTTGTCAGTATTAATTAAAACATCAATAACAATAAAACAGGTGCGTTATTTGAAGGCGAGCTCCGAGAGGCAGCGTGAAGCGCGTGCACGCTCTTTTAATGGTAACTTCATATGAGCCGATTTCCGCTTTCGTGCAGTTTTTATCTCCAACCTTGAACAAACGAGTACTTCCAGCTTGCTCGTGTGTGAGTTTAGCCCAGTTTAACTCGGGCTAAACTCTGTAAAGTAGTGTACACGCCGGCTAGTCTGCATTAAAACCTCAAGGGAACATGCCGCGCTCGCGCCCGCCCGAGTCTATGCACGCGCCCGCCCGAGTCTATGCACGCGCCCGCCCGAGTCTGCACGCGCTATAGTAATAATTGCTAAGGGTATTATTAAAACCTTTCAAAGCCAAAACATATTTTAATAATCCATAGATTAAAGATCAGGTGTTATTTATGAAGGACATACAAACATGCAGGCTAAATGTATTGTGAAATGTTGAACCTTGTTAAATATAGGCTACATATATGTATATATTGTGCTAAATAAGTTTAAAATTCATATTTTAATGTATATCTTTCTTTTCTTCAAACAGCCTGGACACTGAACTGCATCGTAAATCTTGTGCTCGGTATGTATTATTGCTTTTAATTCTAAACAAACTGTATTAAGTATTATGAAATGAATATTATAAAAGACTTTAACATTGTATTGTAACCTGGGCTGCAGGACACAAATAGCTTTGAAGAGGAAGGATCCCAGCTTAAAGAAGGACATGCGTTACATCCATAATTGTGACACAATCACATCAACAAGGACACCTGGTAAATATTGTATTTTATAACATGCATATGTCAGACTTGGTTGTTGTGTACTGAAATATATTTATCACAAAAATGTTCTATTACTTATTGCTGCTGTTTGTACAGTGAGAATATTAAGGTCATTGCTTATTAAAAAGTCCTGCAAAGAAAATATGTTTTAAAAGAAAGTGTAAATTTGCCTACAGGATTTGTTGCAATGTCTGCAAAACAAATTTAAAAATGAAAGGATTTCAGTGGTGAGCTCATCTATCATCTTGCAAAATGAAACAAATTAATGGGATGAAAAGGAAGTGAACTGTACTCTGAGGAACCTAACACAAGGCAAGTTCAGTTCAATACATTTTATGCCGAAGGTAGATTAATTCTGTGGTTTAAATTCATATTTACACACTCTAAAATGTTGTCTTCCTACCTCAGACTGTGATGGACCTGGAATGCGACACCAGATATTCATAAGTGAAGAACCGAATGAACACCCTTTTCCAGAGCACAGATTATGGAGGGGTTTGCAGAACTAATGGAGCAGTTTCTTCTTCTTGGAGTGCCACAGCTTGTGAGTAAACACTGTTACATTGTGTGCCAAATAGTTTTGCGTCCATGATGACTTTAAGAAACTTGTATTGCTGAAAATATGTCATTTGGAAACTTACACATGAAGTAACCAAAATGTTTTTTGCATTTAGGATGCTGCTTAGAAAACTTGGTGAATAACACAGAAACATCTTTAAAAGAAATGGCCCAAAAAGGGACAGAAAGAAGGAAGTGCTCCATGACAGTTTCATTGGACCAGCAGCGGAAACCGCAGAAGGTAACTACTCCCTATATTACATACTATTTGCCCCAAACACACACACACACACACACACTTTAATTGTATTAATTATAACTGTAATTCTATTTGATGACTTATGTTAATTGGTTAAAAGTACTCAACATTAAAATATTGTTTTACAGAAATCCAAAGGTCCTACACCATCCAGGATTCAGCAGCTCTCCTGATTCCACCAAGGCTTGAAGTTTCAGCATTACAATGGACAACACTCACTCGCTATCCTTCAACTTCCTCATTTATCAGAGGCACCACAGTGGAGTGAATCACCAACTAATCTGCCCTTTCCAGCCACAACCCAGCACTTGGAAACACCCATATACTCTCTCATAGATCTACACACATTCACTCACTATGGCCAATTCACCTATACCGTACACATGCTTTTGGACTGTGGGGTCAACCGGAGCACCCAGAGGAAACCCACATGAACACTGGGAGAACTTGCAAACTCCACACAGAAATGACAACTGGCCCAGTCGGGACTCGAACCAGTGACCTGCTTGCTGTGAGGTGACAGTTCTAACCAGTGAGCCACTGTGCCACCCATGGACAAAACTATTTACCTTATAAGAGAGGCTGACTGACATGGACATGCTACAGGTTGTGAAATGGCTGTTTGCAGTGTTTTGTCTAATCATTTTGCAATGTTTTAGTAATGTTTTTTTATTAAATTATGTATAAAAATGGATGTTGTGATGACCAGTACATGCAGGTACCATCCACTTTTTGAAATTGTAGTGTTATTTAATAGATGTTTTGATTGTTTGTGTATTGTTTCTATCTGCATTGTGATATATTTCTCTTCATTTTAGACATGTGTGAAAGTGAAGCACTGTATTTGTTCAAACAGTAAAAAAGCTTAGAAAAGTGAAATCATTTCAATTACATTGTAAAATGCCATTAAACTGTTAAGGTAGATCTGCTGTCCAATGCAAAGTATGCAGAGGTGCAATTTTAAATATTTTAAAAAATATTTTGTATAATGAATTGAATAAATTTAAACAATTTGAATTGTCTGGATTGGTTTTTATTTTTTATTCATTAATAAGTAACAATAATTCAATAATAAAAAAAGAACCCTTAAATGGTTCTAAATAGAACCATCTAACTTGAATTCAAAGAACCATTTGGGGTTCTATTTAATGAACCCTTAAAATGGTTCTATATAGAACCTTTTTGGGGTTCCATATATGAAGCGCTCGATAGAACCGTTTTTGGTTCTATATAGAACCGTTTGTTTTAAGAGTGTACACACTGCATGGAAGGTCATTTTCAAAAATCCATATTATGGGCTCTTTAACATACTACTGCAAGTCAAAATTCATAGTTAAAAGTCAAAATTTCTACTCGGAAGGTAAAAATTCAAAATTATGACACACTTTTGATTTACATATTTAATTCGCATACTAACATTTTTGTCAGAATTATGATTTAATAATATTTTTTATTTCTATTTTCTTTATTTGTCATAAATGGGCGTCCGTATTCAAAACAAAACTGACCAAAAAGCACTAGAGGTTTAAATGTGTATTTCTGTACGTGTGTGTCCACGTTTTTGCGATCTGCTTTTCCGCATTTGTCCTTATTTTTATTTTTTTTTCTCCCACGCCTCTTGTAGTAACAGCATGTCCAGCAAGGTCCACCAGTAATTCAGTACATTCCCTTCCAGGCCGTTCTCTCGAAACCTCATTTTAACTTGACCCTTCATTGTGTTTTGCCCCAGGCGGCTCGGGCGCAGGGATTAAAAATAGAGACCTCAACAGGGACGCCGCCGACACGGTTCTTGTTGGAGAACTGAATCCCGCTGGGGGTTTTTATCACTGGGGAAGGTCCGATTACCCCATTTCCTTCTCTTACTACTCCTTTTTTTTCCTTCTTACATCCACTCCCTCTCTTTCTCTCGCTCCTTCGCTCTCGCTGTAAATCTCAGTGCCAAGTGAGGAGAACAATATTTTCACCATTATTTCTGGGCACTACAGAGAGATGATGTGGGTATTGATATGGACTCGTAAATTTCCAGGGGCGACAGATTTACGGCGGTTCACCTCTCGCCCGTGTTCGGCTTTGATTGGTTGGGAATGGATTCTTGGCTATCCAATTCAGCTTAGGTCAGACGGGTCTAAATCAAGAGGACTATATCACATGGTTTTATAGAGATGGCAGTTTGGTACATACAGGAGGCTCAATGCTGTGGTCGTACATCTATTTTCCTATTAGAGACATTTGCCAGGCTCTGTGTAATTCCTGCTTCTGGAAAAATACATTCACTTTTTTGTTGTTGTTTTTTTTTTTTTTGCTGTTGCTTTTTTGGTTGTTTTACCTGTGCTGTTTATTTATGCATGTTGCACTGTATTTTTTCAGTTTGACTACTCTAAAATGTTGTGTGGAGACATTTATAGGGCTTTTTTCTCTGTGATTTGCTGTTTAATTCCTGCTACTAGAAAAATACTGAGGGGTAAATGAGTATCGAACACATCACCATTTTTCTCAGAAAACATATTTCTAAAGGTGCTGTTGACTTGAAATGTTCACCAGATGTTGATAGCAACCAAAACCCATATATGCAAAGAAAACACATCTAATTAGTTTACAAATTAAGTTAAGTGTAATGAAATGAAATGTATGGAACAAAATCAATGCCAAAAGTATTGAATTAAAAAGCTTGTCGAATAACACTAACTGAAAAAAATAATGCATTGAATTAACAAGTGCTTGCATTTTAATGACATGAATTGCCAGGGTTTGTATTTTTATGTCCCGAAATTTAACATAGCTGTTTATTTAAGCTGTGAATATTTTAACTAAAAATATTTTGCACACGTTTTCATACTTAAATTCAATACTTTATAATTCGCCTTCCAAAATTCACTTCCAAAATATTCAGCACTGTTTAAAAATACGATATATATTATTCAAAAGGCAATTTTCAGTTCATTTTATTTCAGTTCAAAAATTCGCTTCCATAAATTCAGTGGTTCAATTTCGGCTGTTGAAATTCGACATTACATCCGGGAACTGCAGGAAAAGCAATAGAGTGCCGATCCCAGATCACTGTCTGCTGTTAGACGTCCTCCCCAGCAGGTGGTGCTAACGGCAGTTTACGGCTTCATCAACAAGCAAACGCAAGACGACGTGTGTATGGGCGAAGATGGACCAAGAGGTGAGTTTATTATCAGCACACGCAGTGTTTGTTGTAGTATGTAATTTTAGTGCAGTGAAAAGTCTGACTTGACAGGCATTAAAGTTCAGCCGATTGAGCTGGCTGACTGAAAATAAAAAGGTCTGCGTGTATCGGTCTTTGTCAGTCACGTGCGTTTGTTGTGTGTGATGTCACCCATGCGCCATTTTTGAAGTATCGCTTCCAGAGACAACTTGAGAGAGACCTATAACGCAAGAGAGATATATGCCATAAAAAGGTCAAGCTGCAGAAATACAAGAATATCGAGAGTACGCGGTACCGCAATAAACTAAACAAAGATGCCAGGGATCGTCATTTTGATAAACTGTCTTCCATTCAGGATATAGATCCGTTTGAATTTACTGCAAACTTAGTTTTACGCAAAATTTAGTGCGCTGCCGCCGACCCCTCATTGCTAATAATAATAATAATAATGACATGCCATACTGTATATCATCAATGTCTTAATATGCGTTGTTTTAGTTTGAACATCATTAAACTACAGTGAGTACTTCTAGTTATGTATAGCAGTTTTTCTGTTTTATTTCGTTAGTTACATCTATTATTTACATTTACAAACTATTGTACAGATGTTTGTATCAAAAGCATTTTACATATATGAACAAGAAAAGTAATGAATGCAACATAACAAAAAAAATAAATACTATTATAATTTTAATTAGTCAAATACATTATAGAGTGCATAGAGAACAACAAAAACGTTAAATAAAATTAATACATCCAACATTAAGATATGTTTAACACAAATACAGATATTATGATGAAAGCTGAAAACCTGTAACCATTGAATTTCATTGTATTTGTTGGTTTTCCTACTATGGAATCAGTGGTTACAGATTTTCAGCTTTTTTCATGATATCTTTATTAGTGTAAAGAGAAAAAATAAACTCATAAAGATTTGGAACCACTTTAAATGTGTGGTGTACTATCTATTTAGTCCAAACTACTGATTGACTTAATGTTAAACTTTGAACAAAAGCACTTGTCTCAGTTCTTTAAAGGATTATTTAGTTCAAATAATAACTGCTTACCTTGTGTTTGGTTCTGATGTACCAGCTTTGTTATTGCGAAGAACAAACAATAAATGAGTTAATAACAAATTTTATGTCATCCTCCATTTATTTACATTTATACAAATGATATTTTTATTCAGGCACTGAAGGAAAACTCCTTTCTGGAGGAATGTATCATATCGTTTACAGAAGACAGGATGAAACATCAACAAAGCACACTCATACAAAAACAAAGTTACTTTTTGTAAATTCCGGTACATTTTTGTATCAATTGAGCTGCATTTGTACACCTGGGCTTTTAAACCTTATTGACAACTACAGCTCTTCTACACTACATTGGTTCGTTTGTGTACAACAGACAGTTACAATCCTATGCTGTAATGTGACATCTTCACCTTCACAAGGGAGTATCATGTTGATGGGTCGGTGCTTGTTATCAACATTGTGTTTTTTTACAGTTTAGTACTTTTAGCATCATTCTTGCTACAAAATCCATCAGACATCCTGTATTCAAGTTCACACAGCAGCTGTCAGTTCTCCCCTCCAACAGGTGGTTTACTTCTACACATCTGTCCATACACAATTTACACTCAGTTTGTCTCGGCTACCTCCTTAGTGTCACGATGACAGATTTTTAAAATTTCCCACTCAAAAGAAAGGATATTGACAGACTGCAGTGGTAGAAACAGATGCATTGTGTGTCCTGGCCTGCTGCGTTGAGACGCAAAATATATCTTTTGCCAGCATATCTCCGTTCATGCTCTTGACATTTTCACAAAAGTAAGTACTAAAGAATATTTAAGTAACTTTGCAATTGTCATTGCTTGAGCTTCAAATAATTATTTTAATTCAATGTAACACTAGTTTTGGGAGCAGAACTGCATTTAAAGCTGAACGAATCAACTTCGTGCATATGGATTTAAGATTGTAAAGGGATTGTTAAAATATTGTAAAAAATTTTCACCTTAGTTACAACTTACATTTGCAGGTTTACTCACCTCCTGTCAAAAAAAGGACATTTTCGACTGTCCTTTTTCTGAAAACAAATATAGGTTTTTGTTTAAAACATTGCATTAAATGTTTAAAGCCTCCAGACTGCAGCTTCATGAAACTGCAGTTTAAAAAAAACAGTTCTTTTCCACTGTAGAGGAAATATAAATATATTGGATGACAAAGGAATGAGTAAATTATCAGTAAATGTTCTTACTGGGAGTTAATGCTTAAAAAGTTCAAAATTCAATTCAGGTTTCATGTCACATTTCCATAAGCATGTAGCATTATAGTAAGTTATTTTTACTTATTCTTTCTATGTGTAATATTTTTGCTGTATATACATTTCTAACTTTGTCATTGCCGGCCAACCTGCATATGAGATGATGGAGACTGACCCAGACTGAGCACCATCTCTACGTCTGGGCCACACAGACAGACACTGCACACTCTACAAGACAAACTAAGAGCATGATACTCCCTTGTGAAGGTGAAGATGTCACATTACAGCATAGGATTGTAACTGTCTGTTGTACACAAACGAACCAATGTAGTGTAGAAGAGCTGTAGTTGTCAATAAGGTTTAAAAGCCCAGGTGTACAAATGCAGCTCAATTGATACAAAAATGTACCGGAATTTACAAAAAGTAACTTTGTTTTTGTATGAGTGTGCTTTGTTGATGTTTCATCCTGTCTTCTGTAAACGATATGATACATTCCTCCAGAAAGGAGTTTTCCTTCAGTGCCTGAATAAAAATATCATTTGTATAAATGTAAATAAATGGAGGATGACATAAAATTTGTTATTAACTCATTTATTGTTTGTTCTTCGCAATAACAAAGCTGGTACATCAGAACCAAACACAAGGTAAGCAGTTATTATTTGAACTAAATAATCCTTTAAAGAACTGAGACAAGTGCTTTTGTTCAAAGTTTAACATTAAGTCAATCAGTAGTTTGGACTAAATAGATAGTACACCACACATTTAAAGTGGTTCCAAATCTTTATGAGTTTATTTTTTCTCTTTACACTAATAAAGATATCATGAAAAAAAGCTGAAAATCTGTAACCACTGATTCCATAGTAGGAAAACCAACAAATACAATGAAATTCAATGGTTACAGGTTTTCAGCTTTCATCATAATATCTGTATTTGTGTTAAACATATCTTAATGTTGGATGTATTAATTTTATTTAACGTTTTTGTTGTTCTCTATGCACTCTATAATGTATTTGACTAATTAAAATTATAATAGTATTTATTTTTTTTGTTATGTTGCATTCATTACTTTTCTTGTTCATATATGTAAAATGCTTTTGATACAAACATCTGTACAATAGTTTGTAAATGTAAATAATAGATGTAACTAACGAAATAAAACAGAAAAACTGCTATACATAACTAGAAGTACTCACTGTAGTTTAATGATGTTCAAACTAAAACAACGCATATTAAGACATTGATGATATACAGTATGGCATGTCATTATTATTATTATTATTAGCAATGAGGGGTCGGCGGCAGCGCACTAAATTTTGCGTAAAACTAAGTTTGCAGTAAATTCAAACGGATCTATATCCTGAATGGAAGACAGTTTATCAAAATGACGATCCCTGGCATCTTTGTTTAGTTTATTGCGGTACCGCGTACTCTCGATATTCTTGTATTTCTGCAGCTTGACCTTTTTATGGCATATATCTCTCTTGCGTTATAGGTCTCTCTCAAGTTGTCTCTGGAAGCGATACTTCAAAAATGGCGCATGGGTGACATCACACACAACAAACGCACGTGACTGACAAAGACCGATACACGCAGACCTTTTTATTTTCAGTCAGCCAGCTCAATCGGCTGAACTTTAATGCCTGTCAAGTCAGACTTTTCACTGCACTAAAATTACATACTACAACAAACACTGCGTGTGCTGATAATAAACTCAGCTCTTGTTCCATCTTCGCCCATACACACGTCGTCTTGCGTTTGCATGTTGATGAAGCCGTAAACTGCCGTTAGCACCACCTGCTGGGGAGGACGTCTAACAGCAGACAGTGATCTGGGATCGGCACTCTATTGCTTTTCCTGCAGTTCCCGGATGTAATGTCGAATTTCAACAGCCGAAATTGAACCACTGAATTTATGGAAGCGAATTTTTGAACTGAAATAAAATGAACTGAAAATTGCCTTTTGAATAATATATATCGTATTTTTAAACAGTGCTGAATATTTTGGAAGTGAATTTTGGAAGGCGAATTATAAAGTATTGAATTTAAGTATGAAAACGTGTGCAAAATATTTTTAGTTAAAATATTCACAGCTTAAATAAACAGCTATGTTAAATTTCGGGACATAAAAACACAAACCCTGGCAATTCATGTCATTAAAATGCAAGCACTTGTTAATTCAATGCATTATTTTTTTCAGTTAGTGTTATTCGACAAGCTTTTTAATTCAATACTTTTGGCATTGATTTTGTTCCATAGAAATGACACAGAGAAAACATTGAAATATTGAACAAATATTGAACACATGAAGAAAGGGAGGTGTAGAAAGGCAGTGAAAGCCCAGACAGCAGCTCAAAATCTCTCTGTAGTTCTTTAGCAACCATCTGCCCTTCCTCATTGTAAAGGAATATTATCTACTTATCCATTATCTACTAATCTTCTATATAGAGTATTAAATACGTTTCGGTAGTTCAGTACTTTCTCCTTGTGTCATTATATTGTTATATTTATTGTTATATTGTTACACATTACCCATTTTTCAGATTTTCTTTGTTTTATGTTTATGTTTGTATAGTTTGAGTTTTTACCTTAGTCTGGTTCAATTCCTTTTCAGCGGTTCCATTTAGAAATAATTTCCCCCGGGAAAAAACATGACGTGTCCAATATTATTGTACATTAACTTTTTTGTTGTTGTTAGTTTGTTTGTTGTTTTTTTTTTTTTTTGTTGTTGTTGTTGTTGTTGTTGTTTTACCTGTCCTGGTTAGTTGTGCCTATTGCACTGTATTTTTTGTTTGTTTGTTTGTTTAATGACTCTAAAATGTTATTTGACTTAAGTTAAGACTTATGTATGACTTATTGTTGGCTTAAACACATTTGTGTGCGCGGCATAATTTTTGTAGTTAACTAAAATGAAAATTATAAATCATCATTGAGTGAAATAAAACTAAAGAAGAATGCTTGCAGAAAAAAAACCTTGCAGATAAAATATATTTACTAGATTAATTAAAATAAAATTAATTAAAGGTATATAAAAAGGTACATAGAAATATTACAAAATATTAATAAATCATGAATAAAAATGGTTCTGCATTTTTAAGATGTTTACTACGTGCACATGAATTGTAGTTATATTTGTAATAAAGGTAACAAAACCACAGTGATGTTCATGAGACTTTAAAATGAAAAGTAAAACTTTTAAGGAGTTTTAAAGACATCTAGATTTTGTTGTATTACTTTAAAGTCTTAAATTATATAAAATTAATTAAATATAAAAAATAGGAGGCACCACGGTGGCGTAGTGGGTAGCACAATCGCCTCACAGCAAGAAGGTCGCTGGTTCGAGCCTCTGCTGGGTCAGTTGGCATTTCTGTGTGGAGTTTGCATGTTCTCCCCATGGTCGCGTGGGTTTCCTCCGGGTGCTCCGGTTTCCCCAACAAGTCCAAAGATGGGGTATAGTTGAATTGGGTAAGCTAAATTGTCTGTAGTGTTTGTGTGTAAATGAGTGTGTATGAGTGTTTCCCAGAGATGGGTTGCAGCTGGAAGGGCATTCTCTGCGTAAAACATAAGCTGGATGAGTTGGTGGTTCATTCCACTGTGGCGACCCCAGATTAATAAAGGGACTAAGCCGACAAGTAAATGAATGAATGAATGAATAAAAATAGGACAAATAACAATACATTTTGATTCTAATTTTCAAGGTTATTACTTAACTGTTTTTTTACTTCATTATGGCAGGATTATGATATATCTCTTTTCAAAAATGTAATTTAAAAGAATTAAAAGTGTGTCACATTCAAGCATTGTGGCAGTTCATGTTGCTGTATGCTTAGGCATTAAACATTTTTTTAAACATTAAGCATTAAATATTTTTTTCTTTTCCTCCACAATAGATTTATTTACTATTTACATCCTCGATAATCCCTGCATCCTTTAAAAACCCTCCTGTCCGAGAAAATACATTGCAATCATTTAATAACTCTGCTTGTGAACTCAACATCATTAAATTTATCTATAGATCTGTAAAATCTCTTACTTGTTCCTGTCCTTGACAAGAATATATGAAAGAGTCGATGCCGGGGTTCAAACACAAGCGAATCTTATAAAACTTTCAAGTGTGCATAGATGATTCTCTCAGCACTTACATTTTCCTCAGCACTTATCATGCCACAATCTACAAGTTTCTTTATCTAACTTTTCTTGGTCAAACTGATGTTTTGAGAGACTATAGGCGAAAACACTTTTTTCACATAACATGATGAAGCCATGAAAACAAATTATTTTGTTACTTTAATTTGAATCTGTTAATCAGGTTTGAACTGATTTTATTTTATGCAAAGTTTAACTTAATATTTTAATCAATTTGACTGATATACTGTAAGTTGAGGTGACTGGAAAGCTTCAGTTGTTTCCATTGAAAATAGTTGGCAGCAAGAATTATTTTAAAGTGTGAACTTGTCAATTTTGAGATTTTGGCCTTTTTGAACTTTCTTTATAGCTTTTTTTCCAGTTTGGAAAACATCCAAAATACACTTAAATGTTCGTTTTGCCACTGTCTAACAAAAATTAACTAATGGAATCTAATTGTAAAGTGATACTACTTCATTCTTTATATTATTACACTTATTCTGTGCACATACAAAACATTAAATATTTAATATTTAATACATTTCAGTGTTTTTAAAAGTGCTTCCTTGTGACATTCATTGTTATTACACATTACACATTTTACTGAAATGTCTTTGTATGTTTGGATTGTTTGGGTTTTAAACAAAAATCAAATAAACAGCTGCTTTATAAATATATTTACCTGGAAAAATCATGACATATTCAATATATATTTTACCCGCTGTATATGACAAGTCTGTTAGTTTAGCATTTTGTTGTTTTGTTTTTGTTTTTGTTTTTGTTTTTGTTTTGTTTTGTTTTGTTTTGTTTTGTTTTGTTTTGTTTTGTTTTGTTTTGACAACACATACTCTACACTTAAAGCACTTCATTAAACATAGACATCACCTATATGCAATAAAATTGCAGGTTAACTATGTCTGTAAATAATAACATGTATTGGATTGTAACTTAAGGGACCTACGGTGGCGTAGTGGATAGCACATTCGCCTCACAGCAAGAAGGTTGCTGGTTCGAGCCTCGGCTGGGTCAGTTGGCATTTCTGTGTGGTGTTTGCATGTTCCCCCCGATGGGTTGCAGCTGGAAGGGCATTCGCTGCGTAAAGCATATGCTGGATAAGTTGGCGGTTTATTCCGCTGTGGCGACCCCAGATTAATAAAGGGGCTAAGCTGAAAAGAAAATGAATGAATGAATGATTGTAACTTTAACTTAATTTCATTGTAATGCAATAATGTGCATCTTTTGTAAATCTGTTTGTAACAATTATATAAAAAAAAGTGCTAAACAGAGAAACTTGGGTTGAATTGATTGTTGGAGTGTCTGGTTCATACAGAGAGGGAAGAATATGTTTACTTTGCAAATTTACAGATGATATTTTACAAAATTTGTAAAACAAAAAATGCTTTGAATTCTTAATGACATCAATCAACAGGGGAAGCATGGTTACAACTATTAAATTCTAGTATTTTAGCATAGGAGTCAGTGATTCTACACGTTTTCTCAATTTGGTTCGGTTTTCTGCCAGTCAAGGACAACTAGACTGTACAGCTCTTTTAAAAGCTTTCGAAGGACATCCTCCATCCTCCATCCAGTTTCTTTGCTCGTGTTTATTTAACTGTCGAAGCCGATGGGTAACCTTTGTTCATAGCTTGTTGAGTGGGGTTTTTTAAGCTACTGATGCTCACCCTATACAGAACGAGAAAGAGTAACACAACTCCGAATATCTTAACCTTTCCATCTGAGCCTTCAAATGTCACTCTTCCCTTTCCTACATCTGACGGCAAATTGACATTTTCTGTTTGCTATAGAATCAGATTGATCTCCAAGGGTCCTGTCAGAAAAGAATAAATTGGTCATTCTTCAAAAGAAAGAAAGTCGTTTATTTTTATTTTGTTGTTGTTGTTGTTGTTCTATTTTTCATTTTAAATCTGGCATATATGCTTTGAGTTTAGGTGTGGTAAGCACAGTGTAAGCAGAATAATTAACTCAAATAATAATAAAGGGTGTAAGGGTTATCGGTTTTACTTTTTTTTGCAATCGACAGCAGTCAGGGATTCTGTCGATAAAGATTATCCTGAGTCGATGGACCCAGATTCGTTTAAAATTCTAATCTTCCACTTCGAGATGTTGGGCTTCAATAATTGAAACCAGTAAAAGATGATTCCCACAAACCCCCTCTTCATTCAGATTCCACCAGATGTATTATCCTATTCTTTTAGGTCAGTGATCAGTTAAGCCAGATTAAGCCTCCCAGAAATGATTTGTGCATGTGTTTGTTGGGTTCTGTGTGATTAATATGCTGCATATAATATTTAATGCCGTGCGTATTGTATGCACATTTAGATGTTGACTTATCAATTGTGCTATTCTGTTTGAATGTGTTGGACTGGGATATCCTGAACTGTCACACTTTGCTATTCATTAATCTGTAATTTATATTCGATTTCCAAATCATTGGCTTATATTCGTTTCAGGTTCATTTACAAATAGCCAAGACCTTATTTGTATCCTGTTAGTCTGACTTTTCAACTCATTATAGCAGAGATTTTTTTTGTTTTTTTACTGGACTAGTTATCTCAGTCTTATTGTAATTCTTGCATTGGATTACAGCAGCTATCAAATTCCAGAATTGATTCTGATACCTGTACTGTATATGCAATGAGTGGCTACATTTGGTGTAACACATGCACTTGAAAAATATTATGCAAAATTATGTCAAATGTTGGAGATTGTTATGTGCTCCGTTGTGCATAAGAACAGATTTGCAAATGGTTTAAAAGGCATTTGAGGGCAATTATGTACTATTTTACATAGTTTTGAATGTGCTTGTAATGAGGCAAAAAAGTACATTTGTTTAACTAAACAGATTCCATGAAAATTTCATGACTTTCTTAAAAATAGATTATTAAAAATCTTAATGTGTTTTATTTTAGAGCTGCTTTATACACCATTTATATAAAAATTGTTCATTTTTATTTCATTAAATTTCGTGAACGAAACACAACGTATAGAAAATGAGCAGCTCTACTTAATATCCCAAGAAGAACCCTTCTTTCATTGGAAATAATGTATGAAAATGTAAATCCAGTAAAAATCTAATTTCTCAAAGTTTGATATCCACTAGAGTTGTCACTAATAGCTCTTTTACCACCATTGACATTATTAACTTCAACTGCTGTTTTGCAAAATGTTCTACACTCAAAAAAATGACTTTTGCTGTTGTTTGAACTGCTTATTTAAAATAAGTTTGAAACAATGCAGTTCTTGAGTTTTTTAAGGGCAACTGAATTGTTTTATGTTCAATTCACTTAAATTTGTTAATGTTTAAGTTAACTTAATCAATTTGTGTTGAAACAGCATGAAGGAATTGTGTGGACCCCAGCATTTTTTTTTACAGTGCTGTACGTTTTTGAACGCTGAGCCTGCACTGTCTCAGAATCTCAGTCGAATTTGCCATATACACTACCTGAAAAAAAGGCTTTTCGTCGATACCAGTTATAAGAGCAAAAAAAATAATAACTTCTAATTGATCACATCAAAGTTCCTGAAAGCAAAGAAGGTCAAGATGCTTCAGGATTGGTCAGCCCAATCAACAGACATGAACATTATTGAGCATGTTTGGGGTAAGATGAAGGAGGAGGCCTTAAAGATGAATCCAAAGAATCTTTATGAACTCCTGCAAGAACGCTTTCTTTGCCATTCCAGATGACTTTATATTAAGTTATTTGAGTCATTGCAGAGATATATGAATGCAGTCCTCCAAGCTCATGGGAGTCAGACACAATAATAATTTTTTTTTCCACTGCACAATGATTTTATATACTATACTGTACATTATTTCTGTTAAGTGTCAAGACTTTTGTCTAAACAAGGTCAGACCTTACTGTCCTAAATAAGCAATTAAAAATCAAGGTATGATTATATTTTATTTAGATAAAATAAACGTAATTTAGAGGCCTTTGTCTTTCATATAAGCCACTTCTGATACCAAATGATCAACTAGACGTCAAGTTATTATTTGTTGTTCCTAAAACTTGGATAGTCGACAAGACTTTTGTCAGGTAGTGTATACAGTATGTGTTCATGATTATGTTAGTGAATTTTTATAAAATATTTATATAAAACATTCCCAAATCATATTCATATTAGTGCTTACACTGCCTGTCTGGTACATTCTTGTCAAATATGCTGCTCTCTATCCTCCAGCAATCCCAAGTGTGAAATTCTCAAAACCAGTTCAAACACAATAAAAACCTAAGCCAAGTTAAGGCTGCTCTGTGCCTGCTCCAAATTCACTGTACCCACATTATGCTGCATATAAGCCTGAGTAATTCATGTCTTCTCTGTCCAGTCTTAGCCCCTATCACACTGTGCATTTATAATTGTTGTGTAAATGCATTCATGCATTCACAGCATTAAACACTCAATGTAAGGAATTGCATCCCACTTCAGATGCAGATACATGGCATATGTTTGTTTACTTGCGTGTTGGGATGTTTTTAGCAGGCATACAAGACCATATCTTGCTGTATCTACTTAAATAGAGGAGTAGTCAAATCTCAAAACTGATGGACAAATTTACAATTTTGAAATACCTCAAAAATATTGTTCATTGGCTTCAAATTGTGTTTAAAAGCATTCAAATGTTAACTGTGTGTTGCAGTTTCTTACATTTATAGTAACTGTAGTATACTTTAATTGGTCTTTATTTTCACTTAAAAGAGAAAACTACTCTTCCAATACTGTTTAACTGTGTGTGCAAGTAGTAACTACACTCTAATACCAGATAGAGGAAACTGGTTGCCCTAAATAAATATACGTAATGCATACTAGTGTTGTCATGATACTGGAATTTGATACCAATCGGTACTGAAATTTAGAAAAAGTCTATTTCGCAATAACATTTGAGTGCTGTTGAGCACGTTCTTAAACAACGCTGATTTGCCGTTGTGTTCACGTGCTCAACATAAATGACTGTGATTGGCCGTGAATGTCATAAGTTCACTGAACTCACTGCTGTTTACTAAATGTAACCACAGATAAAGGGACGCTGGAGCGTTTTAAAGCTGTGAAGATCAGCTGGTGAATTGTCTGATCTTCACAGCTTTTAAAACGACAATTTATGTGAGAAACTGCAGGTATTCTGGATTTAGAGTCAACTTGACTTTGTTGTCTATGGAACGAACTGATCAAAGCCTTTTTTAAACAATTAATTGGGATCCATATAAAAACATCTTGTTAAGTCTATAGAATTTTGACAAGGACCAGTTGTAACACCTTTCAGAGTTCAGGCAAAGAAAAGAGGCAGGAAAAAGTTGAAGGATTTGATAAAGTTGAAGGACTCCTCCATTGTACTCTGGACCATTGAGTTGGATGTGTAGCTCAATGGCTTTTGACTTGTCCATCATAAAATGGGAGTATACTCTTGAGACTGTACACCCAACTCGCTAGTCCTCCAGGGTTGCTGTTGTCAGAAGGTCTGGTTCTCACACATGCACTCACTTCCACTTAGTCCTCCATGACCAACATAGCATTACTGAACTGCAACTGTCTTGCATGGACATGTTGACACCTCCACTTCCTCTTATATTGTCACCCAGCAGCAAGGCCACCATTCCCTAGGTTTCCTTAGGGACTGACGGTGAACAGTGGCATCTCTTTAGGCCCCTTGCTGATGACACTGACTTCTCCGCAATCCAGCAAACAGCTGTGAGTCCTCTATTCCTCCTGGCAAGTCAAACAGCTGTGGGTGGCATTTCCTGCCAGTCTGTCATCCAGACTATAGTCATCCCCCTTAGCAGCAAGAACTCTTATGACAGCATCTCCCTTGTTCCTCATGGGTTTCGGCACTAAGATAACAGTTTGAAAGAGGCTGGATCTAGCAAATGATGAACATGATGTTTTAATTACAAACTAAACAACAGAACCAAGATCATAGACGACCACCTCATGACTACCTCATAAACCTAATGACAGTTCACCCTGCATTGACAAATGCCAACAGAAACAATTAGACTCTTCATCAAGTTTAGTCAGATAAGTGTGTTGATTGTCATCTGTCAGAGCTTGTTTCATTGATCGAACATGCTTAATCTACGGTGGCAGAGAGAGCTTAATGCACTGCAATTTAAGAAAGCACATGCAATAACAAAAAACACCAGCAGATTAAGAAACGATCTTCATCAATTTGACAGCACACCTGTTGCAAATTCTCACAACACAAACAATGGAAGAAACGCGCAGCAAATTGGTCAAAACACAAACAACGGAAGAAACGCGGAAACTGCGGAAACAACGGAAGGAACGCACAGCAAATTGGTCAAAACACAAACAACGGAAGAAACGCGGAAACTGCGCGTTTCTCCTGTTGTTTGTGTTTTGACTAATTTTCTGCGCGTTTCTTCCGTTGTTTGTGTTTTGACCAATTTGCTGTGCGTTTCTTCCGTTGTTTGTGTTTTGACCAATTTGCTGTGCGTTTCTTCCGTTGTTTGTGTTTTGACCAATTTGCTGTGCGTTTCTTCCGTTGTTTGTTTTGACCAATTTGCTGTGCGTTTCTTTTGTTTGTGTTTTGGCCAATTTGCTGCACGTTTCTTCCGTTGTTTGTGTTGTGAGAATTTGTAACAGGTGTGCTGTCAAATTGATGAAGATCGTTTCTTAATTTGCTGGTGTTTTTTGTTATTGCATGTGCTTTCTTAAATTGCAGCGAGTTAAGCTCTCTCGGCCACCGTATTAATCAGTACAAATCACATTATAAATTGTCTGAGAAGTCATGTGCTGTAATCTGGTTATTTGTGTATGTCTGCATTTGTTGATGTGATGTGAATTGGTCTTAAGCTGGTGACACACTCAAAACCAAGTCAAAACCAACTGTTTTTTCACGTGCATCAAGCCCCATCTGGACTAAAAAGCTGTGCATGAACTCACTAAATAGATCAGGGATGTGATTCTTCCATATAAATACGGATTTCTGTATTTTCCGAGCTCAATGGGGCGACCCCTTTGATTTGTACAAATCCGAAGTGGTTTTTTTGTTTGTTTTTTTTGTGGGGGTTGGGGTCATCATCAAAGCCGACGACCTGATGGTTTACCCCTTCTGTGTTCATCATTATGCACAAGAAGGAGCTGTAACTGCTTCATTCCTGACGTCATTCATGGATGTAATTGTAGACCCACCTAGGCTACTGTGTATAATGATATTGGGCTGTCCTATGTGTGCTGATGAGGAAGCCGAATTTGTTTTAAATGTGTGCGGCTGTGCAAACTTTTTCCGCTCTCACACATGCATGTCACAACCACATGCGCTCTATGTACATCATAAATAAAGCCAGGACGCACATTTATTATCATCCTCTGCAAATCATGTGTTTATGTGTCATCTATTTAGTGCTACAGCCGGGCACCTCAACTTTAATACATGAAAGTTTAGATGATATTACAAATTTATAAAAATATATTTTAGAATTATTCATTCATTTATTCATCAATTTTCTTTTCGTCTTAGTCCCTTTATTAATCTGAGGTCGCCACAGTGAAATGAACCACCAACTTATTCAGCATGTTTGCGGATGCCCTTTCCTGCTGCAACCCATCTCTGGGAAACATCCATACACACTCATACACTACAGACAATTTAGCTTATTCAATTCACCTATACCATGTCTTTGTACTTGTGGGGGAAACTGGAGCACCCGGAGGAAACCCACACGAACACGAGGAGAACATGCAAACTCCACACAGAAATGCCAACTGACCCAGCCGAGGCTCAAACCAGCAACCTTCTTGCTGTGAGGCGATCATGCTACTCACTTAGACACCGTGATTCCCATGTTTTAAAATTAATTAAAACTATTAAAAACCAGGGACTATGCTGAAGGAAAGAAAAGTCCTTCTTTTTTTTCCTTTGCTGATCACATGCCTGATAGATGTCAGCTGCCTGAAACAATGTGTTTATGCCTTTGTTAAAAAATGTGTGTGAATGTTTATTTTCATTTAAGAGTCTCATCTCATTAAGGGGAACTATATTTCTGAACTGTAAATGATAGTGTATATTAAATGATTCTCCCCTTTGAGCGAGTTTTGCACTCAACAAGTCTGCACTCGATTCATCTTCAATATCAAGAACACATCTGGGTTCTATCACGTGTCCTTTTTTCTTGCGGTCTTGAATATTGGAATTGAACTTAGTCAGTTGGTGGTGACGATACACGAGAACACAAGGACGCAAGATCGCTTAAGAACACATTGAGAAACAACCCTGGTCTGTTCTCTTCTACCGCTGTCCTTTTGCCCTTCCAGATCTCCTCCATGGGACTCAAGACACGTATTGCACACAGGTGTCCCTCATTAACACTCCGTCCACCAACCTTACACCTTTTCCGCAGCTTGCCATGCTGCTTGCCACAACAAAAGCGAGAAACCCGAAGTACAGATACAGTGTCCGTACTAATAAGAACTATGTAGGCACGTTTCATACATATTAATGCTACTCGACATTTTGCAAGGGGCCGTTAAGAGAGGAAAGCAGGCTTTAGTTAAATCCGTTCATCTCTTCTCTGGTCGCGTCTCGCAAGTGTTTCACATCAAGACCAGTTCTGTTTATCTCGTCGTGTGTCTGTTGTTGTTTATGCACATGCACATCTCTGCACATATGAGCTACGTGTGGGTCGACCTTGACGGATTCGTAAAGTTTTTTTTTTTTTTTCTGCGCTGTCCCATGGGATTCATCTGAAGATACACCGCTTGTCATTCACACGGGTCCTCCGTGGCACATCGATTCAGCGGGGAGCTCATCGCGCAACCCAGACATGCGGTCCTTGACAGTATTGATTGAATGTAAAAGATATAATTTCTGTTCACAGTCCGCAGAGTATTGCGGAGTGTGTAAATGCTAGTTGTCCGGCGGAAAGAAAGGAGTGTTTTTTCCTTGTATTCTGCCAAAGGAACAACAGAGGGGAAAGATGATGCCATTCGAACTGTGTGTGTGCGTGTGTTTGTGTGTGTTTGTGTTTTTCTGAACACATCTGCTCAGTGTATTACTCAGTGTCAGGCCTGTAGATGTGAGCTGGTTTCAAAAGGCTGCCCTGAAGCTTCGAGTTTCACATAACCATCACAGAGAAGGAAAATAAACAGTGCTTGCATAAATACTGTTATTTTTATTAGCGCAGGTCCTGAAACATTTGATTTCAAATTTATGGTTTGAAAACCAAGAGCTCTTTACTGAAAACTGCTCTGAATACAATAACTGTGTTCAGCCTGGATTCATTATTTAAGTGACGTTTGTGTGTTTTTGGGTGTCAGCTGAAATATTGGTCTCGAATAATGTTATAAAGAAATGTATAACAATTCTAGTTTTTTAAATAGTAATAATTCTTAGTATAAATATTCTTTAATTAGTTATTAAATTGTCCCCTAATTAATCAGGTGATAAGCCAAAGCAAAATGAGTGAGTAATTAAAACATTCTTTAATTGCTGTAATTAGCTATTATAGTATTTTATAATACATGATTTTATTTATATTAAAATAACAGTCTTTAAACTTGTATTAATGGAAGGGCATCCAGAACATAAAACGTATACCTTGTATATAAAACATGAATAATTGGCGGTTCATTCCACAGTGGCGACCCCTGATAATTATAGTGATAGTAAGTGGAGATAGTGTATATATATATATACATTGTGTAAGTGTAAATATATTTTAAAAAGTGGTGTAGTGTGAAAAAGTGTTTGTTCTTTACTGATTTCTTTTTTTCATTTTAATGTTTCAGATCAACAAACTCATTTTAATATTAGTCAAAGATAACGTAAAGTATACATAAGTAAACACATCATCAAGATGTTTTCTGGTAAATCTGAGACGAGCCTTTATATTCATGTTTATTTTTTCAGCAGTGGTTTTTGTCTTGAACTCTTCCGTGCAAATAGTTTTTTGTCTCTTCCTTATGGTGGAGTCATGAACACTCACCTGCAGTTCTTTGGATGTTGTTGTGGGGTCTTTTGTGACCTCTTGGATGAGTTGTCACTGCACTTTTGGGATAATTTTGGTCAGCTGGCCACTCCTGGGAAGGTTCTCTGCAGTTCCATGTTTTTTCCATTTGCAGATAATGGCCCTCACTGTGCTTTACTGCAGTCCCAAAACTTTGGATATGGCTTTATAACCTTTTCCAGATTGATAGATCTCAATTATTATTTCTTATTTATTTTATTTAGCTTTTGAGGATCTTTTGGTCTACTTGACTTTCCCCAGAAAGATCCAGTTTAAGTGATTTCTTGATTGCAAACAGGTGTTGCAGTAATCAAGCAGTAATGAAATTCATAATTTTACCTTTTACAATGTAATTAATTATTAATAATGAATGTTTCAAAATATATTCAATAAAATATAATCTATTATAATTTAAATAACAAAATAATCGACTCCTAATATAAATGTCTTTCAAAATTATATTTGAATAGACATTTTGTATAATAACCCCTTTAACTCTTTTGTTCATCTCTTTCAGACTTAGAAAAGGACCACCCCAAGAATGAAGCAGGCGTGGTGTGGCGAGTGACCGGCGGGCTCTTCAACTTGACCAGAGGAGCGGTGGGTGCAACTCTCGGTGGAGTGGCCTGGGTGGGCAGCAAGAGCTTCGAGCTCACCAAGACAGCAGTGACGAGCGTTCCTGCAGCGGGAGTGGGACTGGTCAAAGGGGGCGTCTCAGTAGTAACAGGAGGAGTTGGTGCGGTGGGGTCTGCAGTGGCCGGTAAAGTTACACCAAAGAAAAAAGACAAGTCGGATTAGACTGGCTGACTCGCTCTCAGCCTTTGTTCCATTTGGTGTGTCTGGGTGGTTTGTTCTCACTTTCAGCAGGGTTGGAAAGCAGGCGGCAGGTTCATTTCGCCCATTTTGTCTAATTAAGTTCTTATAAAGAACTGCAATATGGTATGTAAACTCACTTCAACCAATAACTGAAAGCTACTGCAGAGGTACGTGAGAGAGAATTGGGATCTCACCTTTGCTCTTGTTTGCTTGTATGTTTGTGTGTGTTTTGAGTGTTATTAGACTAGATTTGGGAGAAAGAGGGATAACAAACATATTCTTTAGGAAGAACGGACACTTTCACCACATGGAAAATGTTGATATGAAAGCTTAGTTTATTTTAATGAATATGTGATCAAACATTCCACATGTAATTAAGGCCATTCTGTGTGTATCATGTAAAAATGTAATTACACCTCACAGAATTGTTCCGTGAATATGCTGATTTAGTTTCAAGCCCATTTTTGAACTAAATAATAGCGGGAGAGGTCAAAAATTAAGGAAAGTATTGTTATTTTTTTTTTTTATTAATATTATTAAAATAATGACTTACCTTTGCCACTAGATTAATGAACTAGAGTAATGTTGGTTTTAGACCACGTACTGTCAAATGTTCTTCAATTTAGGGTGTGTTCACACTTTATTTGGTTCAGACCAAAAATGATTAGTCTTGACAAACTTGGGAATAACACAGTTTGAACATAAAAACAATCTGAAAAAATGCTGTTTTTTTCCTTCTGCTTTCTTTTATCTGACTGTATGAGAGTTTATTTGAAGAGGCGCAAGACCTGCCTGTTTAGAGGGCTCAGTCCACTTTGGTTGCTGTTCACAAGAGTTCACATTTAATTCAGATTAACCACACCAAGTGTGCTTTCACACCTGGCTCATTTAGTTGCTTCAATCACTAGAGTTCCTTTTCCCATTTGGGGCGGTTTAATTAAGCAGGTGTGAATGCATCAATCACACTTGAGATTTAACCAAAAGTGGGCCAAACAAGTGTACCAAGACCCTCTTTCAGAGGTGGTCCCAGTACGCTTTCAAACAAACACTAGAGCAGTTCATTTGTAGTGAGACCATGATCCAAACTTGAACAGTCCCAACTACAAAAAGTATTGGACACTTTTGGACTAAAGCAGCTGCAGTAGTCAGCTGCACTGTGTATTATGGGATGAGGGCAAGTATTTGTTTACAGTGCTGTAGCAGAAGCTCAATGGTAGCAAACTTCTGAAGTGACTTGTGATGGGCCTGTGAAAACACTGGATGTGTCGGAAACTACCTACTACTCAGTAGGTACTTCATTTGAATTTGAATTTACTAGTAGTATGAATGCAGCTTGTTTGTACTACATCTGCCATTTTGTAATCATCATGTGACCTATCCACGTCAGTTGCATCACTTCACTCCCATTCATGAATTCTCTTGCATTGCATCATGGAATAGCATTGCATGCATCAGATGCGCACTTCTTGGTACTTCTTGCATTCTGTTTTTCGAATTCTATGAATTCTCTGCTCGCATACTGTTTTTAGTGTACTATATAGTATGGAAGTATGCGATTTTGGACGCAGCAATCGTTTTCGTGTTGCGTCTGTGTTTAAATGTTAAAATATTAATGTGTGAAGTGATGCATACAATCTATTTAATATATGAAGCCCATGGATATAGTCATCATGGTGTTGTCTATCCATTGTTTTGTCTGCTGGCTATTTTAACTTTCAGATGTTCCTGAGGAATATTCATGCACATTAATTCTGACCAACTGAAAAGCGGTTCAGTAAATATGTAGGGATTCACTGAATTTTTGCTCACCAGAAAAAAACTATCCATAAAAAATAGCGTTTTCAGTTTTGCAAAAGGGCTGAAAATAAGCCAATATTCAGCGCAGTGGTTTCATTCTCCATCCAGCCATAGTCATTGCACAGAGTGAAGCAGCTTTCAAATTGGACACGGAAAGCACTGTTCTATGAAACCCATTAATTTCATTCCTCCATGCAAAGGCCTTTTTTTTTTACCAAAATGTGAGAGCTGCACACCACAGACAAAGTTTAAAATAGCTCATTATTCAGCTCTGTGGATGTTCCATTCATGAACCCACACTTATCTATGCTCACCGGAAAACGAAGTGCACTCAAATAACACACTGACCAGACATTTCAGTGTGGTAATTATTCCTGCTGCTTGCAATAGCAAATTATGCCCCTCGGCTGCTCTTTCAGTCAGTTAAATGACAGTTAAATTATGAAAGTCTGAAAATAATATTATTTAGTAAAACGATAAATAATAATTACAAATCAATTTAGTTTTTTCAGACAAGTGCGTCCAGAATTTTCAGTTTCAGGACAGAATTTTTATTTTGCTGCATCCCTCTAAAATGTGTTTACTAACACATTTAGCCAATAAATTATGTGGATGTTGTCACGTTGTCGCATTTTGTTCCATTTCAACTGGTTCAGACCTGAGCAATCAGTGTGGTGTGAAAAGAAAACCCCAGAAAAATGCTACAATTTATCATTTGTTGCCCTTGCTTCAGACCAATGAGCCGAACCCAAGGTGTTAAAGCACCCTAAAAAGCACTTCCGATAGAGTTTGTTTCAAAATAACCAAACCAGCAAAGTGTGAACACACTCTTAGTGTCAGAAACCATAGAGTTTATGTTTTCACAGTTAGCTGTATTATCAGATCTCATTTAAATCAGTCAAGGTAAGTGTAGAAATCTCTGAAAAGAAAGTTCACTCCAGTGTAAACACACATTTTTTTAAGACGGCATTCGAACCGTTAAAACTGAATCTGCATCCAGGAAAGCTGTGCCCGGTGTTGAGAAAATAAATTGTTCTCATGTAGAAAAGGACACAGGGGAACAGAAACTACACTACATTGACTTTAGTTCATCAAAAACAAAAGGCAAGTCCACTTATTTTTTTTTCTCTTTGCGAAGCATCGTTCGTAGGTGTTTTATAATGATGCTTTATGGGCCGTACATGTGCCTGAATGTTTTGGAAGTTGTAAAAGCTCACTGTGGAGTGTTTAGTGTTTCAAAATAACCACAGATGTATTCCCTGCTACCCTTTTACAGCTGTTTACATAGAACCAGCACAATTGAAAATGTGCCGATTGAGTATTTTTTTTTTTGTCTCCTATTTCCCCACACTGCTTAAATGTTTGTTTTTTATTCTTTATTTATGCAAAAAACGGCATATGGCATATTATTATATTGTTGCAGTGCATGCTTGAAGCTCTAGATCTCTGTACAACATGCTGTTAATTGTGAGTATGTATTTCTTTCTCTCTCTTTTGGTTTTTTCTCTCTTTTTGGTTTCTTTGTGTGTGTTTTTTTGCTATCTACACACTTTCGGTAGGCACCCATGTCTTGAAAAATGCTGTTACTCTAAACTGGACTTTTAAGACCAAGTAGATTTTGTCTATAATAGAACTATTTTTGCTAAATTGATGCTGTATTCTACAAATAAAGCATTCTGTATTTTAGAAAAGCAGGGGTTATTTGTGCTTTATTTTACGAGTTTCATTTATTTCCTTTAAAACAATATAAGTAAACAAAATGTCCTGCAATGATAGGGATGATTTAATACCTTTGATCAATTATTAAGTGTTTAGATTTAATCATTGTAAACGCTAAATCTCAGATCTGGATTACTCAAAGCAGCGATCTCAAAATGGTGGAGCCATTTCAGTGACTGACAGTTCATACGAGGGCCATTTTAACATTCAAGCAAAAAAAACGTAATTGATGTAGCTTAAGACAACAGACATGATTTTTATATTTCCGTAGAAGTAACACGTGTAATCATATTAACAGGACTGCATGTGCGCATAGCTACTGGGATTAAAAGATTTGTTCAGCTCTCTGTGATCATGAATCATCATCAAATGTAATCAGGAATGAGTTTTACAAGTTTAAAACGTTTTTAAAACATTTTTGTAATGAATCACAGCGATTTTAGCATATTTATCACCACAGCTGCGTGTCAGTACAGTTCTAAAAGAAGACGCTTCAATCCCAGTTTGTGGACGTTAAATCAGGTTTATTCTGTACATGAACATAACAGATATCCATACAGCAGTGTATATTAATGTGTATCTTGTGTGTGTTTGTCTGTGTGTGTGCATGCACTTTGTAACAAAGTGTGTGACTCATCGTGGCAGAAAGGCTTGATTTAAATCCACAACAAATACATCAAATAATCATTGGGAAAGTTCTTACTGTAGTATTTCTCACAAACGTTACGTTCCTTCATGTCTGTCACTGTGCTGTTTATCTGATGCAACTGGAGAGCACACTCTAACAGGCACGTGGGAATGGTTGGTGGGGAGAACTAGCATTAAAGGCACAGACAACAAAAACATCTACATGGTGTTTAAAGCAGAAAATTCTAATATTCTGAAAGGTATAATCAATAATCTGATGGGTGTTTTGAGTTGAAAGTTTACAGACACATTCTGGAGACACAAAAGACTCTTAAATATTGAAAAAGGGGTAAAATAGGTGCACTTTAATCAAAATTTGAACAGCTAGGGTAAGAACAGCAGAAAGCAGTTTGTGTTATTTAATTGACTTTACTGGCAATTGTTCTTCTCAATATCTTTATTTTTTATTTTTTTTAACTGCATCAAAGAGAGGAAAAGAATGTGTATATATTGACATTTACTTTAACCATATTTAATTCAACCAGCAGTCCTATTTTACTAATGTGCATAGTTTTTATACAAATCTTAATAAGCATATGGGGAAAATCTATTTAATGAGTCTATTTGAATCGAATATTAGCAAAATGATCATATTTGTTACACCAACAGCACAACGTTTAAGCCACGAAGAAGTGTTTGAACAACAAATTACTGGTGGTGTAAAACTGCTAATAATAAAATGACCCTTGAATATTTACAAAAATAGAGCTTTAGTAAAAATAGAGTACTTACGGACACATTTCAACGTTTAAATAGACCTAGAAATATTCTACATGTAATGTGCTACTCTTGAGGCACACTGAGAGAAAGCGAAAGTAAAACTAAACCGAATGCAGTTGTTTAAATGTCCTGTAGGTGGCGTGTCAAAACCACAAGTGGCTATATGTGACTGCACAACAATGATAGTGGTTTAAAAATATGTTTGGGAGGGCCGAATCTCATATTTTTGACGTCAGTTGTGGGCCGGAAAATTTTAAATCACATTTCAACAATTAAATCAGCCCTGGATGGCCTGCAGGTGACTGTAGTTTGAGACCCGTGACTTAAAGGGAGTTCACCCAAAACTCAAAACTTTGGTTTCACCCAAACCAAAATCTTTTTTTTTTTTTTTTTTTTTTTTTTTGGGAAATGATAGCTATTTAGTTGAGTTGGCAGGAGACTGGCATCTTTACATTAGGAGTCATGTCTCCAGAATGGACTGGCGCTCATAAACCTTCTTGGTCTTTTCGTGGGACACTGAGATGGCGCAAAAAAATTTATAGAGCCAGTCATGGGTTTTATCTGCAAAAACAATTGCATGGCTCAACAACATCATTGTTCCACTATATTAACCAAGGGCATTAGTGATTTTAGCATCAATAGTAAACCGATCATAAAAGGCCAAGTTGTTTTGAGGCTTTTTAACCTCGCGCCGTGTTGCAACCAGGCGAAACACGATAAAGCTGTAAAAGCTTTCTCTTCTGTGAAGGGCGAAATTCAGGAGACTTTGTCGTAACCCACAGTCAGTGCTTTTGGATTTACATTTGCACTGTTATTTTTAAGGATACTGCAATGATCATATGTGCAATATGTAAAACAAAAAAAAAACACAAAAAAAAACCTGTTCGGTAATAGTAAAGTGTCTGTCAGATGCATTTATTTTCACCTATTCGTCCATCAATACTTTGAATTTAGTCATTACTTTGAATGTTTGTATGAAATGAAAGTCAGCATATTGGAAGGCAGAAGAAATACAAAAAATCACTGTCCAGCAATAATCGAAAAAGTGAATGGATTCATTTAATTGTGGCGATGCAAAAGAACAATGGCTCATTGATAAAATCTTCCTGCTTGAAACAATTGATGCACAGACACGAGTGAGGTTGCATTACTAGCCAGCAAAAAAATATAAAAAATAAATAAATAATGTTCTAGAAACCACAACACAATTAAAAAAATAGAAATTTATAACAGGAACAAAAAATGAGGTATGCCTGTACATTTACCCATGTTATTTGAATTTTACAATAATATATATGGTATAGAAATCACAACAGAATATACATTTTTTTAGTTTTTTTATGCGATCAAGACTTACATGGGGCAACAACAGATTTCTTTTAACACATCCATTATTTCACCTGTATTATTTCAACTTTTATGTATAACTTTCATAAAAAATATATAAATTCATAATTTTCACGATTCATTCATGAAAAAAAGAAATGGTTAAACTGAGGACCACATGCTTTTTTCTGAGGTAAAGGTTTTCCCTTCACATATTATACCAATAACTTAAAAACAAAGTGTAACATAACATATTACAGTAATGTTTTGGTGCTGTTTAGTAGTAGTTTACCTTTGTGTAAGCCAGAAAAACAATAAAATGATGGCTATTCAGACCTACATGAGTCAGCCTTGACATAATTTAAATTCAGAACTGAATTATTTATGAAAAAAAGAACATTGAAATCACACATTTCTGCCTCTCCCTTATTCTCACTAATACTGGCTTATTTTATTTAAATGTAACATTATAACAGCCTGTAATAATGATATTCCTAAATCATAGCCAAGATAGACATTCTAACATTTGAGAAATATATTATTTACTTTTGACTGTAATTCAATACAAGAATATAGTCCTGAAATCCTTTACTCATAAAAAGAGATATAAATAGACGTTTTAATATCAGTAAGTGAGTGACTTCTCGTTCAAAAAGATCTTAAAGGAACCCACCGCTTTTTTGGAAAGTCCCCTAGAGTTAAACAGATGAGTTTTAAATCCATTCAGCTGATCTCTGTGTCTGGCGGGAGCACATTTAGCTTAGCTTAGCATAAATCATTGAATCGGATTAGACCGTTAGCATCTCACTCACAAATTAAAAAGATACAGCTTTACTGCTGTACCATGCCTTTAGAAGGTACAATGATATTACCCTGCACTTGAAAATAGTCCCAGGCTATAGGTAACAACATTGCATAATACCATTCCGCCTGCTGCAGCCATGGTCCGGCAGCAAATTTCCATGATTATTTCACCAGAATGAGAGTACACAGTAGTTCTTATAACCATATTGACCAAGAAAATAGCAACTTTTAAATTTCGACAGTTTTAGTACACAGTGAGCTAGAGAAGGGTCAAGCTGTTAAATAAAAAATTATCTAAACCCACGTTCCTTTGGCTTATCCTTAATTTATCAGTGGTTACCACAGTGGAATGAACCACCAATTACTCGGTTTGTTTTTTTGCAGCAGATGCCCTTTTTTTATTGAATGGTCTAATCCAATTCAATGTTTTATGCTAAGCTACGCAAAAATTTCTTCTGCCAGACGCAGATATCAGCCAAATTGAAAAAACTGTTAAAACTCAACTGTTTATCTCCAGGGGTCTTGTAAAATGATTTCCAAAAAAAGTGGAGTGTACTATTTAAAATGTCTTATTACTCAATGAAACTACAGAAGAGTCAAGCTTTTAAATAGAAAAATGATCAAGCTTTTTCCTTTGGCTTAGTCCCTAATTTATTAGTGGTCGCCACAGCTCAGGTATATGTTTTTTGCAGCAGATTCCCTTCCAGGTGCAACCAAGCACTGAGAGTACACTAATTCATTTTAATTTTTGAATCAGATGCTAATGGTCTAATCCAATTCAATTATTTATGCTAAGCTAATCTAATAGTGCTTTCACCAGACCCAGAGGTCAGTGAAATAGATTCAAAAATGTTAAAACTCCA
The DNA here is from genome assembly GCA_903798035.1 of Danio albolineatus. Taxonomy (NCBI): domain Eukaryota; kingdom Metazoa; phylum Chordata; class Actinopteri; order Cypriniformes; family Danionidae; genus Danio; species Danio albolineatus. The sequence continues at coordinate 4,630,716 of CAIGQQ010038113.1, forward strand.
CTGTTTAGCTCTAAGGCTCTAGTAAAATGAGCCTATTTCCAAAACAATAATGAAGTGTACCTTTAAAAATGTCTTAGTAGACAAGGAAACCACAGAAGAGTCAAGCTTTTAAATGGAAAATTACCTAAACTCACTTTTCTTTGGCTTATTACTAATTTATCAGTAATCGCCACAGCAGAATGAACCATCAACTACTCTGGTATATGTTTTATGTGCCGGATGCCCTTCCAGGTGAAACCCAGCACTGAGATTATACTAACTTGTGAACCCCCAGTGCTGGGAAACGTATATAAACTCTGTTTTGTTTTTGTTTTTGAAGCAAGATAATGGTCTAATCCGATTCAATTATTTATGCTAAGCTAATAGTGCTTCCGCTAGACCCAGAGATCAGCCAAATGGATTCAAATATGTTAAAACACAACTATTTAACTTTAGGGGTCTTGTAAAATGAGCCTATTTCCAAAAGAAGCAAAGTGTGTCTTTAAACAATGATGCTTAGTGATGAAGCATTGTGCATTGTTTTCCTCAGAAAAACACCGTAAGTTCAACCAAAGCAAAACTCCACGTCTGCTTCATGTATAAAAGGGCAGAATCAGCTTCTCAACTTTGTTGTGAGATAAAAGTCTTTGGGGCTTTTTTTTATCCCTCCCATTCTCTCAGGGATTGACTCTCATCACTTTACAGTGTGTGTTGAGAAAAGGAGCTTCTTCAGCACAGTGCAGACTTTAAGTGGTGTGCAAAACAAATTTAAGTGGGTAATTTACACAAGAGGATCTGCTTTTAAGTAGAACTAACACCCTTGTTTTCAAACTTCAGCATATTCTCTTTTTAGCTGATCTCTCCACTGCCACAGCCAAATTATTAGTGACTTTTTTTGGCAGACGATAATGGAAGATGGCTCAAAAAGCCAATTACTCGTGCACTTTTGTGGGGTTAATGCAATAAAAGCTAAAGTTCACCAAACATATTGCATAACTGCGAATAGAAAGTTGTGAGGGTTACAAACTTCAACTCACATGCAGAATAAGCCAACTGACAAATGTGTGTACACAAAAATTATTAAGAGCCTCGACCAGTTATAGACATTTATTATTTCTTGATTTATTTGACAGGGACATGAGGAGGAAATGGGATTGGCAAATGCAAAGATTAGCAAATGCAACTAGATTACTTCTTGTATTGGATGCATTGGCACCACACATTGAGAGCCGGTGTATTAACCACAAGGTCATCATGGGCTCAAGTTAAAGGGTTAGTTTAAATGAAAATTTGGTCAAAATCTTTAATCAAGTCATTCAAAACCATTAACCTGTTAGCCAGCACCAAATTTAGGGAATTTACACTAACTTTAAATAGTCAAAGTTCTTGAATCCAGTAAACTTCAAATATAAATTATGTATCATTGGAAAGAAGACACTTTAAGCTTTACTGTGGCAAGTTACATGTTAAAAAAAATGTCAAAAGTTATACATTATAAAGTCATGAGAATAAAAAATTGTATTGTGTTCAATATTTGTTTTCCATGTACAAACACAGGAAAACATTAATGTAATGTCCTACAAAAAATATGACTTGAAAGCCAAGTGTCTCGTGAGTTTATATTTCAAATTTGATGAAGATAGCATGCAAAATGAGATTTCTGTTAAAAAAATTTCCTTTCGGCTATGTCGATGTCCTTCTCTCCCTCACCGTCAGAGGCATTTTCTCTTTATCCCATGTTCTTTTTGGTGTAATCTATTCATAAACATTGACATGTGGAAAAACAGCGTCCCAGTGTTTCCCTGTCGGGGTGCTGGCTAAAGGGTTAAAACATTAATTCAAATTAAAGCTCAAATGAAGGTATTTTTAATGAAATCTGAGGATTTACTGTATACCCTAAACCTTCTCTACCATGGCTACAGCTGCAGCACATAAATACAACACTGGCGACCTGCATCTCCTTCCACTTGTTTTGGAAACACAACGTGGCGTCTCTGCCGTCTCACTGCAACACATACACACACACAGTCTTCGAAGCTCTCGTGCATATTAATGAGTTGCACCGCAAACCCAGCAGAGCGTGCTGATTGGCTTGAACAAAGGCTATGTCATGAATTAATGCTGCACGCTCACTGACGTCAATTGGTTCGCTTCCGGGACAGACCTCCAGTCACCACGCGGGAGAATACGCATGGCTCTCATAGGCGTGACGCAGACTCAAAAATTCGTTTCAAACCGGAAGAACGAATTTGCTGGAAATAACGCAAAAACAACAAATTTTCACTTTTTAGTCAATTATATGTGTCCTAATAGTGTTTATAGCAGCGTGGGACTCATATATGACTGTGAACAGCTCAAAAAATGTGTTTTGGTGTTTCGTGGCCCTTTAAAAAGCTGTTGACCCAAAAGATAAAAATATAGGTCTTTATGTACAGTTAAAGTCAGAAATATTATTAAAATAGCTTAAAGGGGCTAACAATTTTGACCTTAAAATGGTTTTTAAAAATTAAAAACTGCTTTTATTCTAGCCGAAATAAGACAAATAAGACTTTCTCCAGAAGAAAAAGTATTATCAGACATACTGTGAAAAATTCCTTGCTCTGTTAAACATCATTTGGGGGGGGGCTAATAATTCTTACTTCAACTGTATCTAGCGGTTTAATCCAAGGTTTTTTTAATGAACATTGGATCACTTTCTAATGTAGATTGTAATAAGATCAAATTTTCCCTATGAACATTTATCATTGAACTCAGCCATGCTTGATGTGCGAGAAAAACAAACTTATTAGCTCTGGTAGAGGCTCAGATGCGACGTGATGCACAGCCTCATTGGTTGCCTTGTATCAAGCAAGCATGAGTTCATGTCTTTAGTATTCACATGGACACTTTGTTTAATCGTAATAAACTCAAACATAGGGTTTATTTGAACCATACATAAAGGATTGGTGTTCGTTTGTACTTTACTTTATAATTACAAAATGCTGGGTTGTCGTAACCAAAGATTGGGTCAAATGTTTATCAAATGTTGGGTTAATTTTTTCAGTTAAATTTAAATGACATATTTTAACGCAGCAGTCCGATATATCCGATATAATCGTTGATATGCATTTGCTGTTTCGCTGAGATTTTTAGCAATAACCATCTTTGTTTTAAGTTATAAGTAATAAATTGACATATTACATTATTTACTGAATATGTTTCAAGTTGGCAAGGTAAAAGTCAATTTATTCTTCTGTGTTAAGCGCATGTGTATGGTCCAGCACAGCCTTTGCGCGGTCGCATAGCCCTCGTCGTGGCTGACGCTGAAGTGCACCTCTCTCAAAATGACATGCACTGTAACGCAAGCTCTGTGATTGGTCCTGACAGCCATGAGCCCGATGGAGCAGGTGTTTACGAGTGTCAAGTCCCGTGAAAGAGCTCCAGATGGAAACTTTTGTTTTGTGTTTACCTTATCATTAAAGTTGTTGCGGTTCCTGCCTCTGAATGAGTGAGTTTTAGCTACTTGTACATTAAGGTAGCATTCAGAAAAAACTAAACACCTGCGAAAAAACTCGACAGAGGAACATAAAAACCATCTGCCAGCTACCATTTCGGAGTGTTATTGCAGAGAAACACAAACAGAATGCAGAAGTATAAATGCACGATACGCGCATGGCAGGGGCCATTCAGATATATAAATTAGCCTTAAAATTTACATGCCTAAATAAAGGCCAAAATGAGCACTTGTAAGATATTTCTTGCCCTTCGAACGGAGTTAAAAATGCTTATAAAACGATTCTTATTACTTGAGCCATGTTAATGCTGTTGCAAAATACTCTATAAACAAACATTTCTGACTTGCAACCATTTGACTATCGGTGCTGAACACTCAAATTATTTTATCTGCTTGGTCAAACTACTCATTTAAAATGAGCAGAATCAACAAAATTCTTGTTTATTTTGTTGTTTTTTTTGGAAGACAACTTAAATATTTTGTGTTCAATCAACTTAAATTTTTAAGAATGATTAAGTTAACTTAATCAATTTGTATTGGGACATCATGAAGGAATTGTGTGGAACTTATCATTTTTTACAAATAAAGACTTTGGTTTTATTTCGCAAAAACGTTCTATGCATATGGAATAAGCCTTTTAAAGGCAATAACCCGTAGAGCCGTGGTTTACAGTGAATTTATAACAGCTAAGGGTCAATTTTAGGCAAAACACAGAGCGGAATGCCTAAAACCCCCTTAGCTGTTATAAATATATTGGTTTCATTCAATACCAACGTCAGCATGTGTCTTGCATCTCATGCAATAATGCCATGTCTACGTTCCGGTGTTGTTTTTCAATCAAATCAAGAGTTTACATGTTCAGTCAGTTTGGTTGTTTTAATTCTGGCTGAGGTGTTCACGTGAAGCATTTCTTTCTGATTTTTAAAACTTATAAACCAACTGCAATCTGAACACAACTTATAATGTAAACGCATCTAACATTTATTTAATACGAAAGCCTAAATTAAATCTGATCATCATGTAACGCAACTGTGTCTCTTGGTGTAAACTGCCTATATTTAGTTCTTTTTACGTACGTTTTGAAGCATCAAGCATGGCATAGCTTTGGTTTAACAGATGTCGAATGAAGGAATGTAAAACTGTCAGATTTTATGAAAATATCTTCATTTGTGTTTCGAAAAACTGTTATAGGTTTGGAATCGCATGAGAGTGAGTAAACGTTGACACAATTTTCATTTCGGGATGAACTAACACTTTCATGTGATGCCTATTAAGGCTATGCTTTTTGGCATTGCTAGATATTAAAGTCTGGGGGCAGTAATTTTCCAAACGAAACTCTTGCATAATTGATAATCACACTACCGTTATAGTGTTCGAGTGCTTTGTAAACATTACAGCTGATTTACTAGGACCTCATCCATCTCAAGTACAGCTTTATCGTGCAATTTTTCAAACCTTAAAGATACAAGCTCTCTTAAACACATAAGCAGCGTGATTATATACATTTATATGCACTACATTATCTACACATGATAAGTGAACTGTATATACTATTGCATGCCTTGCTTACTGTAGAAATTGCAATTGGTACAGTTTTTCAATCACAAATGTGGCATGAATGACAGTTCATCCCAATTAATGTAGACATGATTAGATGTTTTTCCACACCACAAGGGGGGGGCCAGTTCTCCCTTGAAAGAGCACACAAGAAAACACTAGTAGACAATGGTACGTTGGTACAGGACTGTGGATAATGTATATCTGGTTAAATCCTTGTGTAATTTCATAGCTTCTAATTCTGCAGACACTAATCTGAAATTACAGATCGAACCATTAATATTCTCCGTGAGGGTTAGCAATTGTGAAAAATGTTTAGGGTTTAATAACCTGAATCCAGATTATCTAGATTATGTAAAATCCATGAAGGATTAAACAAATTAAGGCCACTGTGTCAATCAGGCAAGAGTCATGTGCGCAAATGTCCTTCAGTTTCAGGAATAAATCTACTCATGAAAAATAAATTTGATGCTTTCCTACGTTTATTCAAAAATAGCCTCTTTCACATACATTGAGCCGAACATTTTTCCATGAACACTTAATACAAATCTCTATGCACTGAATCAATGGAAATTTGTGATATGATGATGAGGGCAGCCACTAAAGAATGAATAACTCCATGCATTTCATATGAAAACCTCTAAACTACCAAAATGTCGACTCTAAAAACTTGATTGCATTGGATCTCTCTGAAATTGTGTCATGGCGTTTGGCAAAAATAGAAACCTTCATTGTGCTGAAACAGCAGTAATTGTTTTTTTTACAACTTATTTGTAAATCTCAACCACCCAATGCAAGCAGACTGAAGTGCATGAGTTTACTTTCTTTCTTTCTTGAACCCTGGTACAGCTCCAACGCATTATGCATTCTAAAAGCAAATCAAACACAAGCATAAAACCCCCAAAAAGCTCTCTGACGGGCATGTCTTTGCACTGAGAAACAACCTGAGAAATAGTCTGACTGTGACATTCACAATTTTATTGCACGGCTGTAATTATACATGACAGCATTTTTCGGTCCCACATTAAAGAGTGTTCATCTTGAGAATAGTCTGGGTTCTTTGACTGACGAAATATTCACATTCACTGTTGTCAAAGCAATGACCAGCATACAGAATTTCTTTGTCAATAGTGTGGTGCTCTGCTCTAATGTACTGTATAAATAAGGAACGTTACTATCTCAATGCAATCGCTGCAATCAAGGTGAAGTCGAGATCTCTTTACAGCTAAGTGTTTTGGTTCTTGTGCTGTTCAGAAAAATCATAGGGGGACTGCGAGGGAGTCTCCGAAGTTACAAAAACGTTCATAGTGCAAATGTCAGTCACATTAAGGCAAGAATATAAATGTAGAAAAATAGTTGTGCGTGCACGTGATTACCTTTGTTACAAAAAAGGTATGAAGGTTTTGTCCTCAATGAGAGAGATCGACATGTTTTTCAGCTCCTCGGGGGAGTTGACAGCTTTGTAGCCGAGCTCATCTAAAATGTGCTGACAAACAGTTTGTGTGTAATCAACAATGTCATGAGACAATTTCAACCTCCAGCTCTCTGCGTTAGCCGCAGAGTCCCTCAATGTGCCGTACTTATGCTTTGCTGAAACATCGTTATTGCCTCTTGTGTTGTTATGTATCCAGTCCACCACACTTTTTTCCAGTGAAAGTCCAAGGAATTCATAAACCTCCTTGGTTTTTTGGAGTGGATTCCTGGCTAGGTCCTCGTATCTCACCAGCATGTACCGTCCTCGAAGCCACGGTGGCCGGCTTAAACCTGTGGACACAGAGTTCAGAAAGTCGTCACACACTGTCGTGAGCTGGGACAAATCCAGGTTGTAGGGTTTACGGCCTGTGGCTCTCCAGATCCGCCATAGGCGGTAAGTGTCCCGAAAGGTTTCAATCCTTGATGATAATATCCCACGTGGGTCCCTTACCAACTGTATAACCTTCAGATTAAGCCGAGGGTCTTCAATCAGTGCCTTAAGATCGTTGACCTCTGGGATACGCACTGTTTTAATGGCCACGTGCCGTCTTTCTCGACATGATTCGGTAGCTAGAGTCAAATTAAGAGAGGCACACTTTCGAACACAGTCCCCCTCTTCTATATTGCCATCATTGGGGCTGAAAGCATCACAAACCGGCATAGAACAGAGGGCTTTGCTGGCTCCACGTCGAAACAGTTTATCTGTGGTGTGGTTTGCCGGCTGCGGTTTGATGTAACTCTCTAGGAAATACAAGTCGCAGTTGTACAGGCTTCTAAGAAGGTCACGACTGGCTCCCAGCATCACTCTGCGCTCCACAGCGTATCTGCTGGGAGAAAGGTGAGGGATTAAGGTCGTTTGGACATGATAGAGTGGTTCAAAGAGATAGAACACATCTGAGTGCTGGTTGAACAACTGTCCAACGAAAGAGGAGCCGCTGCGAGTGGTTGCCAAGATGAGGATGTGAGTCTTCCTTGAGGAATTGTAATTAAAATATGGGTACTCATCACACATCCGATCGAAGGACTCCGCATCCTGCCCCAAGCCACAGTTCAGAGGGTTAGGAACAGGGCAAATATGAAAAGGCTTGGCTGTGAAGGTCCTGATTGCTGTGTATTGGATCGCTATGGACACCAATGCAAGCAGAATCACAGCCTTCCAGGAACATTGCATGGCTGGGTAACTTCATTTAGATGATGCAGTCTGATTTGATCCTATCCACAAAGACACAGCTGAAAAACAAAAGATCTCAGCGTGAGTTTGAAAAACTAAGAGAAAGTAGAGCATGAATTTGCATTTTAAATATCTGAAATAACATTTTAGAACATGTTTTAATAATGAGTCGATACCGAAAACAAAAAGAAAAGTGTATTTTATTCTAGGTTTTAAAGATTTGAAGTTAAATGACTGCTTGCTAATTTCTGGCAAAGACAAATCTGCTTTCAACGCATATTACATTACATTCTGCTTCACAATGCAAGCTTTAAGCAGTCGTTTATTGCAGTATGACACTTTGATAAACTACTTAACGTTTTAATGCAGCCAAACTCTTACAACTAAACTGCTTCCTACGGGCTTTTACACAAGCCTGAGGTATTTTGTTTTTCCCTTGGGGAAATCAGCAAAGGTTCGTGCAAACCTGCATCGAAAATTCAGGCAGGTTACAAAATCGGTTCTTTTCCACAAACTGGCACCAGTTCAGGCACCTGTAGAGAGATGCATTAATTGCAATCCCTCACAATACCGTATGCATGCTTATTGTGAAATGTTTGAAAGGCAGCCGTCGTCGTCCGCGCGCGTCGAGTTCTGATTTACCGCAGTGCAACACAACTCGGTATTCAGTTGAAAATAAAAAATAGCAGATCCGATCTGACTGTATAAATCAGTGAGCAACTTATTCCCCCTATTCCAGCAGAAACATTTCAGAAATCCAGTTGCCTCGAAAATAGCGTCACAATAAACACTTCGATATACTTGCCTCATATTAAGCTGTATGAGAACATGACGAAAAATTAAACAAAAGAGAAAAAAAATCACCATATGTCGCGATGGCTTCGCGTAGCCGTCCCGTAACGCCCGTCATAGACGCTTTATCGCTTTAATTCATGCCTCCAAATGTCGAAGGGCTCCTTATTCCCTAAAAAAACGAAGAAAAGGTCGTATATCCTCAAGCAGCTCCATTCATGCTCGGGGAAAACATTCAAAGGCAGGCTCCGTAGAGAGACAACGGATGAATAAGGTATTGATGCGCATCCTCAGACATCTCTCTGTGACTAAACGCGAAACACCGGACGGATATTTCGTTGGTTTGTCGTGAGGAGAAGACTGAAGAGAGGTGTGCCAGTCGGTCCCAGATTAAGCCAAACGTAGACAGTCCTACGAATATTCATCCCCTTCCCTCAAAACCACAGTTGACAAAGGCTGAGGGAGGGTAAAAACAGCACGGGGGGAGGCAGATTTGGTTCACTATACGCGTCCTCCCTCTGAACATGTCTGTGCTCAATGCTAAAGCCTGTGAACACCGAGTTAGTTTATATGAGGTGAACTGGTGGCATCTAGAAATTTCAGCTCGCTATATTTTTGACGAGAGCATGAATTTAAGAATATATGCGAGGGCAGACACGGCCAGCTGGTGGATTTCAGTACTGACTGACTGGAAGGCTGAAGAATAATTATGTAATGCTGGCACAGTATGCTTTCAAAAATAGTGTATTTTGTTCATTATGAGTAGGTGTAGGTTCCTCAGACCTTCTTTTTTAATGCTAATAATTAGTATTTTGTTTCATATATTGTCGATACTTATAATAATAGTGCTGTTATGGGTTTATTAACACTTTTTAAACGTAGTAGCCATGTGTTTTTGCCAAATTGTTTACCATTTGTATTACCACAGTTTCAATACAAGTGCAATTTGTCTGTATAGGAATATGAAGCAAAATCCTCATCCTCATCATCATTTTCTTGTCTGCTTAGTCCCTTTAATCTGGGGTCGCCACAGCGGAATGAACTGCCAACTTATCCAGCATTTGTTTTACGTAGCGGATGCCCTTCCAGCCACAACCCATCTCTGGGAAACATCCATACATTCTCATTCACACACATACACCACGGACAATTTAGCTTACCCAATTCACCTGTACCGCATATCTTTGGACTTGTGGGGGAAACAGGAACACCCGGAGGAAACCCACACGACCATGGGGAGAACATGCAAACTCCACACAGAAATGGCAACTGACCCAGCCGAGGCTCGAGCCAGCAACCTTCTTGCTGTGAGGCGAACGTGCTACTCACTACGCCACCGTGGCGCCTCAAGCACAATTCTAGTTAAATTAAAGTTATAATGGTTTAAAATAAATCTTTATTGCAGTAATAGTTGTAAAACCATGGCTAATTTTGGTCTTGTAACTATACTCATGACCATAAGCTACACCAGAACACAAATTATTTTTTCACCATTCTTCAAAAACTTACCTACGTTCTTCAAAAACTTACCTACTTGGAAAACAAAACAGACCGTTCTGACTTCTCGTGTCAATGTAAGTAAATAGGAACTGTCAAGTTGCAAAATTTAAATAGGCAAGGTGTGTCCATATAACTTGCGTGTCAAACCATTAAGAAGAAAAACAAATTTGTTTAGTTGACATTACCATGTCACTTGATAGAAATGATTGTTCAGATGTGCATCAGTGCATTGAGTGCATAGCTGATCTATAATACACACCACAGTTTTTGGTTGAATTCAGATTAGACACTTAGACATCACAACTGTGTTGTTGACACAGAAAACACTGACGCATCTAATGACATTACATCTGCTGAATGTCTTGTTTTTACAGCTTTACATAAGTTATAGATAGTCTGCATGTGTGTTGTTGTTATACTTCACATAAAAGCCAAAGCACTATTTGGCAATATTAATGTAGATTCAGCATTCTATATCTTTATCAAAATGTTTTGATATTTTGACTTCTGCTGCAATATAGTCTAATATAATTCAACATATTGTCTTACTTAAAATATAATTACTCATATGAGACTTTCATTGTGCTTTATATCTGAAAATAGAGCCAGTTTCTTTTCTCTCTCATTGTATTCAGGGGGAAAAAAGTAATTTAATTTCACTTAATCTAGAGTGAACTATTTCTTTAAACTTCAAAGGCTTTGTGAAACCAATAATGTATCTCATCATAATTGTCATTATTTGGCATCTTCGTTTTGATCTTAGCTGCAGGATAATGCCGTTTTAAAAAGGAGATGGATGAAATGAATCCTTTCATTTCTTCTGTCTACATCTGTAAATACCTCAACTAAATGGAGGAACTACACAACTCGACATGACCACAAAGCTGCACTCTTTCATTCTTCACCTCATCTACTGTCTTCTTCCTCTCTATCCTTTCATCTGAAGCCAGACATTGGCATTTAAAATGGGGCTTTTTCCCCCAGTTCAGTGTCTTGCAATCTCAGAAATGTGAGATTACGCTTGGCTTTTTGCGAAATCGGTTTTATCTTTGTGTGCTCAACGCAACCGCAATTTCAATCAGCGTGTGTACTCAAGCATTTGAAAACGTCGGCCTGCATATCGGCAAGCCAGTAGAGGGGTGAAGATGGGTGTGTGTCCCCTTTATCCACCATGCTGAGAGCCGGTAATAAGCTTTCAAGCGCAAATGATCCTCCCCGCTCTGTCCACCGAACACTGCACTGCATCACTTATTTTCTAGCACGCTGAATTTACGGATCCTTTATGACAAGCGTGTCCAGAGAAATGAGGAAACCCGGAGCATGAAACATGATTTCAATATGCGATTGTACTGTGCAAGAGGCAGTCGAAGGGAAGCTGTAATAGACTTACGACAAACTCTGAAAGACCTCGCTTTGGCCTTTAATGAACTAGCACGAAGGCATATAATATTTTGTTGTTGTTGTATTTTCACCACAGTCTATGGTTCTTACCAAAATTATGTTTTCTATGCAGCCACCATGTCGTATTATAATTTTGTCTATTCTATGCTAGCAACATGCGAATTCTTACTAAGGCTTTGTGGAAAGCTCTTAAATGCAGCCTTCAGAAGTACATCTGAATCCAAATTCTGCTTCTTTTCTTTCTCTGAAGGTACTTTGTTCTCATTTAATTTTAAAGGCAGCATAAATGTGTCTTTCGGTGCCTTAGATATCCCACAATCCTGAAAGTTCAATTTTTTAGCTCCATTTTTGAGCCACTTTGGGTATCATTTTTTATGTAAATGTACATTTTTGACCAATATTTTTCAATTTTTGATGGCATTTTCTAGCAAGAAGTTAGTATTATAGTAAGAATATATTCCCTTATAGCTATCTCCAAAGTTTTCGCTATTTAGTTGTTACAAAAATCTTAGGAACATCTTAATTCTAGATGGCAATTTGCTAATTCATCTTAGAAACACACTACCAATATGGCATTTTATGTTAGAAACATGCTGTCAAAATGCTACGGATATGCAAGCAACATGCTAAATCATGTTAGATAAAACATTAATTCTAGAAACATGCTACCAATGTGATCATTCATATTAGCAACATGTTTCAAACATGCTACCAACATGTTGATTTGAGTTAAAACATATTAGAAACATGCTACCTATATGACATTTCATGTTAGAAACATGCTGTCAAAATGCTAAGGCTATGCAAGCAACATACTAAATCATGTTAGATAGAAACATTCATTCTAGAAACATGCTACCAATGTGATAATTCATATTAGCAACATGTTTCAAACATGCAATCAACATGATTGTAGTTAAAACATAATAGAAACATGCTATCTACATAACATTTCATGTGAGAAATATGCTGTCAAAATGCTTAAGATATGCAAGCAACACGCTAAATCATGTTAGATAAAAACATTAATTC
>CAIGQQ010038113.1:4649645-4670644 GCA_903798035.1 Danio albolineatus
ATCTTCAAATCAGTGAGGATAATGTGCGTCAGGTCTTCAGTAAACAGAAGAGAAGGAAAGCGTCAGGCCCAGACGGTGTCTTACCAGCCTGTCTGAGAACCTGTGCTGACCAGCTGGCTCCCATTTTCTCGCAGATCTTCAACAGATCATTGGAACAACGCATAGTTCCATCCTGCTTCAAACGCTCCACCATCATCCCAATCCAGAAGAAACAAAAGATCACCGGACTCAACGACTACAGACCTGTTGCCTTAACATCTGTGGTCATGAAGTCATTTGAAAGACTAGCTTCTAGCATATCTGAAAGACATCACCGGACCTTTGCTGGACCCCCTGCAGTTTGCCTACAGAGCAAACCGGTCCGTGGATTCTGCAGTCAACATGGGGCTGCATTATACCCTACAACATCTGGACAAACCAGGGAACTATGCAAGGATTCTGTTTGTGGACTTCAGTTCTGCCTTTAACACCATCGTCCCATCACTGCTCGAGCACAAACTGACCCAGCTCTCTGTGCCTAGCTCTGTCTGTCAGTGGATCACCAGCTTTCTGACAGATAGACAACAGCTAGTCAGAATGGGCAAAATCATGTCTGACAGCCGCACCATCAATAGTGGTGCCCCCCAAGGATGTGTTCTCTCCCCACTGCTCTTCTCCCTGTACACCAACGACTGCACCGCAAAATACCCCTCTGTCAAGCTCCTGAAGTTTGCAAGCGACACTACTGTTATCGGCCTCATCCGGAACGGTGACGAGTCTGCATACAGACAGGAGGTGGAGCGGCTAGCTTTATGGTGCAGACACAACAATCTGGAGCTGAACACGCTCAAAACGGTGGAGATAATAGTGGACTTCAGGAGAAACCCCCCTGCACTCCCCCCGCTCACCATCATGGACAGCACTGTGGCTGCAGTGGAGTCATTCAGGTTCCTGGGCACCACCATCTCTCAGGATCTGAAGTGGGACACTCACATAGACTCTATTGTGAAGAAAGCCCAGCAGAAACTGTACATCCTCTGTCAGCTGAGGAAGTTCAACCTGCCACAGGAGCTGCTTGTACGGTTCTACTCAGCTGTCATCCAGTCCATCCTCTGCACTTCGATTACCGTCTGGTTCGCCTCAGCAGCCAAATCTGACCTCCGTAGACTACAGCGAATAGTCCGGACTGCTGAACGAATAACTGGCACTACCCTTCCTACACTTCAAGAACTGTACTCTTCCAAAGTGAGTAAAAGGGCTCGCAAAATCACCCTGGACGCCTCGCACCCAGCACACTTCCTGTTTGAACTGTTACCGTCTGGCCGGCGCTACAGAGCACCGCGCACAAAAACTGCCAGACACAGGAAAAGTTTCTTTCCTCAGGCCATCTACCTCATGAACAGTTAATATTTCTCCTATTGTGCAATAAATGTGCAATACTTTCTCACACGCACTTGTACACAGCACCTTATAATAATATACATTGCAATACTTCTCCTTGCGCATTTGTACACAGCACCTTATAACAATATATTATGCAATACTTCTTACGCATCTGTACACAGCACCTTATAACAACGTACAATGCAATACTTACGCTTTTGCACACAGCACCTTATAACCTGTATATTTATAACAAATCTGTACATACATTTCAACATCCAGATCGTTGGACTGACTGCATCTCTGTTTAATGTCTATTGTCTTCTTTTATAATATTTATTCTGTGTTGTCACTTGTCACTTTATGTACACTGGAAGCTTCTGTAGCCAAAGCAAATTACTTGTGTGTGTGAAGCACACTTGCCAATAAAACTGATTCTGATTCTGATTTTGTTAGAAACGCCCATCTTCCAACAATCCAAACGTTTCCCAAATGATGAAATCATGTATCGTCCTACATGTTGTTTTCTCATTTCAGGACCATTTCAATTGGATGCACATTACAATATGTGAAAAAAGGACAATTTTTACTTTCATTTAATGGCGACTTTAAGATTTAGGATCCATTGGTATTCAGGAAAAAAAGTTGGACCAATTTAATGTCCTCCCTCCAGCACAGCGTGTCATGGTTTGAGGGAGCACAGAGAGCATTTTAAACAGCCTGAAGCCCTTGACGAGGGAGTAATTGCCCGATCGTGTTTTCATATGTATGTGGGGAGATTCTTGGCAGCAATAAATGACTGCACAATTTTGTAATAGGTCAGTGAAAAGCACAGGGTCAAGAGCGCAGTTATGAATTATTCACAATGTCGTCTTCAAGACGAGACCTGCTGTTGTGATGCCTCCATTGCGAATCCCTTCCAAACTTTTAGGCTGAAATAAATTCCCAATACATATCTCTGGATACTCACATGAACAATGGCTTTACCTCATACTATAGTGTTTTTGAAGTGTATCATACTGTATACGCTCACCGGCCACTTTATTAGGTACACCTGTCCAATCACCTGATGAAGATCATGTAGGTCGAAACGTTGAGTGACGATAAAGGACTTTTTGAGAGCTAAAGTGGCAGTGTGCTGATTTTCTTTTGATCTTTTACACCTGTCCAACTGCTCATTGCACCATTGCACAAATTTCTAGTCAGCCAATCACATTGCAGCAAATGCCTTGTTGATGTCAGAGGTCAGAGGAGAATGGCCAGGCTGGTTTGAGATGATAGAAAGGCAACAGTAACTACAATAACTACTCGTTACAACCAGGTATGCAGAAGAGCATCTCTGAACACACAGCACGTCAAACCTTGTAGCGGATGGGCTACAGCAGCCGAAGACCACACCGGGTGCCACTCCTGTCAGCTAGGAACAGGAAACTCTAGGCTACAGTTTGCACAAGCTCACCAATATTGGACAATAGAAGATTGGAAAAACATTGCCTGGTCTGATGAGTCTCGATTTCCGCTGCGACATTTGAATGGTAGGGTCAGAATTTGGCAGAATTTACCTGAGTATTGTTGCTGACCATGTACATCAATTTATGACCACAGTGTACCTATCGTCTGATGGCTACTTTTCAGCAGGATAATGTGCCGTGTCATAAAGCGCAAATCATCTCAGACTGGTTTCTTAAACCTGACAATGAGTTCACTGTACTCAATTGGCCTCCACAGTCACCAGACCCCAATCCAATAGAGCACCTTTGGGATGTAATGGAACAGGAGATTCGCATCATGGATGTGCAGTTGACAAATCTTCAGAAACTGCTTGATGCTGTGATGTCAATATGGACCAAAACCTCTGAGGAATATTTCCAGTACCTTGTTGAATCTATGCTATGAAGGATTAAGGCAGTTCTGAAGGCAGAAGGGGGTCTAATCCGGTACTAGTAAGGTGTACCTAAAAGGGGCCAGTGAGTGTATATTATAGCATTTACTGTACAACTCTTTAGGCAAGGCAAGGCAAGTTTATTTACTGTATATAGCACATTTCATACACAGTGGCAATTCAAAGTGCTTTACATAAACAGAAATAAAATTGAAGTATTAGAAAGTAAAAACAAATAATAAAAAACGTAAAAACAGATTAAAATGAGTTAAGACAAGTTATTAAAGAATGAAAAAGAAAGACATAATAGTGCGATCTGTCGGACGTAGCACAGTGCTCATTCAGAAAAGGCACAGCTAAACAGATGTGTTTTCAGTCTTGATTTGAATGTGCCTACTGTTGGAGCACATCTGATCATTTCTGGAAGCTGATTCCAGCTGCGAGGGGCGTAGTAGCTGAAAGCAGATTCACCCTGCTTTGACTGAACTCTTGGAATTTCTACTTTATATGATCCTAATGATCTGAGTGATCTGTTAGGTTTGCATTCAGTGAGCATATCTGTAATGTATTGAGGTCCTAGGCCATTTAGTGATTTGTAGACAAGTAATAATACTTTAAAATCTATTCTGAAAGTAACTGGGAGCCAGTATAGAGACCTGAGGACAGGTGTGATGTGCTCTGATTTCCTGGTTCTGGTCAGAATCCTGGCCGCAGCGTTCTGAATGAGCTGCAACTGTCTGACTGTCTTTTTGGGAAGGCCAGTGAGGAGGCCGTTACAGTAATCCACCCTGCTGCTGATAAAAGCATGAACAAGTTTCTCTAAGTCTTCACTGGAAACAAAGCATCTAATTCTTGCAATGTTTTTGAGATGATAGTATGCTAATTTAGTTACTGCTTTGACATGACTGTTGAAACTCTTTAGTTAATGAATGCTACAGCATGCTGTAGTATTAACTATAGTGAACTCAAACTGTAATACATAGTATAATTTAGTTTTACTAAAGTAAACTGTTGTGGCTATTAGTATTGTATACCCTATAATTATAGAATAGAAAACTACAGTATTGGGTCATTTGTCACCCAATTGGTATTTGTTGGGTCATCAGACCAATTAAAGTACTTTACTATAGTATAGTTCAAAAACGCCATGGTATTTTGTTCACATGGCTATGCTTGAGTGTGTTTTTTCCCACTTCATATGCACCTCTAGTCTCAAAGCATCTATTTTTTTTTCTTTTTTTTTAAGGAGTTTCAGTTTTAAGGAGTTTTAGTGGTGTAGAATCACTGGATATTAGATTGAATATTCGTTTGCTCTTAATCGAGAGGCCTATTACACATCCTTGATGACTCCAGACGACTCATCCCTGTTGCTAATTAACCCCCTCACAGCCATCATTACTATTAGAGATCACATAAATTACAGCCATCAGAAATATTATTTTTGTTCAGACGTGACCGCGATTTTAATCGGCATGACTTTTATGGACCGCTAATAATGATGTATGCCAAGCAAATCGCTTTAAAGTGAGAGCAATCACTTTTTCGGCCCACTGTTCTTGTGCTTTGTTTAATTGAAAGAGAGTCATTACAAAAGCCATATCAGCCCTAATGCTACAAGAACTGCAGCGAATTTGCATTTTACTGAAAGCATCAAGTAAACAGTAGAGCATATGTGACATTTTCTTGCTTTGTTTACCTAGTGAGCTCATTTAAGGGTGATCTGGATTTTCATGCTATTTCCTGTTGGGTCTGATCAGACTTAAATTTACTTTTTAAACAGACAAAAAAGGTGTTTAACCTACATTTGAGCAAAACCTTCAGACTTTAGTTTAGCTATTGCTAGCAAAGCCTGGAAATTAGCCTAGGATGTGCTATAACAACATGCTAAATCATGTTCACTGTAACAACATGCTAAATTATGTACATTCATGCTAAAACATACTAGAAGCATTTTAGCAACATGATAATTCATGGTAACAATCTGCTAAAACATTTACAAACTTGTTAATTAGTGCTAGGAGATTAATTCATGCTAGCAACATGCAAATAATAACAGTTGATTTGTTCTAACAATGTTATCCTAGCTAAAAACATTTGGTAACACTTTATAATAACTACACACTATGAATAATTTATTAAGCATTAGTAAATAGTGAATTCATTATTTGTTAAGCATTAACTCTACATTAATAGATGTTAGTAAGCAGTTTATAACTGCAGCTACAAATGATCTATTCTTGACTTATAAGTACATTTATAATGTGCTTAATAATTGTGTTTTCATACTTCAAGGATTTATTTTTCATTACTAAATTTAATAAGCTATTAAAATCATAATTTATAATTCTTATTATTCAGGCATATATTAATAGTAAATTTGTATGTTAGTAAATGCTTTATTAACTCAACTTCATCCAGTTTTGTGACCTAATCTAAAGTGAGGACTATTAATGCTTTCTAGATCCCTTAAATGTGATTATTAAAAGCTCAGTTTTATTCTAAACAGTAAAAAAGAACATACCGACTTTATTAATTTCTATACAACTGAAGTCAGAATTAGGGTAATAAGGCATGTCATTGTGTGGGGGGGTCTGACTTTAACTGTACACAATGAAACTATCAAATGAATCAAATGTATCAAATGAAAAATAAATCTTTGCAACCTTATCTAAAATAAAATGACTGTACAGTTTAAACGTCGCTAATTAACTTTAAAATGTTGTATCATAATGTATTGTTAAATTATACTGTTGTTGTTGTTTTATCCAATTTTATGTTATATTTTGACCCTCCTGTTATTCAGCAATGTTTAAACTTTACATTAATTTTATTGTTTAAATAGGATTGCAAAGATGTACTGTTCATTTGATATTAAGCCTTTAATTGTCATTTATAAGGCATTTATAACGCATGAATAGTCCTCACTTTAGATTAGGTCACAAAACTGGATGAAATTGAGTTGATAAAGCATTTACTAACATACATAGTGACCAGTAATATATGCCTGAATAATACAATATTTAAATGTTGATTTGAATAGTTTATTAATCATTTACTAACTCATTCTAAATGATCTTATATACCACCAACCTCTCTTAAATATAACTGGTTTGTAAATAATGTGATACTTAACTATGTCGTGAAAAATTAATCAGTAAAAAAATATGAAAGTACAATTATTAATTATAAATGTACTTATAAGTAAAGAATAGATCATTTGTAGCTGCAGGCATAAACTACTAACATCTATTAATGTAGAGTTAATGCTTAACAAATAATGAATTCACTATTTACTAATGCTTAATAAATGATTCATAGTGTGTAGTTATTATAAAGTTTTACCAAACATTTTAGCAACATCCAAATTCATCCTAGTAACGTGTTAGTAATGTGTATATATTGAAATATCAATACATGTATTCTTGGCACCATCATGTCACCCTATAAATAATTATTTAAAAAGAAAATCTAATTCTATTCTGCCAAAAACTGTAGTTTTGGCAGTAAATATGGTATTCTTGGATATATCATGCTTGTGAGAACTTTCAAAGAATCATATTGTCATTTTATTCCATTTTAAATGTCATGTACATTTTTTTGTATGTATTTGCATATGGATCATAGTATAATTTTATCTAAAATGCTGTTTTTAGCAAACTAATAATCTCCATAAGAATCCATCCATATTGCAGTCAATTTTATAAAAATGACCCACCATATTAAAGACATAATATTCATGTTATTTTAAGTATTAATCCCATAGAAAGTAGTATAAATAGTGCAATTTATGGTGGACCCAACATATTTTTGTTAAATTAACAAACGTAAGGTCTGCGGTGTGTACTTTCAGTATATCCTACGCTCAGGATAAACTGAAATCCTTTCCCCCGAATTGTAGCACGTCTCCTCCACCTACTGATGGAACAAGTCTGAAGGGGCCCTTTTATGATTGGCAGAAATGAAGGGCCGAGGGTCTGTGTGGGTGTTGATCCAGATGGCATTCGGTTGCTCAGAGCGCTGAACATGTCAAGTCCAGGCTACCTGAAGGACCCGCTCGGGCCTCGGGACAGTAATATCATCCTGTTCCAACTCAAAGATTTTTGGATCTGTCCTTGGTGCGCAGGAGAAAAAGGAGGTGCTGGACATTTTTAATGGCCTCTTGTAATACATTCTGCCCTTCTTCCAGGACAGTCTGTTTTGTTGGGAGTGCACAGAGAGCATTTTAAACAGGCCGGAGACCTTGACGAGGGAGTAATTGGCTGATTGTGTTTTGATATGTATGCATGGAGATTTTCAGCTCCAGTAAATGACTGCACGGTTTTGTAATAGGTCAGTGGAAAAATAGTACAGGGTCAAGAACAAGGTTATGAATTATTCACAGTGTTGTCTATTGTGATGGTTGCATGTACCATTGAAAATCCCAAGCTGAATGGATTTTTTATGTATATAGTTATAAACATGTCTGGGCATGTCTGTGTATAAATGCTTTTTGATCTTTTTCATATGCGCCTCAGGTCTAGGTTAGAAGATATTGAAGGGCGATTTAATTTTGCATGGCACAATCACTGGATATTAGATTGAATAGTCATTTGCTCTTAAACGAGAGGCTTAATTACACATCCTCGATGGCTGCAGATGAAGACTCATCCCTGTTGCTAATTAACCCCCTCACAGCCATCGTGACTCTCAGAGATCACATAAATTACAGCCATCGGAAATATTATTTTTGTTCAGACGTGACCGCGATTTTAATCGGCGTGACTTTTATGGACCGCTAATAATGATGTATGCCAAGCAAATCGCTTTAAAGTGAGAGCAATCACTTTTTCGGCCCACTGTTCTTGTGCTTTGTTTAATTGAAAGAGAGTCATTACAAAAGCCATATCAGCCCTAATGCTACAAGAACAAGAAGCGTAATGACTTCACGGCAGATAAGTGTGCTGAATATAAGATCTGAGGGTGTTCGCTGACGTTTGATCCATGGGCGGTTTGAGCCATTAATGGAGATTCTCTGGTAATTTTCTTTCTGGTTTCAGGTCAAACAAGATCATACCGTACAATGGTGCAAAGCGTGTAATTCATAATCTTTTTGAATACTACGCTTAACCCAAAATTTGGGTAAAGCAGACAATCTAAACAGTTAGGTTAACCTGGGTTTAAATTATTGTTTACATTTGGGTTTGTCCATATTTTGCCAAAATTTGAGATAATAACCCCATACAAGGTAACATTTGAACTTTAAATTAGGAAAATAGTAAGGTGTAACATAGTAATTTTGTAATGGTATCAGATGTGAAAGTATGTTGTAGGACTGCTATACAGGAGTTATTATTAGAGATTATAGACAGCGAAATATAAAGTTTTGTATTTTAATGTTTTATTTTAAAAGTATAAAAAAGTATTAAAAAGGTAAAACGCCAGTATGAATGTAATAAAAAATATGCTTGTTTATTGTAAATATTTGTAATGAGAAAAAAATATATATAATTTGTGCATCTCCTTACTTCCGTGTGCAGCCATGCTGCCGTTGTAGATTGTGTATTCTGGGAAATTTTCTTACCCCTTGATTTTGAGTGTGGTCCTGAAAAATCTCAGTTTTAAGGGGCATCTAGCCCTTCCCCTTAGCCCTACGCCTTCAAGCTAAAGAGAATTGGGACACCAGGTGTAACATAATACTATGTTACACCTGTCAATAAATTCAATAAATTGTCAATAAATTACTATGTTACACCTTACTATTTTCCTAATTTAAAGTTCAAATGTTACATTGTATGGGGTTATCTCAAATTTTGGCAAAACATGGACAAACCCAAATTTAAGCTGGGTATAAATTATTGTTTAAATTTTGATTTGTCCATGTTTTGTCAAAAATTGAGATAACCCCATACAATGTAACATTTGAACTTTAAATTAGGAAAATAGTAAGGTGTAACATAGTAATTTATTGACCCCTATTATAAGACAATGACTGATTGGCTATTTTAATTTAAATTTTTTAGCTAAAACTTGGACAAACACAACTGCTGGTTTAAGATGTTATGTAATTTGGTGAAGCTATTCGATTCTAATTAATGTTTTGATTCAAATGACATTGATTTCAATTAGTTTTGATTCAAAATCAATTATTTATCAATATTTTATTTTAAAAATTAGTTTTGCAATCATGGAATCTATTTTTTTCAAATTCTTGTGAAACCCTCAGGCTTATTCATAAAATACACATTAACAGTAGCTACAGAGTTTATTTAATTTTCTTTTACTTTGAGTAACAAACACTGTAACAAGAAATCTCAGCCTGAATTCACGAGGAAATGTAACTATTTTACATTTTGTCAGTTTACTGGCTAATTTGTACGAATTTGTATAAGTTCAGTCGTAAGAAAATGTACAATTTTTAAAAAGAGGCGTGGCACCCAACTTCACACCTAAATCAAATTATTGGGGGATAAGCAAATTGTATTCAATTGTACGAATAAGATCATACGAATTCGTACAAAGCCACTAAATCAAAAGGTTACCAAAAAAAACTGAATAATACTGTATATACTTTGCATATGTGCATAATTTAAAATGTTTTCGAAATAACAGTTTTCAAAATCTCCATTATCAGAAAATCCAAATCCACGAGACACAATGGAAACAGGTTTGATCACAAGGTGTTCTATCCTCTAAATTTGCAGCGCTTGATGACAATGTCAGACAGTTGATGTCATTTCACAGTTTCTTAGTGTATTTTCTACATCCCAGTGCAATAGCTTCTCAGAGAAATGAAAAGTAGTTGAATGTTGACAGAAGAAATGATTAAAACAGCAGGTTTAAACAGGAATATTATACTTGTCATCCACTCAACCAAAATGCGTCTTAGTTTGTGGGCATTTGGGCATTTTTATTACCTGTGTTTTCTGCCAATCGAAAACTGTCATATAGTATCACAAATGAAATGTTATTTCCATGCAGGATGAATTACTCAAGGTAATTAAGTTTACCTGTTTGGTGGTTAATGAATCAGAAACCTTAACTTCGATTAATTAATTCAAAGTGCACTTTGTGTTATTCCAATGATATTATTCTGTTTTCCGGTTTACTCTAAAGCTCATGACACCATATGACAAATGCCACTCAAGGTTATTTCATCAATCACTAAAATTAGGCTTTATAGTGACTTTTTAATGAGTGAACAATTCATTCATCTGATGAATTAGCAATTGGCACATCTCTTTAATTCATGGCCATCATCAATTGTTAAATCATATTCATGGCTTATTTCATTCTTAGTGAAAAGCCAGACGTTTTCTTTCAATAGACTTCCTCAATGAAGGAATAAAACCCCAGTTTAGACACTATATTGGATTCCCATATATGTATATACATCAAGAGACCAGAAAAGCCAGGATGGTGTTGTATGCTCCACAGTAATGATCTTCTCTCATTTGCAGTGCCCCCGCCGTGGTCTCCTTGTCTCTTGAGAAAGACTCTTGCATTACTCTTTCCCCCTAAAAAGCTTAACCTGCTTTACCTGCTGCTCCCGCAGCTGAGCTGCATGACAAAAATAACATTTAGAGCCCCCTTAAAGATTGAGGACATTTGGGGCCGAGCATGTTTCTTTTTATAATGCACTTTTGAGAAACCAAGGGCTTTGTGTCTTGCCGAGCTAACTTAATTTCAGCTTTTCATGCAGCTTTTTCAAGCATGAAAAGAAACTTGATTTCTTTATGTGAGTCACAGTATCAGCTTTCGTCAGAAACATGATTCAAAAGCATATGTACTGTATATATGAGCCTATGGATGAATTGCTGCATTGTTGCTATAGAGCATTGATATAGACCACATGGATATATGATATATGATGATACTGCATTTATGAAAAAAACAACCAAATAGTCTTTCAAAACACTTTTCCCCCATTTATAGGGACATTTTCATTGCATTATGTGTCATTATGAAAATAAAATACAATCAAGTTTATGTAGGTAAAATAAAATCAGCATGGTTCCGTCTATTACACCTCCACATCTGGGAACTCACATTGTTCACATTCGCTTTTAGATATACCAAAAAAATGTTTTTTATTTTATTTATTTATTTTTTGTTAAACTTACCATAGAGATATACGCTCATGGGCCACTTTATTAGGTACACCTTACTAGTACCTTGTTGGACCCCCTTTTGCATTTGTGACACAGATTCAACAAGGTACTAGAAATATTTCTCCGAGATTTTGGTCCATATTGACTTGATAGCATCACGCGGTTGCTGCAGATTTGTCAGCTGCACATCCATGTTGAGAATCTCCTGTTTCTCCTCATTCCAAAAGTGCTCGGTGGACTGTGGAGGCCATTTGAGTACAGGGAACTTATTGTCATGTTCAAGAAACGAGTCTGAGGTGATTCGTGCTTCATGACATGGTGCGTTATTCTGCTGGATGTAGCTATCAGAAGATGGGTACACTGTGGTCAGAAAGGGATGGACATGGTCAGCAACAATACTCCAGTAGGCTGGGGTGTTGACATGATACTCAATTGGTGCTAATGGGCCCAAAGTGTGCCAAGAAAATATCCCCCACACCATTATACCACCACCACCAGCAGCCTGAATACAAGCTGATACAAGGCAGTATGGATCCATGCTTTCACATGGTTGATGTCGAATTCTGCCCCTTCCATCTGAATGTTGCAGCAGAAATCGAGACTCATCAGACCAGGCAACATTTTTTTCTATTTTCTATTGATTAATTTTGGTGAGTCTGTGTGAACTGTAGCCTCAGTTTCCTGTTCTCAGCTGACAGGAGTGACACCCGGTGTGATCATCTGCTGCTGTAGCCCATCTGCCTCAAGGTTCGATTTGTTGTGCCTTCAGAGATGCTCCTCTGCATACCTCGGTAATAACGAGTGGTTATTTGAGTTACTGTTGCCTTTCTATCAGTTTGAACCAGTCTGGCCAGTCTCCTCTGACCTCTGGCATCAACAAGACATTTGCACACACAGAACTTCCGCTCACTGGATATTTTCTCTTTTTCCGACCATTCTCTGTAAACCCTAGAGATGGTTGTGTTTGTGTCTTAAAAGCATTGAGTTGCTGCCGTGTGATTGGCTGATTAGAAATTTGCATTAACCAACAGTTGGACAGGTGTACATAATAAAGTGACCAATGAGGGCACATAATAGCCACCAGTAGATTCCATAATAAATGTCAATGGTAAGGCTGCTCTTGGCACAAATATATTTTCAAAAAGGCATTGTTCTTTTTTTAGTTGAGAATCCTATACATTCTCACCAAAAAAACTCTCAATATACTTACATTTTCCACACTTTTTTTGTCCTACGACATAACACTTGAGAAAACTGCTGCGAACGGATACAAATTTAAGATCCGCGAACCAAACTGAACTATTGTATAAACCGTAATATAAATCACAGGTTATAAATTGCATTCTATCAGCACACTCGTGTCCACACAGTCATCATTCACTACATTAAGGATTATTAAAATCACCTTTTCTCACCCCACAAAACATCCCCACTCCCATTGCTTCACATTAGAAGGATCGTTTAGTGGAAATACATCACCTTCCTCTAATTACTTTGCCCTCTATTGGAATGAACTCTTTACGTTCATTTATTAAGTGCCACAGTTTACTTAAATTACTGCCATCCTTTTCTCCTCTTTGTTCCCCAAATAGATGCGTTTCTAGCTGTCAGCCGAGTTTGTGGGACAGACTGAATTATGGAATCGCGCAAGCTTTGGGTGCTTTAATGGTTTTTCTATGCAGAAGATTACAGAAACAACACAAAGAGCCTATGCTGGATTAGGGCAGATATATTACATTGTGATGGATCGCAGAGCCAGGATTTGGCAGTCAAGCAGAGCATAAAAGACAGCCATTTTTAGAAACATTCTATCAAACCCATCCCACCTGAGAACCATCAAATGTTTTGTTTTAATTGGAAATCTTTCATCCAGGCTCTGATGTAGTGTTTGTGACGTGGCCACGGTGACTCAGTTTGAAACACGTTCTTTTAATTTTTGACTTTACAGCTGGAATTAAGATGCGTTTTCATCAATGCGATCACAAGTGGAAAACAAAGTACTAGTCTAACGAGGTAATGTTTCAAGCTAGTCCACTTTTAATCGCTTTCAAACGTTGGTAAAAGCTTATTCGACCAGATTGCTTTTGTAGTCATGCTAATCCGTTCTACTTTTATGCTACTAGTGCTTATTTTTTAGTTTCCAGTATTTTTTCTAGTAGAAGTTCTACTGTTCGTTAGCTACTATAGTGCTTATTTTTTAGGGACTAGTAGTTAGTTAGTTAGTTAACTTTATTTGTCCCCGTATGGAAATTTCATTTGCAGCATACACTCACAGAGACTTCTGGCATTTCACATTTGGCATATATATGTACATAAATAAATCATTTAAGAACATGGAGCACCTATTTTAAATAAATATCCAATCTTCTAGCCATCATCTGGGGGAGGAGGAATTTAAAAACATAATTGCTTTGGGTATAATTTTTTTTTTCCTATTTCTTACACACCTGGCAACACTGTATCGACGACCTGAGGGTAACAATTATAAGGTGTTTGATAAAGGATGTCTTTCATCATTGACAATCATTATTTAGTACTCTTTTTTTGTATATACTACTCTCTAGTTTTATTCCCAACAACTTGCTGGCTGTTGTTACCACCTTCCCCAGTGACCTCTTCTGGGCCTCAGAAGCATTTCCATACTAGCAGATTACACAAAACGTCGCAATACTTTCAATAAAAATATTTTTACTTTTATTTATTTAGTAGTATTTGTACTTTTTTAAGATATTCACTACCATAAAAAAGTGTTTATTAACAGTTTCTTTATTTTGTCATTGACAGATGGAGTATACAATATAAAGTCATGCTGCAGTGAAAAAAGCTTAATATTGTGTATGACTCCCATGAGCTTGGAGGACTGCATCCATACATCTCAACAATGGTTAAAATAACTTTTAATAAAGTCATCTAGAATGGTAAAGAAAGCGTTCTTGCAGGACTCCCAGAGTTCATCAAGATTATTTGGATTCATCTTTAATGCCTCCTCCTTCATCTTACCCCAAACATGTTCAATAATGTTCATGTCTGGTGACTGGGCTGGCCAATCCCGGAGCACCTTGACCTTTTTTTGCTTTGAGGAACTTTGATTTGGAGGCTGAAGTATGACAATGAGCGCTATCCTGCTGAAGAATTTGCCCTCTCCTGTGGTATGTTAAGTAATGGGCGACACAAATGTCTTGATACTTTAGGCTGTTGATGTTGCCCTTTACTTTGCAGATCTCTCGCACGCCCCAAACTGAATACAACCCCAAACCATGATTTTTCCTTCACCAGACTTGACTGATTTCTGTGAGCATCTTGGCTCCATGCGGGTTCCAACAGGTCTTCTGCAGTATTTGTGATGATCTACCTCCAGCCACTTCTCCAAATGATCAACTAGAAGTTAGGCTATTATTTATTGCTCTTACCACTGGAATTGACGACAAGACTTTTGTCAGGTAGTCAGGGCCAGCGTGTCCATAGAGGCAGAATAGTGAGGGCCCAATCACCACCACCTGCTTGGTGTGTCTGTGAATTGTCGGGCTTTCAAAGCGGTCCAATTTGCATGTTCATGAATTGGATCAGAGTCAAATCTGTCAAAGTTTCAAAGTTTTATTCACAAGAGAAACCAAAAGTAACACATATACAGCGCCGGAGAGTTTTTCTCTGCCTCTTCTTTCAGAGACACGTCTTTTATAGTATGGTCATTCACTCCCTCTGGTTGTTCCTCATTTCTGCTTTCAATGTCTGAAACAGTTGACCATTTCAGGCCAAATACATATGTACACGTACACGTACATGTTGTTCTTTTTAGCAACTTCCCCATTTTTGCACAAAATATCACAGTTAACCTCTGACACAGTTTTTCACCGTTACTAATACTCTAAAAAGATTCAACTTTACTGAAACATACTCAAACTGAAAAATACCACAGAATAAAGTTGTGGACATGCTGCTATTGTTTCTCACATTGTCCCACAATAGCATTAAAATAGTGTAGATTAGGGTACAATGTTTTATATATTTATTTCAGTTACCTAAAAATTTATTTATTTTTAAATCAATGCAGTAGTTACTTTCCCTGTTAATTAGTCACCTAATTAGTCAGTTACTAAATCGGTTACTATTTGTGAGAAGTAACTAGTAACTATAATTACTCTCTTAAAGGAACATGTCCAACACTGGTAATATTGTCCATTATTATATTACCAGTGTCGGTATGGGCTGTATTTTATTAGATTGGCACTTAATATTGACTATATAAACAAAATCACTGCTAAACACACTTCCTTTATGCTAATGTAGCTTTGAAAGTGTGGCAAAAAGCTGCTTGTGTGTTCCTGGCACAATTAACCTTGAGCATAAAGCATGAACGCACATTATTACACGTCACCCCGGGTTGTGATCTATAATGCGATGTGAACCTTAGACCGCATAAATGCATAAAATGTTCAAAGCCGACAATCACGGTCAGTTTCCTCTCAGGAAAGGTAGCGGTGAGCTAAACCAGCGCTCGGGAGGCCGAGAAGAGTCTAGAACAGGATGATCCCGGCTCTTGAGCGAGATGCTAATGATGATAAATGGTGTATATGTGGATTAATGAGAACACGAGACCAGACAGAGACGGATCTGGGAGTTCCTGGAGGAAAAAAAAGAAATGTCCGTACTGGATCATTCTAGATGTGAAAAGAGCTCAATCAGCGGTGATGCTACTTCACTGTTTGCCCTTGAAAAGCAGGTCCAGTAATTATCTCTCCCCTGTGCGGGAAAAAAAAGGGGGAAGGGACAGACCTGCCTGGAAGCTTCCTCATAATTACATGCTGCCTCTCCAGCAGGATCAGATGAGATGATTTTTACCTGTACCATCTGTGTTACACTCTGCGATTATTGGCGAGAGGGAATATTGAGCCAGCTCGAGTTTTTTTTGTAACAGGAACAGACTCGTGGGTGTGCAGCATTATCTCAAGGACAGCAAAAGTATGACTTACGAACAATAGACTAATAGGATTTTTTTTTCAGGCATGACTTTTCCAGTTGATGTGAATGTGCGTCTTGAGTTTTGCTTTGTTGCTAAGTTACTAATCTTCACCCACACTGAGGTCACCGTTGATCAGGGTTGGAAATTAATAGGGCAAAGATGGCATTGGGCTAAATAAATGACATCTGTTGTGGATGTCTAGATCAAACGGGTCATGGAAGGGTCTTTTCCATTTACAATGTCTATGAGATTTGTTAAATTCTTTAAAAAATCATTTAATTTAGAAGTACAAGTATGCCTTGTTTAGATCCAGTTGATTTGGTAGAACTCATTAAAATTATTTATTTGAAATCACTGAAATTAAATCCACTCGTTCCTAATGTTGGGATCAAACTTAAGGCAATGAGAAGATTTTTTATTTTTTTGATACTGGAAAACAATCTTGTTGCCATCTTCATTGTTTGGTTTCTGTGTAGAGCCGTGTTGCTAGTTTAGTCACACTGTTATGCAATAAAGTGGCACATTCACAACCTGTCATTTTGGCAGATTGACTTCAATATAAGCTGTTTCTAGACTAATGAGAGAATTCTGAAATGTGCAGAATGTTTTATATTGTAATCACCTCATTAAAGGGATTGTTTTATTTCTCAGTTCATTAAACCTTTAAAGTAAAATGCAAATGACTGAAAAATTGCCATTATATTGCATCAGTTTTTTTTTTCCCCAAACATACATAAACATTTTTACTTTATTTTTGCAATGAGCATTATAACATGTTTATGAACTCAGTAGCCAATCAGAGACTTGTTGAATCAAAAGAAAACGTGATTAGAAGCTGCAAAGTGATGTGAAGTGGGACAATATATTTTAAATATGTCATTGTTTTGAAGCACATTAGCTTAAGGATAACTTTTTGGTAAAAAAAAATATGCTAAATGCTAAAAAATTATTTAGACATTTCCAGAATTGGAAAGCGCATTTTTAATTTTTTATTTTGTGGTGTTTTATTCTTATATGCACTACCTGACAAAAGTCTTGTCGTTGATCCCAGTTGTAAGAACAACAATAACTTGACTTCTAGATGAACATTTGGAAAAGTGGCAGAAGATACTGCACAAGACCTATTGGAACCCACATGGACCCAAGATTCTCACAGAAATTAGTCAAGCTTGGTGATGGAAAAGTCATGGTTTGTAACATTCAGTATGAGGGTGTGCAAGAGATCTGCAGAGTTAAGAGGGCAAAATCTTCAGCAGGATAGCACTACTTGTCATACTTCAGCCCCCACATGAAAGTTCCTGAAAGCAAAGAAGATCAAGGTGCTCCAGGATTGGCCAGCCCAGTCACCAGACCTGAACGTTACCAAACATATATGGGATAAGATAGAGGAAGTATTAAAGATGAATCTAAAGAATCTTTATCAACTCTGGGAGTCCTGTAAGAATGCTTTCTTTACCATTCCAGATGACTTTATTAATAAGTTATTTAAGTCATTCCAGAGATGTATGGATGCAGTTCTCCAAGCTCATGGGAGTCATACACAATATGTATTCTTTTTCCACTGCACCATGACTGTATATTCTATACTGTACATTATTTCTGTTAAGTGACAAAGCCTTTGTCTAAGCAAGGTCAGACCTTACTGTCCTATTTAAATAATTCAAAATCAAGGCATGTTCATATATTATTTTGGTAAAATGAGTGTAATCTAGAGACCTTTGCCTTTCATATAAGCCACTTCTGATACCAAATAATCAACTAGAATATAATCAATATAATTAGTTATTCTTAAAACTTGGATATGTGATGAGACTTTTGTCAGGTATTGTATGAGTTGCTATGTTCGAGCTAAACTGACTGCAATCTCACTCAAAATATCAAACCTTTAAATCTTTCTCATTTAAATCTGACAGGCCACCTTTTCCTGGCATATCTTAGCATCTTCAAGATGTTCATGAGGTATCTGGTTATTAAATGTAGACCAAACGGAACCCAAAAGAAGGCTATAAAAAGCTCCTTTAACACGCAAAATGATGATTAATGGTAATCAAACAGATGGATTCCAGAAAGCCTAGGACTCGAATTAAAAAAAGATTAAATAAGAAAACCAAACTCTACGCAAACAGATAATCCAAACACGAGCAGCGCGGTCCAATTTCGCTTCAATTAACACTTTGATAGGCCACATTAATCACGAACTGCAACAATTCCGCCTGTATCTCTTCAGCGTGTCCCTAAACAAAACACTGCAAAAGAGGGGAACAAACGAGCAGATAAAGCAAATTGGATTGGAAATTTAGTCCCCCCAAATGACCACGTAAATTATTGCCCATGCAAATCGCCACGCTGCTAAGCATAAAAAAAAAAAAGGAGAAGGATTTGCTCGCCATCCACCACGGATAATTAAGTTTCAGAGTAGCTGGGGTCTATCTGTAAATGCAGAGCTAGCTCATGCATTACTTTGAAGATGCAACAGCAAGGCACAGTCGTATATTGTTGTCGACGCGTGGCTCCAGCTTTTGGTGTATGAACATGAAGTGAATTTCAGTCAAAATCCCTGAGAGGCCGGCCGAGAGCTGGCGCAGCACTTTCATTGTAAACATGGCCGCAGGAGAAATGAATGGAAATGTGTTCTGAAGGCGTTTTTGAATTTGCAGTCCTGAATAAGATATACGCATCTCCAGAGACTCATCTTCTCGACGCAGTGAGATTGTATTCAACATTTGTACAACCACCAGGACTATTCCCTTTATTCAGCCATATAGCGCTCGCTAAATGAGTTTAGGCTTCGGTTATAGAGGCAGATGGGTTTTCTATTCACTGTGATAAATTATTATTGATTTAGAAGCCGAATCCTTTTGACTTGAAAGGTAAAAACATGCAAGTGGGAATAATTTGAGCAATTTGCTTTGCACAGATGGAAAAAAAAAACGAGTGATAACGGATAATTTCGTTTTCCTGGTACGTGGCTTTGTTGGAAGCAGATTTTCATAAATAAGCTGCACTTAGACATGCATTTCGTGAAGAGTGACATGGAGTCATCAGATGCACTTTTCCTCATTAAAAGACATGCTACTAAGAGTCAGCTTTAAATATTTCACGTTTCATTTGCTGTTTTACCACCTGCACTATTTCCCCTAATTGTTGGCGATGAATCATGAAGTCGTTGAGATAAAAGGTGACGTTTTCCCGATATTTTCCTTCCTCGACCCTTTCCTCTATTCAGATCGAAGACTGCAAACCTCCCGTTCCCTCATTTTCGCCGCCCCTGATGTTCACAGTCGCTCTAGGCTCATTTGAATTTCAACAAGAAGCCAGTTGACGCTTATGTCAGTCTACACAGATTAATGAAGTGGAACTTTCCTCACAGTGTGCGGGCAAACACAAGGCCCTGAATGTGTAAACAAGCAGCACAGACTCAGTACATCAGCCCAGATAAAGGTCTTCCACACAGAGAGCCAGTGTACTAAAGGATACAATCCTCGCGGCTGCCTCAGAAAATAATCATGAGGGTTGCATTTCAAGAAGCTGACTGGCTTGTCCTCGATTTCTCCTCTAGCCCTTCACATCAGAGCCCTTCTAGTTCGTATTCAAGTTTTGCCTTACTCTTTCCAGGAAAGAAAAGGCACAACTGCAATATTAACTAGAGCTCAGGCACCATGAGGCGAATCTCAGATTGATCATGATTTCTCTTCGCAGGTGACCTTGTTGATTTCAAATCTCCTGCTCTTTTGATCTAAACGTTCCGGATCAATGAGTCGTTTTAGTTTTGGTTTCCTCCGATTCTACGTCTTTTTGCACCCTGTGGTTTTCCACAGATCCAGTGTCATAGAATACTGTAATCTTAAAGGGAAGTCAATGTGAGCGGAGAATGCTAAGTGCCTCTGTAGCGATTCGCCATCTGTGGAATTAATTGTCTGTAAAGAGTTGAATGGCGGGGAAAGGAGGGGTTGAATTGATTCTCATTGATTTGCTCCAAGGCTTTGATCCATGAGAAAATGCCTTGTAATCATGCTTCAGGAGCCATAAATGAGACTAAGTCGTTAACAGTGATGTTTTTTTTTCTCCTATTAAAAAGGGGGGGAAAACTTGGGGTGATAAAGCAATAGCTGTAAGTTTAAGCACCATAACCCTTTATAGGGTTCTGTTTTCATAAGCCTTCAAACATACTGGTTCAATTCAGGAGACGCAGCAAAAAAATGAAAAGCCCAAATGGTTCCTCATGGGATTTTGTAGGTTATTTACTCAAAATTTCAAGTGTACTATGTTAGTTTATGACATTAATATTATAATATAGAATACACTAATGGGTGACACGGTGGCGTAGTAGGTAGTGCTGTCGCCTCACAGCAAGAAGGTCGCTGGTTCGTGCATCAGCTGGGTGAGTTGGCATTTCTGTGTGGAGTTTGCATGTTCTTCCTGTGTTTGCGTGGGTTTCCTCCGGGTGCTTCGGTTTCCCCCACAGTCCAAAGAAATGCGGTACAGGCGAATTGGGTAAGCCAAATTGTCTGTAGTGTGTGTGTGTGTGAATGAGGATGTATGGATGTTTCCCAGAGATAAGTTGCGGTTGGAAGGGCATCCGCTGCGTAAAAAACAAATGCTGGATAAGTTGGCGGTTCATTCCGCTTTGGCGACCCTGGATTAATAAAGGGACTAAGCCAAAAAGAAAACGAATGAATGAATGAGAAAATATGACTTTGCAACATCA
>CAIGQQ010038113.1:4671044-4704849 GCA_903798035.1 Danio albolineatus
ATATATACACGCTACCTGACAAGTCTTGTCGCCTATCCAAGTTTTAGGAACGACGAATAATAACTTGACTTGTAGTTGGTCATTTGGTATCAGAAGTGGCTTCTATAAAAGACAAAGGCCTCTAGATTCTGCTTATTTTAACAAAATAAAATATGATCATTCCTTAATTTTTTATTGTTTATTTAGGACAGTAAGGTCTGACTTTGCTTAGACAAAAGTCTTGTCACTTAACAGAGATAATGTACAGTATAGAATATAATGTCTTGGATTAGCGGAAAAAGAATATTGTGTATGACTCCCATGAGCTTGGAGGACTGCATCTAAACATCTTTGCAATGACTCAAATAACTTATTAATAAAGTCATATGGAATGGCAAAGAAAGCATTCTTGCAGGACTCCCAGAGTTTATCAAGATTTTTTGTACAGTATTCATCTTCAATGCCTCCTCCTTCATCTTACCCCAGACATGCTCAATAATGTTTACTCTGGTGACTGGGCTGGCCAATCCCAGAGCACCTTGAACTTTTTTTACTTTCTGGAACTTTTTGTGGTGGAGGCTGAAATATGAGGAGCGCTTTCTTGCTGAAAAATTAGCTCTCTCTTGTAGTTTGTGATGTAATGGACAGCACAAATGTCTTGATACCTCAGGCTGTTGGTATTGCCATCCACTCTGCAGATCTCTCGCATGCCCCCATACTGAATGTAACCCCAAACCATGATTTTTCATTCACCAACCTTGACTGATTTCTCTGAGCATCTTGGGTCCATGCGGGTTCCAATAGGTCTTCTGTGGTATTTGTGACGCAGTTCAACAAATGGTTCATCTGAAAAATCGACCTTCTGCCACTTTTCCAAACAATCAACTAGAAGTCAAGTTATTATTATTTGTTGCTCTTATAACTGGGATCAACAACAAGACTTAAGTAGTGTGTATATATGTATACAGTATATATTATATAAGTATATTATATATTAGTTGCCTGTAGCTTGTTACAATATTCACTAAGTGAACATTCAATGGCTCGTTCTTAAAGAACTATCAGTGCCCAAGTCAGCGTTTTTAATGACTCAAATTAGTAAATTACTTATAAATGAAATCCTAAAGGGAATAGCTCACCCAAAAACTGAAATTAAAATTGCATCCTCTGATAATAAATTGAGGAGCAAAACGTTCTGTCAGTGAATGAACAACTGAATGAACAGAATGTGGATTAAATATGATAATGTTAACGTTCTTGTACAGAGCATTACTTTGTGTAACCTGAATATCTTTTTTGACTCCTATAATGGTAGTAACTGTTGACTTGCATGATTGAATCATCAATCAAAGAAGTTTCAACCTAAAATTTCCTCAAATAACAAAACAAAAAATGTAAATGAACCATGTTTTTATGTGGGTTCATCTTTAAAAAATGACATAATACTTAATATTTAGACTTAAAATGTGAAAATATTTCCAATGATACACTCTAAAAAACAAATTGGGTTGTTTTTAACCCTATTGCTGGGTAAATATAGGACAGAACACATCAGGGGTTAAAATAACCCAAGTAATTGGGTTATTATTTTTAACCCCAAAAATGGGTTGTTTTTTCTAACCAATAATTGGTTATTTTTACTTAAATAACAGGTTAGTTTGACTTAATTAATAGGTTATATTTTCAAATGTAATTTTTAGGTTTCTTTTAAAATCATTAACCACATAAAACACAAACAGGTGAATATTGTATTAGCTTTATTTATTTTTGTTCCATTACATTTGTTCAGCACATACACTTTGTAAACACACTTTACCTCAGAGATCATACAAATTATGAACTGCATTCGAAACAATTCATCTCATATTCATGGGTTGCCTGTAAACATTTATAATAATATTATATATATGTGGCATCGCAGTCAGCCCCTGCTGGGAGTTGATTTGACCCAAGGAGCTGGGTAGATGTGCCTGTGTGGTGCTAGGGTTGCATTGATTCAAGTCTTAGAAATGATTACCCAGAAAATAAGTTTGGGTTACATAGCACAACCCAAAAACTACCCAAGACTCTGAAAATAACCCCAAAAAACCCAACATTTGGGTAGAAAAAATAACTCCAGATTTTTTAGTGTGTACATCCGTCCGTGTTGACGAGTACAAGACAAGAGATCTGACAGCTGGATTTGAGATGCGCTGTTCATGTTTTGCTGCTTGACCTCATTCTCTAAACACTTTGTGCTTGAGATTGACGCCAGCCCTAACACAGGCTTCCAGATGTGAGGTCAGAGCTGGCAAAGAGGTGGAGGGGACGTTGTTTGTCCCAGTCGAGCCTGTCTGTCAAGCGCAGCTGTTTGTGTTTGCGTTCGGCCATGTGTGCGCACGACAAAGACAGTCCTAACACCGCAGAGCTGTCACTGTTTGTCACGTTCACGCAGAGCAGGAGCAGTTTTGAAAGGATGCCAGGCCGGAGGACACGCACAGGAGCAGAGGTTAAAATAACCCTCTGAAAGTGACGCAAGAAACAGCCTGACAGTAATCGGAGGATCGTCGTGGCTTCCTCTGTTGCTCTTTTCATAGGGAGAAAGTTGATCCACTTAATACGAACGTGCCACAGGATACGTTACAAGTGATTAGAGAGCGATTGACAACCACAATCCCGGCAGACTCCAAAACAACACGAGTCTTGATTTTGTAGCCTTGCGTTAATGACGTTTCACCCTCGCTTTGATGTAAAACTGCATAAAATGCTCATTTAAAAGCTACAGGTTTTTCCTTTATAAGCAATTTACACTGGCGCCCAGGGTCCAATCACACATGGCAGTGCCTAGGGCTCTGGGGAAACAATTTGATTGTGCGTTTTTGTTTTTTCACAGGCATTTTGTCTGCTCTGAAAGAAAAGAAGAGAGGCCACTTAAGACCATTTTCTAAGCCTAGCCATGTAGCTGTCGGATTACAGTGATTTTCTGTCATTCTCAGTCTGGGCTGGATTATGGGTAAATCCCATGAGTGACCCAACTGTGCTTTAATACAGACCCCCAACTAGTTTTTGGGTTTGATATTTATGTCAAAGCAGCCTGTCTGGTCTTTGAAGTAGTGTACTCTTGAGGGTTTTATCTGGAGAAATGTAGGGACAACTGAACTGTCCCAGACGAGAGCCCCTTTGAGAATGATGGCCTGGTTCTGATTAAGGTGTTGAAAAAATGATATTGGGAAATTGAGATTGGGATATGGCTCAATAGTTTGCATGTGTGACACCTGTTCAAGTTTCCAGCCTTACATGACGTCTAGTTGATTGGTTCATGAATAAAGAATAGATTTCTCAAGTCCTGCATTTACATTGATTTTGCCGTATTTTAATGCTCACTTAAATATAGTCTTTAAAATACAAATATTTATTATTACGTAAAATGTTGAGCATTTTTGCTTTGCTTTATCTCAGAATTCTCATTTTTGATCCTTTTATTTTGTATGGAGCACACAGTGTCCATTTCTCCCCAAAAAATACCTTATTGATTCATCTGACCACCGTACTAATTTCCACTGTGTGTTGGTCTATCCCAGATGCCTCCGAGCTCAGATAAGTCGACGGCGCCTCTGGACATGGTTAACATAGGACTTTCCCTTTGGCACAGTAGAGTTTTAAGTGGCATTTGTGAATGGTAACGTATTGTGGCACTTGACAAAGGTTTGCCAAAGTAGTCTTGAGGCCATGAGGTGATGTCACTTACAGATGAATGACGATTCTCGATGTAGTTGCACCTGAGGAATCGAGCTTAAGCTTGTGTCTTTGTCCTTTACGCACTGAAATTCCTCCAGATTCCTTCAATCACTTAATTGTTCTATACACTTTTGAAGGTGAAATATCCAAATGTCCTCCTATCTTTCTTTGAGGAACATTGTTTTTAAACATTTCAATAATTTTCTCACATATTTAACTCAGGCTCATTCTGAGAACGTAGTCCCGAGTACGTTTCTGGAGGCCACGGAAAATATCCTATCAGGTACGTCTTTTTGCACTTTTTGCTTTGGCAAGTCCACGAGAGGCCACTCTGTCCACTCTGTGGACGCTTTTTTTTGAGATCTCAAGTATCTCTCGCGAGTGCCGTTCACGCCTGCCGTTCTCGCGTAAACCCACCAGAGGCCGACCATTTTTGGCTGACTGAACGACTGACTGACCATCCGATCGGACTGACCCACCCTCCCCCTTCCCTAAACCCAACCAAAATCTTATCGATCAACCCACCCACCCACCCACCCACCTACACGCTTCGCAAAACCCAACTAACAGCTTTCAAAAAAGCAAATCCAGAACAAAACAAAACCCCTTCGTCTCATTTTTACCACATATTCAGACTTCACCGCGATCTCACCCTGTTGTTTACTGGTTTACTCCATTACATGGATTCTGTGTTTGTCTTACCTGCTTTCTGGAACCGCTCCTCGCCGGACTCGAACCCCGGTGTCGTCATCGTGGTGGTCAACTCCTCTTTGCGTCTCGAGTTCGCCGACGAACACAGCGAGCTAATGGGACAAACTGGTTGCAGTGGTAAAGTCGTCCACACGAGGCGGTCGGCCGGTAAGCGCGAGAAAAAAACGGCGTCACACCGCCCCGTATCGTTCGTTTAAAAAAAATGAAACGCAGCCATACGTACCTCTGACCACGTAATGTGCGGTCTCCAGAAACGTACTCGGGACTACGTTTTCACAATGAGCCTGTGTTGCACATATTTGTTGGTAAACTGCAGATCCTCGGCCCATCTTTGCTCCTAAAGGACTAGATCTTTCTTAGATGCGGCTTTTGTACCAAATCATACTTCCAATCACCTGTTGACAGCAACTGTTTTAAATCATATCATTATTAACCTTCCTGAGTTTATATGTAAATACTTTGTCTATCAGTTATGTTCAGAGTTTTTTTTTTGCAAATTGTTTCAAAGTACAGTCGACATTTGAAGATCATCACTTTTGATCAAGTTGTTCTAAAACTATTAAACAACACCCATTCTTCTCCTAGGACAATTTTT
The DNA here is from genome assembly GCA_903798035.1 of Danio albolineatus. NCBI lineage: Eukaryota > Metazoa > Chordata > Actinopteri > Cypriniformes > Danionidae > Danio > Danio albolineatus. The sequence continues at coordinate 4,676,047 of CAIGQQ010038113.1, forward strand.
AAAAAAACATTATTGATTCACTTCAAATATTGACTACTGTATATACCCTCTGAGTACTTCTTGGGTTACATCTTACACTATTTTTATAAGAATTTCAAGAGACAAACTCACAATCACAAGGTACATTATATTTAATTTTGCAGTCTGTAAAGTGCTAACACAGCACAACAGAGAAGTTAGTAAATTTAGATTTGGAAAAACTGCAGCTTGGGTCTTCAGTGGCATTAATATACCAGCAGTGAGGTATTCATTTACAATTACTGTAAGTCACATAAATTCTAATTGTATGAGTTATTCAGAGACATTGTGTCAGTTCGGTTCACAACAACCTTAAAAACCTAAATATAAGATAGTAAAGCACCTTCCATTTTGGTTTTCTCTCATTTCACATTTTAACAAGGTTCATTAACCTCAGCCTGCACTCTCTGTTGGCCATTAATCTATTCCTGTTTTAAAATATCGTACTGTTGCTCAACATTAAGCAAGCCTGCAGAGATAATTTGATAAGTAATGAGTTGTTTTGTTCACTTCTCGTGGATTGTGGTTGGGTTCTGTCTGATCCTCTAACCTACATTTGTTAGCGATACGTTATCATTAACCCAAAAATGCTGCTGTATTTCTAGTTTATGCTTCTGCACTCTAAGCAGATGCTGCTTTTAAATGCTCTGTGGAGACTCATTTAGAGAAATCTGTATTGTATTAGATTATTTTAACGGAATTATTGCGTTTCTGTTGCACCAGATGTTCCCCCATTTGGACACCAAAAATAGCACATCATCTTTAAAGACAGCAGATATGAATTCAAAACGTGTGTGTGTGTGTGTGTGTGTGTGTGTGTGTGTGTGTGTGTGTGTGGAATATCTGCAAACTCTCCATTGAAGTGATCCTAAAATGTAAAACATTTCTCTGATGATAGCAAATGTACAGTTGAATAGCCATTCATTGACAGGATTTTTAATCGTTCAGAAACAGTGACTTTCTCATAAAAGAACGATTTGAGTTTAATATATGGTATGTGCTTTTTTAATTGTATTAATACATGCTAATTCTCATGCTCAAGTATATGCAGAATTACTATGTCCTTGATTCTCACCAATTTAGGTTTTGTTTTGTTATTTGTTAACTACAAATTTAATTACTGAAGGTTTGAGTTTCCAAATTTTGCTGTATATTTTCTTTAACCTGTTAACTGTCATGCTCCATTTTGGGAATATCTGTGAAACTGTACCAGAGTGGATATAGTTGTGAAAGATTTAAAGTACAAATCTTTAAATCCTTCATTCATTCATTCATTCATTCATTCATTTTCTTTTCGGCTTAGTCCCTTTATTAATCTGGGGTCGCCACAGCGGAATGAACCGCCAACTTATCCAGCATATGTTTTACGCAGCGGATGCCCTTCCAGCTGCAACCCATCTCTGGGAAACATCCATACACACTCATTCACACTCATACACTACGGACAATTTAGCCTACCCAATTCACCTGTACCACATGTCTTTGGACTTGTGGGGGAAACCGGAGCACCCGGAGGAAACCCACGCAACCACGGGGAGAACATGCAAACTCCACACAGAAATGCCAACTGACCCAGCCGAGGCTCGAACCAGCGACCTTCTTGCTGTGAGGCAAACGTGCTACTCACTACGCCACCGTGGCACCCCTCTTTAAGTGAAGTTTAGTTATAAACTAATTTCGAGAGGAGCGTGTGCTTATGATTGACACGGCTGGCCCAGAGTCAAGCTAATGCACAATCCACCAATCAGATGATTCCCAGCTGAGTATAAATAACCAAAGCATCTTACCTTAGTCATTTTCATCTCGAAGAATCTCCCCTTCCACCCCCTCTCCTCCCTTTTCCTTTATAGGGCAGCACGGTGGCCCAGTGGCTAGCACTGTTGCCTCACAGCAAGAATGCCTCTGGTTTGTGCCTCTACCCAGCCAGTAGACATTTCTATGCGGAGTTCATGTTCTCCCCGTGCTCACGTGGGTTTTCCCCGGGTCCTCCGGTTTCCTCCCACAGTCCAAAACATGAGACATAAGTAAATTGACTAAAACAAATCAGCACTATACCCAAATTCTACCAGCAGCATACCCTCATAGCAATTTATAAGCAGCAGGAGGGCGGGGGGTTCTCGAGATCTACCTGAGCTCAAACTCCCCTCTCGCCCTGCAAACAGGAGGGAGCCCCAGGCTCGAGGATCTTATGAGCTCAGGGCTCTCTCCCGGGACAGCATGCCAAACTAGCTTTATTACCAATCATCAGCTAAGTGTGAACTCTTGAAATCCTTCAAAAACAATTAGATTATGACTAAAGCACATATAATGAATTAACATTTATTTTATACAAAATATCTATTTTACAAAATTTATATTATATGTCTAACCCAATCTCACATGGAAACTTAACTGTTTTTATTTTTGTTTAAAAGGAGGCTTGTCTGTTGGCACAATAGCCCAAAGCTCTGGGCATCCTGAGTTCGAATCACAACTCCTGGACCTTTCCTGATCAAATCCCCTCTCTCTTCCACTTCACTTCCTGTCATCCCACTGTCCTGTCAAATAAATTCCTGTCATCCCACTGTCCTGTTTTAAAAAAAGGAGGCGTGTCCCCAAACCCCACCCCTAACCATCATTGGGCCGTGAGCAAAATATACTCAAAATTACTAAAATCTACAAATGAGATTATACAAATTAATTGAATTGACCACTAAATCAAAAATGACGAATTGCCCTGAGATTGCTGTTGGTAATGAGGCATCTTTGCAGATCTACTGTATGTAAACCAGGATCATTCTGAGCCATCTGTACACAAACATTTTCAAAGACGCAAAGGAAAAAGGAAGTTTTGAGCACATTGTGGTTTAAAAATATACCAACAGTTAAGAAAATAAGGTAAGAACATCGCTTTTTGGCCTTGAAAGTGGAAATACCCATAACATACAACATTTTTAAAAAGCTTCCGATTCCTCCATGAAAAAGTCTCTTTAACTAAAAGCGACCTTTATTCCTACATCAGCCGTCTCATCCATTCATTTTTTTATGAATGGTTCATCTCCTCCTCATAGTCCTCTGCTGTAGTGCGACAGCATTTGATAGCGTATAAAAGATTTAGGTTGTTTCACAAGACACAAAACAACCCAGATGTCTCAGTAAGTTGGGGTATATAATTTATTTATTCAATTAATTTTACTTTCGTGCTTCATACTTATTGAGCCATGCAAAGTGCAAGCTGTAGCTTAAGGCCAAATAAATCCACAAAAAAAAAATTACTCACAACCAAATGACTGACCACTGACAAAAGTTCCAATTTGCATTTCAGGTCTTATTGTTATTCAAGTCAGTCTCGACCTTATACAGTCCAATCTTAATGCAAAAATGTAAAGTATTCAATTAATTGCTGTTCCTTTCTTTCCTGTCTCTCTCTCTCTGCTTCTCTTTTTACTCTCTATCTAGGTCATCGGCACTGCAGAGTCTCTGTAGCAGCAGTAGCTTATTCCCCCTCTTTAAAAAAAAAAAAACAGGTTTGTTTGGCCAGACACGCTTCATCAATGGGACAAAGATGAGGCCATTATCGAGAAAAATAATTGAAGCGTTAAAGATCCATAAAGGGCGATAACAGATGTCATCCGTCAATTCATCTGCTCCTATCTAATCCCTGCGCAACATCAGACGCCTCTAATTGCAAAAAACTAAATCTTTTGTTGATTGCCAAGACCTGGCCTACAGGTTACCCAACGGGATTTTTAAAAAGGTATAACCAAGTCTCCCACAAGTGTCGGCGTTAAAAAGCCCTCTCTGTGGGTTCTGCATGAATACAGTTGATTATTCACGGAGAGCCAAAGCATGATTACAATCAGGTTGTATTACTGTGATCAACACGGTATGACATTCAATCAGGGGTTTTAATCGAGAGAATGAACGATAGCAATCAGGTTTTTGGAGCCAAATAGGCTATTCTTGCCAGAAGCCACACTACATTTAACACAAACTATTAAAAATAATATAGGAAATAATTATTGTCTATTTTTGAACAGGGCTCATTGTGCAAAATCAGAATTAATTAAAAGCAAAACATAAATATTTAAAAAAAGAAAAAATATATATTAGCTAGGTTTAGAAAATATGGGTGTGTTATAGTGGCTAAAGATATCGGTAACACTTTATTTCGATGGTCCATTTGAGTATTAGTAGACTGTCTACTTAATATCTGTTGATACTGACATTCAACAAAGTACATGTCAACTTACACTAATCCTACCCCCAACCTAACAGTCTACTTATAATCTAATGAGAATTAGTTGCAATGTAACTTAAATTCAACAAACGGACCATCAAAATAAATTCATTCATTTGTTTATACTTGCATACATACTGTACATCCACACCAATAATTCATATTTTGTTGTGTACTGTTGTGTTTGTACCTTTAGGCCTGTCACTGATAAATATGACAATATGTCGATGACAACTCTTAAAGGGATTGTTAACCCAAAAATGGTGTAGTTTTAAACCTTTTTGAGTCTCTTTCTTCTAATGAACACAAAATAATATATTTTGAAGAATGCTGCTGCTGACACCCATCAAAAAGGAATGGTATCCAAAATTACTACGAAAAACCAATGGATGCCTGCTATCTGAATTTTCCAAAGTAACATTTTTGTGTGCGTGTGTTCAACAGAAAAATCAAACTCAAATGGGTTTTGAACAAGTAAAAGGTGAGCATAAATTGCCTTTAATGGGTGGTCAATTGAATTATTTATTCAACCGATTAATTCAAAACTTACCAATTTAAAGGTGAATGAATTGGCAAAGTAAGGCTGTGATGTTTCTTTGAGCCTCACAAATCAACTGTATATAACTAGTTTTGTTAGAAAAATTTAAAAAGCAAACAATATTCCGTCAAAAATATAGTATCGCTCTATATTAACTTTGTATGTTGAACTGTTGAATAAAATAAGTATCACGTTATGCTTCTATCATCTTTTAAAACAATGCTTTCACAAGTTATTAATTTATTTGGACTCCTAAAGCTGTTGGTTTTTTTCCACATTGTGATCATATTGCAGATGATAAATATCACACACTGTTACTAGAAAGACAACTAGGAATATTTGCTTGAAGCATATAATGTGATTATTTTTCTTAGAGGACAACAGAAAAGAGCTATTGATATCTATTCATGTACTTTTATTCACTCTGCCCGACCGCCCATGTGCTGTAAGTATCTTTGTCTCCACCCTGAAAATATTTCGCACTTGTGGGCCCCCAAGTAAGCCCCCAAGATTTATTCTTTTGTCTTTATGATGCGCACTGACACCATGTCCCTCTCACTTGCCCTTTTGTCAAATGTCTCCCTGTGAGAAAAAGTAAAGCATAACAGTTTAATGATAATATGCTGATTCTCCTGGCAGCAGTTTTGTGTTAGCAGTTTTAGACATAGAAAATGGAGAAAAAACATCATGGGGGAAAAATCTGTCCTGCCATACCATTGTAAATCCATATAAATCAATAGTCTTCTGAAGAGGCATGATCCCTTTTATATGATCAAGCTGCATTTTTTTTATTTAAAATGGCAACAGAAAACTGTATATATTTTTGTATGTAAATTCACCCATTCTGTTCCATCAGTAAAATTGTTGCTTTCAAACCATCAGGCATTAGAATCAAAGCAAACATTTATACTGTTATAGGTTCTTTATTGACATCAGTGATTCTAGAAGAACCTTTAAATTCTAGAAATAGTTCTGTATAGTGGGAGAAGATTCTTTAGATTACTCAGATGTTCTTCAATGGGCGAAATCCATGAAGTAGTAAGCTTTTGTTTTTGACTATTATTTTAGTCGCGGCACGGCGCATCTGGTGTGTGACCCCTTTCTTGCTGCAGACAGTTACAACCTTTTTTGAAACTCACACTGCTTGCAATCAAAGATTTATGTTAATTTGGCAAGCTGAATGCATTCTGTATTGTACAGGAGACCCAGAGGAGATTGACTGACAATGGTCTACCGCCAATCAGGATGCAGAACACAATGCGCTGTTAAAAAAAAAAGAAAAGCATGTCAGATTGCACAAAAACAAAATCTGCGAGACCGTGAAAGGTGAACCACGTTATAGCAAGGGACCACTGTATTTACATAAAGGCTTTTTAAGGAACAATGATTAAACCGCTTTTTATGATGTTAGACACTGACATTTTCTTATTATATTATTCTACTTTTTATGTACAGTCACGAACACACTAGTTTGTAGAGCAAGTAGTTTGACTTTTTTCTGTCACTTATTGTTTCTAGTCATTTCTCCCATAGGCAACTGAACTAGAATTTGTATCGCAAAAATGAGCGCACTTCCACATTGCACAATAAGGTCAATAGCGTTATTGTGAAAACACCTGTTTGAAATCATTATTAATATAATTATTATTTAGATTTATCTTTGGTCATTTTTGTTTTTTGCTTTTATTGTGATAGGACAGGATCTAGACAGGAAGTGGAATTGGAGAGACAGAAGGGACTGGATCGGGAATTGTCCATGAGCCGGAACTCAAACTCAGGATGCCTGATGCACAATTTCAGCCCGATCTTCAGCTGAAATGTAACTATTTTACATATTCCCAAAAAGTGGCTAATTCATACGAACTCTAACAATTTCATTCATATGAAAACAAACAATTTTTAAAAGAGTCCTACTGTATACCCCAATCCTAAACCTTCCTATTACTGGCGGATCAGAAGATCATACTAAAATGAACAAATGAGTTCGTACAAATAAGCCACTAAATCAAAAATTTGCAAACTGTCGTGAGATAAATTTTGCTACATGTTGTCAGGCTATTGTTGTCGATTGGAACCTTTATTTTTAAGAGTGAAATTGCTTGGTCTGGGTAATTTGGTGAAAATTTTTTCAAATTTGTAAGAGAGATGCAACAGTTTTAATTTCACTTCAAAACGGCAGGCCTTTTTACCAAGCTAAGCGTATGTTGAATGAGTCACAAAAGCCAAAAATTACATTCGAAGACCAATTGGTGAAAAAGTTGCGAGCAGAAACATGAGTGTAATTTTGAGCATGTATCTCTGTAGCTCTGTTGATGCCTGAGGGGTTGTGATGGCCTATAAAACTTCTATTCCCCCATTCAGGATTGGACGTCTCAAGACAAACAGAAGCAGGACTACCTGGAGATACATGCATTAAAGCCAGTCGGATTCCAGTTGCATAGAAAGCTGTTTTCTACCATTTGTTAGTGCCTTGGGGTAGGTAAAAGATTCAGCAAGTGCCCACAGACAACCAAGACACACACTTGAGAAAGAATAATCTGATGAAAGGTGCGACGTTATTTATTTATTATACATACTTACATTTATAATGTTACAAAAGTTTCTGTTTAAAATAAATACCTTTCTTTTCAACTTGCTGTTCATCAAAGGAAAAACTTTTATCTTGGTTTCATCAAAAGAAAAATGTAAGTTTTAACATAACTGGAAGAAAATGTTTCTTGTGCAGCAAACCAGCATACTAAAAAATACAATAGAAATCAGTTTATAAAATGTTTATTTATTTATTTGTGTGCCCCTATCGAATGACCGAAGATCGATATCGGCCGATAATCACATTTAGTGAATGATTAATACTCTATTCTGAACCAATCACAGAGGATTGTTTATGAGTTTACAAGCAGAGGAAGACGCATGTGCGCTCCCGTATATTGTACCTACAGCAGCCACAACATGTCAGTGGGTAAATGATGTTTTGAGGTGCTGTGACACAAGCGGAGCTATCGTTCCTACACACTAAAAAATCCAGGGTTATTTCTTCTACCCAAATGTTGGGTTGAGGCATTTGGGTATTTTTTCGGGGTTATTTTCAGAGTCTTGGGTAGTTTTTGGGTTGTGCTATGTAACCCAAACTTGGGTTATTTTTGAATCAATGCAACCGTAGCACAACACAGGCACATCAACCCTGCTCCTTGGGTCAAATCAACTCCCAGCAGGGGCTGACTGCGATGCCACATATATATAATATTATTATAAATGTTTACGGGCAACCCATAAATATGAAACGAATTGTTTTGAATGCAGTTCATAATGTGTATGTAGTGTTGTAGGATCTCTGAGGTAAAGTGTGTTTACAGAGTGTAATGAGCTGAACAAAGGTAATGGAACAAAAAAAAAATAAAGCTAATACAATATTCACCTGTTTGTGTTTTATGTGGTTAACGATTTTAAAAGAAAGCTAAAAATTACATCTGAAAATATAACCTATTAATTAAGTCAAACTAATCTGTTATTTAAGGAAAAATAACCAATTATTGGGTAGAAAAAACAACCCATTTTGGGGGTTAAAAATAATAACCCAATTACTTGGGTTAATTTAACCCCTGATGTGTTCTGTCCTATATTTACCCAGCAATAGGGTTAAAAACAACCCAATTTGGGTAGTTTTTAACACTGTGTTTTTTATAGTGTATTTACTATCTTATTCAAGCTCTGCGAGTCTCCCGCATAATCATACCACCTCTGTGATCCCCAAAAATTCGTTAAAATACCCAGAAATCATGGCGACGAGAGTGAATAAACAAGTTAACAGATCACAAGAGGCACGGTAATGGTCTAAGCATTACATTTGATAGGTTAAATGAATAGAACAGTAAAGATATCCCGGGTGCAAATCCCGCTCTCTCTCTCATCGAGAGATCTGCTGTCAACAGTTGGAGACGAGCAAAATATTTGAATGCTCTTGCATGTGTTGAGGCCTTTTTACAGTACATATAACAACTGAAAGTTCTGTGTTTTTGACAATGTAAGTTCACTAAAAGCTGGCTGGAATTATTAGATAAATTAAACATTAAAAAAAAAAATTATGAATAGTTAATAATATAACCTTGTGATATACTTGGTAACAATAAACTGTAGTTTATAGGCCTATTTCCTTTTAGTTAAAAGGTAATGGATTTATAGATGTGCGTTTTAACTTCCTATGCATCAAATATGCAGTTACAAACCCCTTGATGTTAGTCTAGGGGAAAGTGGGGGTTTGACATTTATATAATTAAAATAAATTTATAAAAACATTGAATGAAGTGCAAAAGACAACCAAAGTACTACCAAGATGTGTGACTTTATTTACAATACCCAAAGTGAACAAAAAGAACGAATGAATCAAAAGTAAAGAAAAAGAAGTTAAGGCAAAAATATACTATTTACAATATATACAACACAAAGATGGGAAAACAAGAGAGCTGGCAGAAGGGCTGTGGGCGGCGCTAAAGAAATGAAAAGAACAAAACCCAAACAATATCTAACTCCCCAGAAGTATCTAACTAGCTAAATGTATGAAACAACATAACATACGCGAAGAGTCTTCCGAGTCCTAACTATCTACTCTGTCTATCGAAAAAGTACAAAGGGTGGCGCTCGCCCCTAACCTAATGTACTATACAAGAGTAGTTCTACATGTTGCAAGATTTACTGTATGTCACGTGACCTTCTTACCTGTCCGCTTCGTCCAAGCCTCGTAAACACAGTGAATGAGAGATGGCATTTGAATGACGGACAGATAACGTGCACACAGAAACAGGCAACAACAGAGACACACAGTCAGATAGGGTTTTATTTTACAACGCAACGCAATCAACACAAACGCAAGAGGATAACAAGAAGAAAGAAGGGAAGGGGTGAACTGGGGTCTGGCGCGCACTTTTATAACTGGTATATATACCCGTTTTAAGTTTATACAGTAAGTCTTTGCTTATTGGACATGATGTCAGAGTCCAACCTTTTTCTTAATTGAGACATGTGCAATTCTTCTTCATCATTTGCAGTGTTTCCAAATTACATTGTTTGTAATTTTTCCTACCAATTTTTATCTTTTTGTGTTAGATTATTTTCTGTAAAGCTGAGTCTGGCTATGACATGTCTACACTAAATGGTTAAAAGAGATGTGTTTAAGGGATTATATGCAGCATCCTTCATTTATTCTCTTAGTAAAGGTGAGATCTCCACTGAAGTATCAAACTTAGAGGAAAAAAATTAGCTTACACATTATAAAGCTTGAAGCATTAGAATCGGTACTCGGTATCGGCCGATCACCATGACAAAGAATTGGCACTCTGTATTGGCTGCAAAAATCCTGATTGGCATCAAACATTTGATTATATTTTCCAAAACAACTATACACAGAGTTATGGGCGTAATCTGTAAACAATTTTTATACTTAAAATGAGGAAAATAAAGATGCGTTATGGATGTGCTGAAAAAAGTCTGCGAGTTTACAGTCTCCAACATACTTTGTAGAAATTCTGTGGATTAAATTGCACAACCCAAAAGAAACAATGCTAATCACATGGATAAGAGCTGGTGCACTATAGAACAAACATGGCTGATTTTGTTTTAACTTACATTTTCGCATTTATGAGGGAAAAGCTGCGTTATGGATGTGACACTTTTCTGTTATGGATGTGACGGATGTGAAATTTCCACCTGTGTGACTTTGGTAAATCAAATATAATTGTTTGAAAACATTGACCGATACTGTACATTTTTGAGTATTTGTACAGCACTGTAAAATAGAAGAATACACAAATTTATTTTGCATGGAATTGCTCATATACTGTATATATGTAATTGTGATTTTTTTGAGAAAAATAAGAATTTAAGACATTTTGAAATGTACACAACTGATTACTCTTGTGGAAAAAAAATTCAAAATATGGATTAATGTTTCATCATCATTCAGATATGAAAAAATGAAAATAAAAATGTACTGATGCTTTATATTTTGCACTGTATGGTTAAAACTGGTTTTCATCTACTTTTATACTCTTGTATTTCTCACCTTAAATTACTTCAAATCATGTCAAAAAAGTAAAAGAGTGTATTTGCCAAGTTCACCTCTGGATTTTCACATTCACCTGTGTGTGTGTTTGTAATGGCCATAAAAGCAGTGGGCCACCAGCTAGCCTTGAAAAGCCCACTGGGTTGACATGGAAAAGCAATTATGTGTTACAGTTTGCATGCTAATGCTTTGTACATATCCCGTAGTTCATAATGATGTTTTTGACATGCTTCAGGGCCATTTGGAAAGCCTACAAAAACATGTCAGGTTTTTTAGCATCCCTGTGACTGACTCACACTCACAGCATGTTATTGCGTCTGTTTATTAATCACCATCCCAATATGTAAAGACACTGTTGCTTATTATGGTGGAGATTAGTGAAACGTGAACAGCCGCCGTGTCTTCTACATCAACCAAGCAAAACTACAGGCTTCAGCCCTCCCTGCTGGAGCCCAGGAGTCAGACCTACCTCACTCTGAGCAGTCGGGTTTTCATTTGCGTCGTGTATTGTCTAAATTGCTGTTCTTTCAGGCCAGGTCACGCTCCGTTCACCGAAATAGCACCGTGACCCGTGTGCCATACACCGGCTCTGCTTACTACCCGCGCACGGCAAAAAAAGGAATGATGAATGGGCGTGGTAAAAGCACGCGCTCGCGTGTGTGTGTGTGATGACTCTGCAGCAAAGGACATCACGTCCATTCCTCCACACACACACCAAACCAAACAAGACTCAGGGGTCAGTCGCTCGTCCCAGCAGTGCAATCTGTCCCACCAAATTGGGTTTGATAACGGATCGACTACAGCGACAGCAGGCCATAATAGCTTCCTCATGCCCAGCGCTATTACCTGTGCCCGTCCACGGCCAGATGTCTCCCTTAAAATCTGATATAGGACCATCTCTGCTCGCTCATAGCTGAGTGAAAAAAGCAAATATAAAACACAATATTCTTTCTGTCATGGACCCTTTTGATAACCTTTACAATATTCTTTCTGTTCACAGACTGTGATGACTTTTTATACAGATCTTAAATGGAAAGTTCAGCTTTTGAAAATTCTGTCATCATTTATTCACCCTTGACATGTTCCAATCCAGATTGAGTTTTTTTTTTGTTTGTTTGTTTGTTTATTTGTTTGTTTGTTCTGTTGAACACAAAAGAAGATACCACAGAATGTTGGAAACTATTTATTTCTATGGTAGGCCTATTTGTTTTTCCTTTAATGGAAGTCAGTGGTTACAGGTTTCCAACATTCTTCACAATATATTTTGTGTTCAACAGAATTATAAAAATCAAAGTCAAGGATGAGTAAATGATGGCAGAATTTTTGGGTGAACTACCACTTTAAAGGGATTGTATTCATCCTTTTGCCATATACAGAACCTTGTACAGACCATACACAGTTTTCTGTACAGTTTCTTTCATTTCATACAGTAGGACCACATTGTCCTATCAGTAGCCACTTATATTAATTTTGTTCTGCTTGCATAGGATGTTTTTTTTTTATTTTTACTTTTAATACCGACCACTGTATTAGATACATCTGGTCAAAGTATGCATGGTCAAGACAATCTGCTCCAGTTCAAACTGAGCATCAAAATGGGGAAGAAAGGTGATTTAAGTGACTTTGAATGTGGCATGGTTTTTGCCAAATGGGCTTGTCTGAGTATTTCAGAAACTGCTGATCTACTGGGATTTTCACGCACAACCATCTCTAGGGATTACAGAGAATGGTCTGAAAAAGAGAAAATATCCAGTGAGCGGCAGTTCTGTGGGCGCAAATGCCTTGTTAATGCCAGAGGTCAGAGGAGACTGGCCAGACTGGTTCCAGCTTACAGAAAGGCAATGTTACAACCTAGATATGCAGAATAGCATCCTGAATGCACAACACATCAAACCTTGAGGGTGCCACTCCTGTCTGCTAAGCGCAGGAAACTGAGGCCACAATTCACACAGGCTCACTAATATTGGACAATAGAAGATTGAAAACGTTGCCTGGTCTGATGAGTCTCTATTTCTGATGCGACATTTGGATGGTAGGGTCAGATTCTTGGCATCAACAACATGAAAGCATGCCTTGTATCAGTGGTTCAGGCTGGTGGTGGTGGCATCGTGTCAATGCCACTGCCTTCCTGAGTATCGTTGCTGATCATTTCCATCCTTTTATGACCACAGTGTACCCATCTTCTCATGGCTACTTCTAGCAGGGTAACACGCCATGTCATAAAGCACGAATCATCTTAGACTGGATTCTTAAACATGATAGTGAGTTCCCTGTACTCAAATGGCCTTCACAGTTCACGGATGTGCAGCTGACAAATCTGCAACAACTGTGACGCTATCATGTCAATATGGAGCCAAATCTAGAAGGAATATTTCCAGTACCTTGTTGAATCTATGCCACAAAGGATTTTGACAGTTCTGAAGACGAAAGGGGGTCCAACCTGGTACTAGTAAGGGGTACCCAATTAAAATGGCCGGTGAGTGTATAAGTTTATAAGATAAGAAGTACAAAATTATTTTGAGGTTAATTGAAAATAAAGCAAACAGATGCTTTTAACAAAATCATATTTATTAAGGTCACACTTTATTTTGAAGGTCTGTTTGTTGAATTTAGTTACATTGCATCTACATGCCAACTAATTCTCATTAGATTATAAGTGGACTGTTAGGTTGGGGTTAGGATTGGGGTTAGAGTTAGTGTAAGTTGACATGTACTTGCAAAGTTTCTTATAGTCGGTTGAATGTCTGTTGAAGGAGCAGTATCAACAGATATTAAGCAGACAGTTTACTAATACTCAAATGGACCATCAAAATAAAGTATTACCTTTATTAATATCCATTTAATTCAACTAATTTATGGTTAAATCTATTTATATATTTGTTTAAAATTGTTTAAAAATCTATTTATGGAGAAAATGGAGTCTATTACACTCTATAGGAGCTGCCCACTGATAGTGATTTCATTTTCTGAAAACCCTGGAAATGTGACATCTACATACATGCTCTTTTTGAAATATTCAGAATCCGTTTGACGTTTCCTTATATTAGGGTTAATTTAGATGAGTCTTACCTCAACACTAAAAAAATGTGTTTGTAGATTTTTAATAGGACGAGAGATATTATGAGCCCTATCTGTCAGCCCACCCGGCACTGACAATCGAAGGCCTTATCATGGCAGAATTTGCTCCAGGAAAGTTTTATCTCCACCTGAAAGGGTCATTAAAACTTCTTAAACTAAACGCTCTTGAATGAAACTTTCACAGACTACAAGGTATAATCTCGCAGATACTGAAACTCCAACAGCTTTATTTCTCCCCATTAAATGCCGGTGATATGCTTCTCTTTTCCATTTAAACATCCGCAGTATTTCCTTTTGAGCTCTCGATTATATGCTTTGCATGTATTTTGAATTGTTTCATATATTTTTAATCTCATCTGAATCTTTTGGCTAATTCGATTAGACCAACTTTCTTTATACTTTGACTTTCACAACTCAATTTTATATTATTATTTTGCATAGAGTTTTTACATTTGAAACAGTGATTCTTGCTAAATCAAATATATCTACTGGATTTGCATGGCATGTAATAATACAGGCACAAAACTGGAGGAAAATGAAAGTTAATTTGCTGCAGCACTAATGAACATTTTTACTGCACTCGCTACTTTAGCTCTATTTGTGGAAACTTAAAATAAAAAGACTTCATAATTTCATCTAAATCATAAACCACGCAGGCTTTTTATTGTTGAGTGATTCAGTCTGTAATCAACGTTCCCTTATGATATAACCACTCCAAATCTGATGGAAAAGAAAACAGTCCATTATGAGTTCAAGAGTCAAGCCCAGTCTTATAACCGTCTGCGCTAGTGCTCGCAAAATAACATATTTCACTATAAATTATTTGTATATTTTCTGAAACCGCTCTGCAGATCAATATGAGGCGGCTTAGCTTCGCAAAGCATCAATCTGTCCCTCAGCATCTTAAAACACTAATGCATCTATTTTGGATGAAGCACTTTTTACCCTTCGGCTGTTGATAGGCTTCAGATAAATGAGTGAGAAAGCAATCTTATTTTCACTAAGAGAGGCTGAGAGAGGGAGGATGAAAATCGCATGAACTGCAGTGGGATGATGGAACCAAAAAGCAGAGGTTTGCATATTGAGGTTTTGAAAGGATGCGTTTTAGAGAATCATTGCTGTAAATCATTTCGAAACCTCTGGGTTTTTTCTTTTTCACCAGATCTGTAGTTTGATTTAGGGGCCAAGGCACTGTAGGTTGATTTAGGGTTTAACTGAAAATAAAATTGCAACATTTGTTATGCGTTGTGGTCGTTTGTTTACATTGCAAAGCTATTTTAGTAGTTTGTAGATGCTAACTTTTGGAAATAAGTTTTAGAGTGCAAGTTTTTGAAAGCTATATTATCGTTTCTGTCTAAACCAGGGGTGTCCAAACTTGGTCCTGGAGGGCCGGTGTCCTGCTGAGTTTAGCTCCAACTTGGATCAACACACCTGCCTAGAAGTTTCTAGTATATCAAGAGCTTGATTTGCTGGTTCTGGTGTGTTTAATTAGGGTTTGAGGTAAACTCTCCAGGATACTGGCCCTCCAGGACGGAGTTTGGACACCCCTGGTCTAAACTATAAAATGTGATTTTTGTGAGACACATTACATGTTCAGTCTGGTGTGAGTACGTCACAACCAAATCTACTCAACCATCAAATATTTAAGCGCAGACCTGTGTTTATTAGTTATTTTGGGATCTAAAGTACATGAGAAAATACTGACAGTAGTTAAACATAATCTTACGAGAATGTGTGAATATGCAGTATTATATTTTGGTGAATTCATAAGAATTTTTTTTATTTGTTGCTGTTTATTTAATTGAATAATGGTATTCAAAAATTAATAGAAAAATATTAAAACGTTAAGAAAAAGTTCAATCAAAATGTTCTTATTTTTATCTTCTTTAATATGAAATTTGTTTCTGTATGGCCCTTTTTGCCAGGAATCCCTGGAAAATGAGATTTCTGTTAATCTTGCTGTGACGTTCCTGAAAAAAAAAGTTATTTTTTTTTCCAAATTAAATACTTGCATAATTATACATGCAAAAAATGAAGTCAAGTGACAGTAAACTGAACAATTAATCTGCTAAAGAATGTCAAATATTTTAAAAGTAACTGGTACAATTGTTTTTCTAATATAATTTTATAACTCACCATTTGGCGTTCGCCCCACAGCAAGAAGGTCGCTGGTTTGAGTCTCGGCTAGGTCAGTTGGCATTTCTGTGTGGAGTTTGCATGTTCTCCCCATATTCACGTGGGGTTTCCTCCGGGTGCTCCGGTTTCCCCCACAAGTCCAAAGACATACGCTATACTGTAGGTGAATTGGGAAGGCCAAATTGTCCGTAGTGTATGTGTGTGAATTAGTGAGTATGAATGTTTCCCAGCGATGGGTTGCAGCTGGAAGGGTATCCGCTGCGTAAAACTTATGCTGGATAAGTTGGCGGTTCGTTCCGCTGTGGCGACCCCAGATTAATAAGGGGATTAAGCTGAAAAGAAAAGGAATGAATGAATGAACTCACCATTCATAAAAAATAATAATACTAATAATAATATTCACAATAATTTGGAATTGCAAGACCCCAGATTTTCATTTTATACCTCACAACTCTTCAATTCCGAAATAAAGTACTATTATTCTATTTCTCACAAATGTATTAACATTTATGAGTTTATTATCTAAATTTCAGCCTGATCTCACGTGAAAACGTAAGCATTTTACATTTTGGCAGTTTAGGGGCTAAAGTTCAGTCGTACGCAATGTTCAATTATTAAAAAAGAGGCGTGGCACCCAACCCCACCCCTAAACCCAAACGTCATTGGGTGATGAGCAAATCGTACTAAATTGTACGAATTTGATCAGACGAATTCATATGAATTAGCCACTAAATCAAAAGTTACGAATTGCAGTGAGATAGCGTTGCTAAATTTATAAGCTTTCTCGCAGTTCTGAATTTATTTCTCACTCTATATCATCAGAATTAGATGTAAACATTTTTTCAGTTGCTTGTTATATCATTCATTCATTCATTCATTTTATTTTCGGCTTTGTCTCTATTAATCAGGGGTCGCCACACCGGAATGAACCACTAAGACCAACCCATCCAGCGTATGTTTTATGCAGCGGATGCCTTTCCAGACGCAACCCACCACTGGGAAACACCCATACACTCTTGCATTAACACACACACACACACACAATTTATCTTATTCATTTCACCTGTACAGCATGTCTTTGGACTCCGGAGCACCCAGAGGAAACCCACGCGAACACGGGGAGAACATGCAAACTCCAGACAGAAATGCCAACTGACCCAGCCGGGGCTCAAACCAGTGACCTTCTTGCTGTAAGGTGATCGTGCGACCCACTGTGCCACTGTTACGTCCCTAGTAATGTCATTTAAAATTAATACAAAGTCACGATTCATACATTTTTGTGAAGTCCGTTTACACCCATTTGCAGTTAAGTCCATTCAAAACAGTACGTTTTCATACAATGGATTGTATGAATTTCTAAAATAACATTCAACATGGAAATAATTAGCAGGTCAAAAAATAAATAAATAAGCAACACATTCACGAAAACCATCAAAAATGCTGTGCTATCCATGCCAGGCAGATAGAGATGTGCCTGCCCACATACAGGTATGGTTCAATAGTCAGCCATTGTTGTTTTGTTGTTCAAGCGCTTACCCTTGGCTAGTAGACTAAACACATTGTGCGTGACGTCACCGTTTATACAAAATCACATTTTTGCACTTTATTCAACAATGGAAACGGTCTTTTTTTGTAAATTAGTGGTCAAATGCACAACATTTAATTTTTTTTGTCAAAAACGCGGGTTTTTAGCTGTAGATTTATGAAATGTTCCTTCAGAATAAGCAAGAAATTATGTGATAAATGATATTTCATGGCTATTTAAACAGTGAGCAAAGCATGCAGAGATGTTTGAAAACAACACGAGCTGCCTGTCATATCTGTTCATTCTACAGTTTCCTCTACAGCCATGTTTTCAGAGGAATAAGTGCATGATGAATGCAGCTTTCTGAAATTGTTTAGTAGTGAATTGTCCATCTGTCAGATTAAGACAAATCCTCCATTAACAAATGAAAGGGAAGCGTCCAGATGGCATGAAAATAACACTTCGGTATGATACCAAATGTCATAGGAGAGTGGTTAATGCTCTTTCATTTAAGTGAATGTGGGTATATGATACTGTTGTTTTTTTATAATCGTTTGTTTTATTCTGTTGGCTTCAAGGGCAGCTTGTACATTTCATGCATCAGTGTTTTATCATTTATATAGACTGCTTTTATGCCCTTGTTATTGTATGCTGAGATGATTTATAAAGAGCTCATGTTTTTTAGGTCCCCTCTCTGACATTTTATTTGGAACAGTAGAATTTGTCCTCAGAGATCAGATTTAGGAGAAATCTTCAGTCGTTCTTACATCAGTGTGTGCCTTCCTACAAAAGTCATAATAAAACTAATAATGGAAAGAAATCGATGAAAACTCTGGAGGATTATGTTATCAGTTTTCAGATATTAGTTCTGAAAGTTCTCCGAACACCCTTAAATTGAAGCCTGAAAGGGTTTTTCTCTCTTTCTATTTTGTATTTAATGAGCAGCCATGGGAAAATAGATTTTTGTTTTAAAAATGCAGTTTGCACATCCATTTTAAAGCTGCTGTAATTTAGTGTAATATTAAATTGGGCTGAAAATGGCACATAAATGTGTGCATGAATTGAAGCTAGTTTTAAAATGTGCAAATGCAATCTAATACAAATAACATCTAAGCAACTTAATGAGATTATGTGACACTAAACTGAACTATGAAAGCCTGTGTAATGCAATTTGTGCCAGTTTGTATCTCAAACCTTTCCTCTAGCACTTATGAGTTCAAACCTCAAAGAAAAAAAAATCAAGAGAATGAAACTTAGTTTACATCTAATATTTTGTTTATTTTGCATACTCACCGGCCACTTTATTAGGTACATCTGTCCATTTGCTTTTTAATAAATCAATCACATGGCAGCAACTCATTGCGTTTAAGCATGTAGACATGGTCAAGACAATCTGCTACAGTTCGAATCGAGAATCAGAATGGGGAAGAAAGTATATTATAGTGACTTTGAATGTGCCATGGTTGTTGGCTCATTTGAGAAACTGCTGATCTACTGGTATATTCACACACAACCATCTCTAGGGTTTACAGAGAAATGTCAGAAAAAAAGAGAAAATCAGCTGCAGTTCTGTGGGCGCAAATGCTTTGTTGATGCAAGAGGTCAGAGGAGAAGGGCCAGACTGGTTCGAGCTAATAGAAAGGCAACATATGCCATAATGTATGCCATGAAGGATTAAAGCAGTTGTGAAGGTAAAAGGGGGTCCAACCCGGTAGTAGTAAGGTGTACCTAATAAAGTGGCCGGTGAGTATACTTTATATTTTGCAATTCTGAAACATAAAATCGTGACTCCGTTTATTTTTATAAACTTGCAATTTTACAAAAAAACTTGAAAGGATTTCCTGTAAGGTCAACCTGGAAGGCCATCCGTCACATAAAACGTATACCAGAGTAATTGGTGGCTCATTCTGTTGTGTCAAACCTTGATAAATCGGGCTAATCTAAAGGATATTGAGTGAGGTCTATATGTATGAAATGGCAAGATATGAAGTTGCGGTTCTGCAAAATCAAAACGGCAAGATGTTAGGCTACTCACAATTGTGAGTTTACAATTTAAATCGCATGAAAGTCATAAATGGGATTAAATACTCATAACTAGGGCCACACAGAAACTGCGGACATTTTTTGCTATTTCTGCAGAGTATTTTGCTAAAAATCTGCGGATTTATGCGGAATGATTTTGGGAGTATCATAACTAAAACCTTAATATATGAAATAAAAAGTAATAACTTTTTAACTTTTATTTAATGTTTACAATATGAATCCAGGGCGCCACGGTGGCGTAGTGAGTAGCACGTTCGCCTCACAGCAAGAAGGTCACTGGTTCGAGCCCCAGCTGGGTCAGTTGGCATTTCTGTCTGGAGTTTGCATGTTCTCCCCGTGGTTGCGTGGGTTTCCTCCGGGTGCTCCGGTTTCCCCCACAAGTCCAAAAACATGTGGTACAGGTGAATTGGGTGAGCTAAATTGTCCGTAGTGTATGTGTGTGAATGTGTGTGTATGGATGTTTCCCAGAGATGGGTTGCAGCTGGAAGGGCATCCGCTGCGTAAAAAATATGCTGGATAAGTTGGCGGTTGATTCTGCTATGGCGACCCCGAATTAATAAAGGGACTAAGCCGACAAGAAAATGAATGAATGAATGAATGAATATGAATCCAATTAGATCAACTTTATTTGGTAAACAAAGCAAGTCTCTCATATAAAATCTCTATCAAAAGACAGAAAATTGTACTTTACAAACTATATTATTAATAAATCATATGAATATTATAATATTAGTCAATATTATTACTGAAATTAATTTAAAAACTGAATAAATAAAAATGTACACACGTTTACACCAGTAAATCAATGATGGGCTAAAAATCTTAGGAAATCTGCGGAATTCTGCGCGCGCAGATTCCGTGTGGCTCTACTCATAACTAAATTTCAATATTGAACCAATAATTGTAGAATAGTTTCTAATATTTCTCTTCTTACTTTAAAATTAAGAAGTATGCAGTATTTAACCAGTAAGTAGCTTACAGTTGCCCTATAAATATAATATGGGTATACTTAGGCATAGTCGAATTATATGTGGTCAGTATATGGAAATGGCCTCAAGCACCATTGTTTCCTCGTTCTCGTGTAACGTGATAATTTCCTCGTTCTCGTGTAATGTCAATGACAACACAATACAGACTGTTGCGTTGTTCACGGGGCATGACCTCAGCATGCGCACACTGTACTGTGGTTACTTAAGGTCACATTTAATGTCATCCAAACCTGACGAGCAGCCGTGTCATCAAAACGTCACCACGGGAATTTTTAATATGTTGAACATGGCATCATTAATATGCACATCCCAGGCTGCATTAACTTACTATGTATGTGGGACTTTTATTTTGAAAATAATAGACGGCGCCACCGGATTGTTTTTATGCGTTGCTATGCAACGACTGCACAAACCATCTGTTGGCTTGCTTGTTAGAACGCAAAATGCAGGATGTACAGATTATACATTTATTCAGCTCCACCTCAAAGAGGCATATGATTATTAATGTTTGATTAGTTTTATCTTTTGTTATTCATTGTGAAATTTGCAATGTTGGTAACGAATCAATAAACGCATAGACTGCTGAGTAAAAGTGTTCCTTTAGAATAAAATGTAGGTTCAAAAGTGTCATATAACAATTTTCTAAAGTGAATAACCGTAATACACTTTATTAAATGTCATCTGTTTATTCAGAGGTTACTATTAATTCCTGGCTGTGTTTTCATTTACATTATAGCATCAAAAATTCAACACAATATATCTGTCAGTCTGTTTTGTCGAGTTAAATAAAATTTTGCCTATTCTCCACAATGCAACTCAGGAGCAAAATACTCGTTATTAAAAACACATAGGAAAATACATAGGTTACTCTGATGGGTATATTAGAGTACTCATTGGCTCCATGTAGGTTGAATAAACCTTCATCACTTAAGTTAAAACAATTTAACAAGTTGTTCTACTCTGTTTGTTAAAATATTTTTCTCACAAATTAAGTATGATTATTTAGCACGTGTTTATTTTACATGTTCATCATGCTCTGTTTGTGCGCATGCCTGTGTGTGTGAGATTGTGATATAATTAATCTTCAGGATGAGCTTTCCAAATATGGTCAATAAGGACCTTCTGATTCTAGGGGTAATTCATGGAGTAATAAATGAGCATATAAAACCATTTCTGGAGTTTTTTACTTTCGGCACATACCTACTATCTAGATATCAGAGAAAAATGTAACTTATTAAATCAATGGAGTATCTGGCACCTTTAATCAATCTAAATCACTACACTAATTTTCACAACTACATTAACATTGCGTTTGTACTATTTACATTCTGAATTGTGAGTAGTCTTTCATAGATCAAATTGTTTTAGCTACTGAATCTATTTGTGTTTACAACTTTTCTACAACTATCCTAACCTACTTTTACCACTATCCTTTTGCAGCCAAACGCCAGTATTTCCTTCAGGAAATGCAAATTTAGTTTATTTGGCTCACTGCTCTTCTGCCAAACAATTTTACACTTATCCATTGCAGAAAGAGACAAAGCCTGTAATGTTTACAACCTCTGCTCTGTCAACCGACACAAACCAGTGAACAAACACTCGTGTCATTTATATCTCCAGAGCCTGGGAGTCACACACCCGCAGTGCCCCAAACTGGAGTAGTCCATCGCCGCGGCAAGCACATAATCTGCACCCTACGACAAAACAACCCCCAGAGCCCTCCAGGATGGAGAACAATATTTCCCCATGACTCGCTACAGCTGCAAAATGGATGCTCGACTGCAAAACAAAATCACCACCGGGGGTCTGGCGACTTACATGCTGACACGAGAATCAGCGCTTTTTCAAGACTCTAGTAATTAGCGCCTCAAAGACGGAAAGTTTACCAGGAGTGGAGCCGCTAGATCAGCGTGTGTTTTCCACTGTCCTCAGCACAGTACACGCCTTACCTGTGTGAACTTCTTATAGACGGATGTTCCTTCTCTATAAGCATTTTTTCAATATGAAATGTCGACTTGCTTCACCCCAAACTTTTAAGGTAAGACACAAACATTTTTGCTAGATATGCAGTATATATTTTGAGTGGTGCACTTCAGGCCCAAAACTTATGTTTGATAGTAAACGCAAGAGATTTTGAAGCTAACAAGGCTTAATTTTCAATATATATAGGCCTATAAAAATTAAAACATTGTTTCCAACTTATTTATAGCCCCTAGCCAGGCTAGCACCTAACCAATATTAATTATTTGGCTACTCGTGATTTTATTAAGCATTTCATAAAGGTAGCTGGCAATTAATTTTTACTACAAATATTCTAATATATGTTTAGTTTGGCACATCTGTGGTTAATTTGTGATAAAGATTTTAATTTATGATTAAGATACTGTATGCAGAAGAGCATCTCTGAACGCACAACACGTCAAACCTTGAGGCGGATGGACTACAGCAGCAGAAGACCACACCGGGTGGCACTCCTGTCAGCTAGGAACAGGAAACTGAGGCTACAATTTGCACAGGCTCACCAAAATTGGACTATAGAAGACTGAAAAAACGTTGCCTGGTCTCGATTTCTGCTGCAACATTCTGAAGGTAGGGTCAGAATTTGGCATCAATAACATGAAAGCATGCATCCATCCTGCCTTGTATCAATGGTTCAGACTGGCGGTGGTGGTATAATGGTGTGGCGGATTTTTTCTTGGCACACTTTGGGCCCATAAGTACCAATTGAGCATCGTATCAATGCCACAGCCTACCTGAGTATTGTTACTGACCCTGTTCATCCCTTTATGACCACAGTGTATCCACTTCCACTATCCCCTACCAGCCTGAATCATCTCAGACTGGTTTCTTGAAACATTTTTCCAACTTATTTATAGCACCTCACAAGGCTAGCACCTCGCCAATATTAAATATTTGGATATATACTGTATATATATAGCTAGCTAGCTGCCAAGTTTTAGTACAAATCACCTAATCTGTGATTAGTGCAGTACATGGTTAATTAATTTGTGAATAAGATGGTTTTACTATAATAGTGATGCATTTTTGTTTTGTTTTTTTATTTTATTTATAAAAATATGGTTAATTTGTGTAAGGTGAATGTCAGACTGCAGTAACTAGCATTTCAGGTAATGCCAGATATGTTTTAATCTAGCAAAGATTGTATCTCAGTATGTAAGGAAATAATATTCACCTTATTTCTTACATAACTGCAAATAATTATGGTTTTAATATAGTAAAATTATAGTAGCCATGCATTTTTTTGTGTTTATTTATTTGCCACATTGATTCATATTTATATAACTACAGTTTTACTACAAATACCACGGTTAACCTATGATTAGTGTATGATTTGAAATAAATTGTCGATAATTAAGGCTGACAAAAACAAGTCCACATCACATAGCTGTAGTCAAACCGCAAGAGCAGTGGCTGTAAATAATGCACAACGTCAGGAGCTTTGGGGAGCATTTACTTTGAGTTCAATTTATTCAGTCAGCAACTCTCTATTGAAGGTGCGCTAAACTAAATATCTCTTGAATAATAGAAAGAAAAAAAAAAGTGATGTATTTAAAATCACCATTCCGCAACATTTAGATCCGCTCTGAATGTTAGGATGTTATGGTTGCTTTCTGCTCGCTCACTTACCTTCAGCTTAGTCCCTCTCTAAAATAGTAATATATTCCCAAAATATTCTGACTCCAAAATAAGCCAACCGTAACACTTAAGTATGAGCAACGGTAATAGAGATGGTAGCCTTAAACACTCGGAGTCAAATAAATGTTTCAGTGATCTGATGATTTATTGATGCCTCGCACAACATGCTCATAACACGTTGTGTGAGTCTGACCAGAAATGAACCAGGTTTCTTTATTCGCAGGCGTCCTCCTTTGAGAATATTACTTACTGATTAATGAACACGTCGTCTTCATTTTCTGCCTAACCAAGCATCATTTTTAGACACTTGTCTGGGTTTTAAATGTCTCTCCTTTTGTTGATTTTATTTGCCTCCTTATCCCAGGGAATCGATAGGATGTGGGGAGAAATAAACATGTATCGATCAGAGAAAGGAAGTTAGATGCAAGGGTGGGATTAGAGCAGACCCCTTCTCTATCAGCCTGAAAATGTACCACTAAATAGAGTCACACACACACACACACACATTGGTGGCAATGCCAGAGCCGCTTATTTCATCCGATTCCACATCAGATTTGAAGATTAAAGACTCATCTGGGATTTATCCTCACAGAGACTTTTACCAGGTTTTTTTTTTTACAAAAGTTCGAGCGGAGTGCAAGCACAGCCCTGTTAAAGGCCATAACAGGTCACCAAACAGCTGTTGGATTTTCGAAAAGCCAATCATGACTGTTTGAGCCGTAGCCTAATATTTACCATGTTTTCCAATTAAAAATGTCAGGCGCAGACAAACACAAAATGGGCTGGAAAATCATCCATCTCCAATTGTATATGAGTAAATTTACTCAATAAGTCATGTTGTAGTTGATAAATGTTACTTCTGATAGTACTGTTTTGCTTTTGGGTCCCAAATTTGATTGGACAAAAGGACTTTACTCTGTTTCTATCAATACTTTTGTCTGTTTGCACACATTCGAGATGTGTTTCATTGAACTATTATGGTCGCACTTTATATTAAGTGTCCTTAACTACTATGTACTTGCATAAAAAAACCTACAATGTACTTACTGTGTTCATAATGTATTTGAGAACACTTGTGGTGCTCTTGAGTTGGGATAGGGGTAGGGTTAAGGACAAGTTTGATGTGTAAGGGATGGTCAACAGTGTATTTACTAATGTAATTACAGAAATTAATTACAGGTGTGATTACATACAGGTATTTAATCAAACATAAGTACAATGTAAAAGCATGTGTTTACACAATATGTACATTGTAACGAATTATTAATTTTTGTGTAGGTACATATTAGTTAAGGCCACTTAATATAAAGTGGGACCAAATATATAATGCATTTAACCCATGTTACTAAAGATAAACTTATCCATTGATAATAATACCTGTTGGGACAAATATAATTATAAAACAGAATGCCCAAATATCATGCCCACGTGTTTTATTGTACTGGGCACCACTGGCTTTACTTACACAAAACAAACAGAAAGTATGATACACAATAAATTACTATTGTTTGCTTCTGATGATGCACTGAGCAGCCGTATCTGATTCTTAAATAGGGGTTGTTGTGTGTCACATACTGTCTGATACTGGCTACGGACTTGAGGATCCACACGCAGTTTATTAAAGAAAGAACGGTCAGGCAGGCAATGGTCAAACAGGTACAAACAGTATGATGCATTGTATGGCTTGTTTTAAATGCAAACAAGCACTGCATATGAAAAGGTGTGAACCGAATGGCCTACAGCAGGGATGTCATACTCAATTCCTGGACAGCTGAAGCCCTGCACAGTTTAGTTCCAACCCTGCTTCAACACACTTACTGGTAGGTTTCAAACAAGCCTGAAGGACTCAATTAGTTTGATCAGGTGTGTTTAATTAGGGCTGGAAGTAAAGTGTGCAGGGCTGCGGCCCTCCAGGAATTGAGTTTGACATCCCTGGCCTACAGGAATTCAAAAGTTGTGACCCAACCAAACCAGTTGGGTAATCTCAGGGGTGTCATATCCTTTGTTATAAAGTAGCGTCTCACAGACAGTACTTTGGGTTAAGTTACTCGAAGACCGACAAGTTAACATCACTCTTGAGGAACTGCACTATTCACTGTCTTTAATAAAGGCCCAATCCCAATTCTACCCCTTAGCCCTTCCCCTTACCCCTACCCCTTGTTTTGCGCGTTCATGTGAAGGGGTAGGGGTGTCCCAATTCTCTTTAGCTTGAAGGCGTAGGGCTAAGGGCAAGGGGTATACACCCCTTTGAACGAAGATTTTTCAGTACCACACTTAAAACGGAGGGGTAAGAAAATATCCTAGAATACACCTGTCACAGCTGAACCCGGAAGGAGATCCACAAATTAGTGTTTTTTGTCATTATTACGAATTATTACGACAAAACAAACATATGTTTAAATATATTCGTAACCGCGTTTGTGTTTAACCGTCATGCTTTAAAAAAAAACAATAAAAAATCCAAAAAGCGCTAAATTTCGTGATCTATAATCCATAATCATAACTCCTGTACAGCAGTCCCACAACATTTTGACACTCAATGACACTCGAATACCCTGTCAGAAAAGTCTAGTGGTTGGGAATGAGCGTTTTACAGTGTCTGCTATAATGTTAATGTTGTTTTCGTGCGTTTACATAGATAAATATGGCCACTATGTAAATGCACAGTATAGTTACGATCTTATTGCCACATTAGATTGTTAATGATAACATAATATACGCCTTCAGTGATTTCCTGAAGATAAACACCAAAAAATAACACAACTGGAATAACTCCAGCAGTCGTGATCGTCTGATCTCATATGAAGCAAGAGATCGCGATGACATATGATGACGTTTGCAGGTGTTGAAGTGCTGTCCCAATTCTTAGGGGTAAGTTTTGAAGCCCTTCACCTTAACCCTCGGTTGTAAGGGGCAAGGGGAAGGGGAAGGGGTAGGGGTACAAAATAGAATTGGGATTGGGCCAAAGTCTTCTCCCAGTAAGAACTTTGGTCAGCTTACTTATTTTATGTATTAGAGGCATCTAATACATTGGCGAGCCACCCAAGAATGGTTGAGCCAAATGCCGCAAAATCTGACAAGTATCATAGGGGTAATCCAGAAGTGTAGACAGCAAAGCAGGTGAATGGTCAGGACAGGTGGTAAAAACACAGCTAGACAAGGCAAGACAAAACAAGGGATATGCTTCGTAATGCTACAGATTAAGAAGACTCAGCAAAGTGTGTGTGTATGAGAAGTGAGGGCAGGTTATCATTCCATGATGAGTTTCCAGCTGTGTGTGAGTAATCAAGCATTATGAGGAACTGGTGTGTATGAGGGTATGTGTGTGCATGAAGGTATTTGTAGTCCAGTTCAGTGACGTGTAGTTCTTCAGTAATCTGCAAGGATTAGATCGCTGGCTGGTGATTGTGACATTGTGGTTTTCGAACATGTTGTAATCCAAGTTCCAAGTTACGATTTGAATTGATTTGAAAGTTCCTAGTGAGAATTTCTGACTTCAGGGGTAAAATTGTGTGTTTTTTAGAGTTATTTTTGCAGGTTACATTATACCAGTGTGCGGCAAGTCTGGCGACAAGTGACTTTCGAATGAATCAATGATTCAGTGAATTTGTTGTACACAGTTTTCATTTTGTTTTGCTAGACAAAAACGTTCTTGGAGTTTTATATGATTACTGTTCAACCACTGACATCACATGGAATGATTTGTCAGTGTTTTTGGTTCCTTTAAATGTATTGGGACCATTGCTATTTATGGAAGATGAGAGAGCTCTTGCAATTCATTTAAAATATCTTAATTCCTGTTCCAAATATAAATGATCGTATTAGTGTATTGGGTAAGTGAATAATAACAGATTTTTTTCTGTAACACTAGGCCATAATTCATTGTATAAACAAAACATTAACTAACACTTCTAGCTTGATAAACTACTAATAAACTTCATTAACAGTAAAGTAAAAGTTGGGTTTAGCTTTTGGATAGGATTAGGGATGAAGAAGAAGACCTAAATTTATAACTTCTATGAACAGTTAATATCTTAATAATATGCAGGTAATAAGCCGGTAGGTAATAGCGTGAACTGTGACCTAAACTAAAGTGTTACAGATTTTTCATTATGTGTGAACAAAATTTTAATGCTGGATATTTTAATGTACCATGTTCACTCTAAATCATTACACCAATAGTAATGGTGACAAATTATAGGGTAATACGTAAGTCAATAAATCACTCATTTAACCAACATAGGCTCATTCTGAAAACATAGCCCTATATTCATTTCTGGAGATCATTAATTATGTAGTCAGAAGTACATATGGCTGCATTTCGTCTTTAAAACAAACGATACGGGGCGGTGTGACGCTGTTCCTTTTAGTGCTTTCCAGCTGACCGCTTACCTCCCAATAGACAGCTTTCCCACTTTTACCAGTTTGTACAGTTATCTCACTATGTACGTCAGCGGACTTGAGATGCAGAGAGGAGTTGATCACGACGACAGGATTTAAGTCAGGCGAAGAATAGTTCCAGAAAGCAGGTAAGACAAAAACAGA
>CAIGQQ010038113.1:4704859-4731190 GCA_903798035.1 Danio albolineatus
TTTTTCTGGATTGCCTTTGAAAACATTTGGTTGGGTTTAGAAAAGTGGGTGGGCGGGTCAATCGGTGCTTTTGAAAACACTATTGGTTAGCTTAAGGGAAGGAGGAGGGTGGGTCAGTCGATTGGTGGGTCAGGCAGTCAGTAAGTCAGTCGACAGTGGCCTCTGGTGGATTTACGCGAGAACTGCACGCACGATTGGCACCTGCGATTAGAAATTTGAGATCTGGAAAACCATACACAGCGGCGTCTGGTGGATTCACAAAAACAAACCTGGGATGTTTTTGGTGCTCTCCAGAAATGTATATACGGCCACGTTTTCAGAATGAGCCTGGGATGCATTTAACAGAATGAACACTGATTCATTCAGGAACGCAACGGGCCATAGTAATGGATCATTTGCTCGACTGATTCTTTTTATATTTGTTCAGCAGCAAAGCAAGTGATGGGATACATCTCAGGGTACATTTTTGTGATTAAGACCGATAAATGTAGTCTGTTCTGTAATATGTGAAGTATAAACACACAGTACAAATGTACTGAAGATCATTTGCTAAAGCTGTAAATTAAAGGTAATAACTTTGTGAATAATATTTAGTTTCTTTGCATAGACCAGTTTTATCTTCATGAGATCTAGTATTGTTTTTTTTCTCTAAGCACCACGGACCACAGTTTCAAGTAGAAGTCTTCAGTTTTCTGCTGACGAAAATAGAAATCACCTAGACCCTGGATGTCTCCAAGGTAAGTACATTAACATCAAATTTTCACTCAACTGTTTGGTTTCAAATCACTCCATCAGTCAAAAATTGGTCTTTGGGTGAATGACTAAATCTTTCATTCAGCCTGTTCCCCTGAAAATGTCTTCCTGTATATCTGATATATCTGATATAAATCCAAACTCATCATTATATGCTCATTGAGAGTGCCTAGCCTTTTGAAAAGAAACCACGGTACCTTTTCTCCCTATTCAACCCCACAGCGTGAAGGATCCAGCAGGGCTCCCATTACTCCCTCCCTTCCTCCTCCTTCCCACCAGCCACGTCCCAATCAGCCCAGCCAAGCGATTTATCATCCTCACCTGCGGCCGCTCCATTTATCATCCTTAGATCGCATCTCCAACGGACAGGAAATGTTTATTTTCGCTCATTACAGTCACCACCATTCCCCCCTTGCACCATCGCCAACTCAACCTCCCAACCCTTATGTGATACCAGCGCCCGTCTGATCTCATTGCATGTACCCCTGTCTCATGCAGAGCGCGCACCGCTGCCCTCAGCGATCAGCCCCTTACAGCCTCCAGCACCACTCCATTTGCATTTAAATGGCCAAAAATACACATTTCACAGGCTGTTATTGGATTACCCTCTCCCTCCCCTGATATCTCCTATTAGCAACCGGAAAGGTTAAATGGCTAATATTGTCGAGTCACACCAGGTCTCGTAATAAAATTGATGCGATGCTGCACAAACTCATATGGAGGGGGTTTGAGGGAATTACCTCCCATTTTATACACCAGCGGCATCCCAATTATTCTGTCAGGCCTGCGGTGATGGCAAATAACACCCACTTTTCATACAAGTTAACTCGCCCGGGCGAGACTGCGTTAGAGTTGAATTATGAGGATCCAATAGGGATTTGTTTGCAATCTTGCATAAACCCCTTCATCCTGGAGAATATGATCAAGAGCAGAGTATTATAACAGTGACTGCTACAAGCCACCCTTGATTGCACACCATGTAGTGCAGACGGTAAACAACCATCTCCAACCACCGATAAGGGCACTTGAACCTCTTTCACACTTTGCTTCATTCAAGATAAATCATTACAATCTTCGGTGCAGGGAAAAGGACCGTTTGCTGGCAGCAAACATCCCACTTTTTCCCCCTGCTCATGCTGTGCGGCATTGAACTAAATCCGTTCGAAATTCGCCTTTTTTCTTTCTTGGTTAACATCGAGACTGTTCACGATGTGAATAAACCGCTCGATAACCTCACACTTGTGCATTTCTTGTTGCTTCCATGTCGTCCGCTGTGTTTTTTCGGTTTCTAATAACTAGATTTGGAATGAACCAAAGCCTAGTTTAGAGTCCGTCTCCCCCGTATTTTGCTTGAAACTGAACCTCAGCCTCCACTTTCCCCGCTGACAAATCAATCGACACTTTTCTTTTCTGCAGCAGGCTCAAGAGGAGCTATCGACTGCATCTTTTGCTTTTGTGGCATGTAATGTACTTCAGTACTAGAGAATAAAACAGTAAAACAAAAGTGTCAGTTGGCACTTTTTTAATAGTTAAACATTTATTTTCTCATAGGGATTTTTATAAAAGTGTTTGTTAAAGCATTATAAGCTGTGAACCAAATCAACTAGCTACAAGGTGAATCACTACATGTTAATATTTTGATGTGAAGCAAAGAAATATGTGGAAATAAGACAAAAGACGTACCACTTTAATGAGGAAAAGGAATACAATCCCATGGAGCCAATCCAGGCTCGTTCTGAAAACGTAGCCGTATATACATTTCTGGAGAGCGCCAAATATGTCCCAGGAGGTATGTTTTTGCAGTTTTTGTTTTCGCAAATCCACCAGAGGCAAATCCACCCACTTCCCTAAACCCAACCAACAGTGTTTTGAAAAGCAATCCAGAAAAAGAAAACTCCAACCCCATTGTAAGCAGTCAGCTGGCTACGTCATTGTAGAAATGTATATAGGGTTATGTTTTCAAAATGAGCCTATGTTGGCCAAAACCATTATGATTAACTTAGAATTGATAGGATTTATTGTTTGTCACTTTATTGCATCTTGCCTAGTTAGGAATGAGCCTAAAACTTGCTTGTTGGCAATATGTTCAGTTGTGTATCAGCTTAGAATGAGCTTATGTTGCATGAAGCACTGCAAATGACACAATTAAATTACAAATAATGGGAAAAAAACTTAAAACTACTGTTTTTGTTATTGATTGTATATATAGAAACAGTAACTTTCAGGTTTTCTGAACATCAGCAAGCTGGCTTGATTGCATCATTTGCAGTGCTTCATGAGAATGGGTGGAGCTAAAGATCTCAGTTGACTTGATTTACTTGTTGAGACTTTTTGAGATTGGTGGAATTTGCTGTGGATCATCATGGGAAATGTAGCTTTTGGCACACAATCTTTTATTAAACTACATTTTTTAGAAATTAGTAGAATTAAGCCAAACAGATGGGTTCAAGAGAAACACAAGTAATTCTATTTAATAATAATCAAACAAGTCTCAGAGTTGTTGTTTTTTTTAAGGTATGTTGTAAAGGTTTATCAGTTATTGTTAACCCTTTTAGGGTACTTGTTGAAATACTCTGGACATTCCCGTAGCTGTGGGGGTTCAGGTGGTTCAGAAGACCCACCCCTCACTGACAAAGGTCCAAAATTTGTCCTATACATGAGCTCATTTGTCCTATTCTGACTGCTATGCCATCATGTTTAAAATAACCCATTGAAAAAGTCTTTAAGAGCAAGAAGACCCCTCTGTTAGCTGTTGCTTCTGTGTGACTTCAGCTAATCAGTTTTGGCCAATGCTGACAAATATACTAACATTCAGCTGTGGAATCTGATGTAAGAGAAGTCATCTTTCGCTACGGTATTGTTGAGAAAACATTTTACAATAAGGTTTTATTCTAAATCTTATTATTGATTAAAAAAATGAACAATGAAAAGGTGTGAAGTACCAAAACTGTACCATATTAAAATGGGTTTGATATACTATTTTGGCTAAAATCGTCAAAAACTGTGGTCATGAGACGTGAAATTTAATTCATTGGGGGGGGAGTTTTTTTGAAGTTTTTCCCAAAACTTTACATCAAAAGGTGCTGTGTTTTATTAATGATATCTGAAATGTGTGATCTCATTTGAATCTAATTACTCATACGAAGCCTTAAGTGGCTGGTAATTTGCAAGATACACTCACAAAGGCATTGTTGGTACACACAAACGTGCTTCTGTTCCCAGTAGGATATATCTGATGAGATCATATGAGATTAAATTGTCTGAAGCCTCTGCACCTGAGCTAAAGTGATACACACTACATGGCAGAGAGCCCAAGAGATGGTTAGATTTATTTGACAATAACACAAAAAGCAAGCACTCCACTCCTCTTGCATAAACACAAGGCAGGATCAGTAGGATGGAAGACGGAAAGACAAAAAAATGCATGTGTCATGAGCTCCAAGTCTTGTAGGTTTACCTTCAATGCCAGGGTGACTCAGAACTGTGCTGAATGTTGAATGAGTTCTTAGCACTCTCCAATATTATCTATTCATCCGTATGATCTTGCAAGGCCATGTAAAGTAATTTGTAAAATCTGAAAACATAAAATTTCAGGAAATGTCTAAAAGTACTTGTTACCTTGGACAGTTCTGTAATCGTTTTTTGATGCCAATGTTAGATTTTATTTTAGCATCAAGATTAATTTCAGATTAATAAAACATTTTTATTATAATAATAGTTTTTGTTTATTTATTTTGGTGTTTTTTTTTTTGTATTTATTTTGGTGGTACAGTATTTTTGTGTATGTGTATGTGTGTGTGTGTGTGTGTGTGTGTGTGTGTGTGTGTGTGTGTGTGTCTGTTGAGGAATTGTTTTTACGTTTTGTCAGTTAAGTGGCTAATTTGTATGAATTCGTACTAGTTCAGTCATACGAAAATGTACGATTTTAAAAATGAGGCATAGTACCCAATCCCACCCCTAATCCAACTGTCATTTCACGAGTTCACACTCACAGATTTTTGACTGAATAGAATATGCGTGTTTGGTGTGCTGTCCGGGGAGAGCCCAGCTAACAAATTTAGGTTGTGAAAACGTTCTCATAACGTTATTTGTAACTTTCTGAGAATGTTGAAATGTCCAGTTTGCTTAATGTTACTAGAACGTTTTTTATGGTTAACATAACGTCCTTACGTTTTTAAAACCTAAATTTCCACCAAAATATAATGTTCTAAGAACGTTTATTTGTAACGTTCCAATAACGTTGAAATGTCCAGTTTGCTTAATGTTGCTAGAATGTTTCTTTATGGTTAGCATAACGTTCCTACAACGTTCATAAAACCTACGATAAGAACGTTCATCAAGTACAAATAATGTCCTAAAGACGTTCCAAGAACTTTGTTATAAGAACGTTTTTCATCAACATTATGAGAACGTTCATTAAGTACAAATAACATCCTGAAGACGTTCCAAGAACTTTGTTCTAAGAACGTTTTCCATCGTTATTATGAGGAGGTTCAGCAAGTACAAATAACGTCCTGAAGACGTTCAAAAATCTTTGTTCTAAGAACGTTTTTTTAACAACGTTACAAGAACGTTAACAACTTTATGAGAACATTCTAAAATCGTTTTATTGATAACGTTATGTGCTAACATTTTCACAACTTTTAAAGAACGTTAGTGAATGTTCTGGGAACGTTCCCTGTTAGCTGGGAGGGCTCTGAGCTTGGGAAGACACCTTAACTCGTGTTATTTCCCTTATCAGGATATCGAAAGATAGGGTCAGAGCACAGTGCCTAGCTCGGCTCCAGAACACTTCCCCCTCAGATTTAAGTAGGTATCTGGCTTAATAGTGTGGAGTTGGGGTGGTGGAGGGATGCCGAAGTCAAGAGAAAATGGAGGTATGACGTGTTTGACTATTTATAGGGGTTTGGTCTTGAGCTGATTGGATATTAGAATGATTGTTTGTGATGAATTAGCCTAGTCAAAGACTGATCATGCTCCTCCCGAAAATTGTTTATAAAATACACTGGGGGATAAGCAAATCGTACTAAATTGTAGGAATGAGATTCAAATGAATTAGCCACTAAATCAAAAGGTTACGAATTGCCGTGAGATTGTGTTGCATTGTGCGGATGTCAAATGGACGTCAAGGTTTCGATATCAAATCGATTAACTTTTTTTTTTTACTTGTTTTTGGTGTCATGCTTGAAGTTAATTTAGATGTCATGATGACATCAAGGTACCCTCTGGGTAGTTAATTATTTTTGCATGCTAATGTCATGGTTGTGGGTTGTGCGCGCTTCCTGATGTGTCTGTGTTATTGTCACGTGGATTTGTTTGTTTTCATTTATGTGCATTGTAGTGGCGTGTTGGTGTTGTTTGGTGACATGATTGATTGTTTTGCCACGTGATTGATTGTTTTGCCAAGGTTTTGGTTTCATCATCAGTTCGTTATTGTTGGTCATTGTTAGTCTGTGTTTCGTCAGGATGCCGTTTGTAATTCGGGACCGCTAGCTGTTCTTCGGGGGTCTACTTAGATCTGGACTTCACCCTCGCTTCTATACGGCACCTCATTGTTTTTCTTTTTCCTACTTTGTGCTGTTTTATGCACTGTTTATCTTTTCTACTGATCATTAAAGAGCCCCTATTATTGCCTTTTTGAAAGTGACCTTTCATGCAGTGTGTAACACAGCTCTAAGTGAAGTGAAATATCCAGCTAAGGATATGATCTGAAAGTGATGCTAAATCTGAAAGTGCACAGTGTTTAAAACTATTGATTCATCTATAAAAGAGTCAACTCATAGTGGTCCAAATGAATCGTCTTGATAGCGAGTCTTTAGCTGTTTCGCCGTGACATGGATACGAAACTTAAGGCTTGTCCATTTGTGCATGCACAAACCTGGGGAAATTGAAACCCTCAGCCCTGCCCACAAACAAAGTAGCAAGAAATGAATGGGTTGTGGTGGTGGTTTGAAATTAATTAAGGGAGTTTTCTGGGAGAAATATCAAATTGGTAGGGTGACGTTATGGGTCTCAAATACGGGAGACTCCCCGAAAAAACGTGAGTGTTGGCAGGTATGCTCACACATACACTATGCATTCTGAATACTTCAATGTTGATAAGCCGAGGTGGGCATTGCTCTTCATCTCTCGCGCTGAACGTTGTCGGCCAACCGCAACAGACTGGGTCATCGGTCTAATCAACACAGATTAGCATCATGCTAAGGAGGGGTTTGGGAACGGTTTTGGGAGCGATTCATTTAGAAGACGCTGGGATACTCAAGTAAAAATAAATGCATAGTATAAAACAATGAAAGTGTTTTTTGACCTCGCATGCATATCAGCCTGTAGTTGGAGACCCCAAAAGCAAAATATGACACTTTTTTAATGTATAATAGGGGCTCTTTAAAGACCTTGCATCTTGGAACCTTCCTAGTTTTTGTTTATTATTTCGGGAAACGTAACAGCTAAAAGATTTGGCTCAAAATATTTAATACCGCATGCCACAAAATAAAAAGGAGGGTCTCGTTACATTTGTTTGTAAGAGAATATATTATAATTTTTTAACCTCTCAAGACCATTTGTTCCAACACAAATCAGTTAAGTTAACCTAATTGTTTTTACAAATGTAAGTGGATTGAACATAAAACAATTAAGTTGTCCCTCAAAAAGCTCAAAAATTGTGTTGATTCAGCTCATTTTATATAAGTAGTTTGAATAAACAGCAAAAATAATTTTTGAGTGAATTATAATGTTGTACATATGGTTCTGTTTTTTGTACTGACTGATAATTTTACCCAAGAAGGTGTTAATTTTGTTTTGCACGTATGTTTGATTGTTTGTTTATGTCCTGAGAGTGTATAAATGAACGGCAATTGTCATTAGAGAGTCAACTATCTACACATCCACTCTGAAAAAATGATCTGTGCTGCTTGTTTAAACTACTTATTTAAAACGAGTTGAAACAATACAATTCAATTTTTGGGCAGGGCACTTAATGATTTAACTTAATTTAATCTATTTGTGTTGGAACAATATGTAGGAATTGTGTGGAACCCTGCTTTTTTTACAGCATGTGTGAAACAGCTTGTTTTAACCCATAACTTCTCATCCTTTTGCAGTTTCTTCAGACACACAGAGATTCATGTATTCAATTAAACTCAGTTTGACTTGAAATCTCTGAATATTTTATGCATTGCTTATATATGTGATCTTGTATTGTGTAAACCATTTGACGGTGAGCTTTCTTTCGCACTGTATAATGCAAGAGCGCTTTTTATGAAACATTAATGCTTACACATCATTTTCAAAGGGTGTAGTGAAACCCTTTTATTTTTGTGTGAACAGGAAAAGAAGCGCATTAAATGAATTGCTAGAGGAAACATCCAAGCATCCGAAAAACAATCCGTTTGACATTTTAGCAGATGAAAACAGGCAGTGTTAAAAATGCTGACGTAAGACCTGACCCTCACTATGGCCACCGCTGAATTGAATTTGATATTTCTCCACAAGGGAGAGCTTTGACTGGCAGCTAAATTAAACGAAATGACATGTGTAACCCAACCGCGGTCGCATTTTATGCAGGCGAACGCAAACTACTGCAGTTTGCCTCAGGTAAGGGATCAGAGTGCGACATTTCAAAGTATTTGAAATGTCTGTTTCTCAACTCCAGCTTGGATACTTTGTACCCTGTGTTTGCATAAGTGTTCGTTCAGACGGATATTTTGATATCTGAGTCAAAGCTGCTGAGGTAAAGAATGCTATTTTTGCGTAATTGCATCTATTGAGTGGCCCGATGTGCTGTAATACATGGCTGATGAAGGGGGTGAGAACCAGCTGCCAGCTGTGGCGTAATAAACCCTTTTATGGCTCACACTGATTGCTGCGCTGTAGAGGTAGAGTTTATGACCACCAGGCTGATTTCCGCCACCAGACTAGTCTTCTTTTTTTTGCCGATATTTAGAACGCTGGAAAAGTATACTGCGAGTGAGAAGGCATCAAGGTGCTGTCAGATTCAATATGTTCTGGTTGTCTCATCTGGTTGGCTTGATACAGTATGTCCTCTTCTGTCTGCGGTTTGATGCTCAGTTAGAATTGATGTTGTGATGGCTACTGTCAGGCACTGTCTGGCTTCTAACATTTTTTTTCCAAAATATCTTCTTTTGTGTTTACTAGAAAATGAAAAAACATCCTCTGAGTGTTATTTTTCTTCAATGAGTGATTTAAGGGTGAACCAAATAAATGTAGACTTTTTGTTTAAAAAATTTGTAAAATTTACGGTAAAAAAATCTGGCAGCTGTGAATAATAATACGGTAGAAACCATAAAAGAATTCTAAGTTTTATGGTAAATTACTGTATTTTATTAATCTATGTTGTTCAATTCAGTTAAATTCACAATGCTCTTCTAACAATAATTATCATAATTAAAGTGCACCGATGTTAGAAGTACTAACATTTACACATCATACTATTGTAACACAAACAAACACACAACCAAATCCATGCAGGTAACTTTTCACACAAACAGAGAAACATATTAATAATGTAAAGAGGGTGCTCCTTCACACAACTGCTAAACAACATTATGGTAGCAAACGTAAAATTAAAGTAAAGCAATAAACATTTTTTTGTCAAAATTGGATGTAGCATAAATCCAAAAAAAAAAAAAACTTGAAAGAACATATAATGTCAAAAGAAGTTGTCAAGCAGAATTCTAAGAAAGTTAATTTATGGTTATTCACTGTACATAGGAAGGAACCTTACTTTTAACCAGGTTACAGATTTTTACTTTAGCACTTTTACAATTTTTACCATAGAAATCACTGCCATAATCAATGGCTTGGAAAGCGATGAAATCGTTGTCTAACCTCTGTCCATGTTTTTGGCATGGAATTTCATGCGATTGCTTTGGAATTCACTACACACTCAGAAAAAATGGTACAATTTTGTACCAAAGAAGGTACAAACCCTTGTCACTGGGGAAGTACCTTTTTATGGGACATAATTGTACCTTAAGAAAAGAAACAAATTTGTACCTTTTAAGGTCATGATTTGTTCCATGGGAAACCAAAATGTACCTTTGTTTTTAAAAACCTGCAGATACAATATTGTATACTTTGTGAAAGGTACCACCACTGTGACAAGACACTTTGTAGCTTAACAGTGCTTACCAAACATTTATTAAAAATGCCCTAAATGTTTAGTTTACAATACCTATAGTTTTATGTTTTACCAGTTGTTTTGTATTATTGTATTATAGGACTAAAATTTATGTTTATGAGTATCTTTAAACATATACTTTTAAATGATTATTGTTTTACTCAATAGTGGTTTTACAACTGTATGAGTTGTAAAATGAGCCTATTTGCAAAAAAATGGGAGTGGTTATTTTTGAGGGAGATGCTAATGGTCTAATCCGATTTAGTAATCTATGCTAAACTAGGCTAAAAGTGCTCCTGCTAGACCCAAAGATTGGCTGAATTGATTAAAAAACGTTAAAAACTTAACTCAAAGGTGGTTTTACAATTGTATGAGTTTTAAAATGAGCCTATTTCCAAAAATAAAATTTAAAAATGGGAGTGGTTATTTTTGAGGGAGATGCTAATGGTCTAATCTGATTCAGTAATCTATGCTAAACTAAGCTAAAAGTGCTCCTGCCAGACCCAGAGATTGGATTAATTAATTCAAAAACGTTAAAAACTTAACTCAAGGGTGGTTTTACAACTGTATGAGTCGTAAAAGGAGCCCATTTCCAAAAGAATGGGAGTTGTTATTTTTGAGGGAGATGCTAATGGTCTGATCCAATTCAGTAATCTATGCTAAACTAGCCTAAAGGTGCTCCTGCTACACCCAAAGATCGGCTGAATTCATTTAAAAACTGTAAAACTCAACTCAATGGTGGTTATACAACTGTATGAGTTATAAAATGAGCCTATTTCCAAAAAATGGGAGTGGTTATTTTTGAGAGAGATGCTAATGGTCTAATCTGATTCAGTAATCTATGCTAAGATAAGTTAAAAGTGCTCCTGCTACACCCAGAGATTGGCTGAATTGATTCAAAAGCGGTAAAACTCAACTCAACGGTGGTTTTACAACTGTATGAGTTGTAAAATGAGCCTATTTCCAAAAAAAGGGAGTGTTTCTTTAAAGGCTCTTCAATTTAAAGGTCTCAAAATAACATTTTTAAAATCTAAAATACCTTTTTCTACTGTAGAGAACTTTTTCTGTTATGTAAATGTCATTTGAATGTTGTTTTTGGAACAGTTCATTCCAATAAAGAACCTTTTTATTTAAGAGTTTATCTCAAAAAAATAAACAAATGAGAATAAATTCATCCTAATTAAAAGCTTGAATGATATTGTCACTAGATGGACTGGGTGCTGTGTGATATATTTCTCTAAAACACACACCCGCCCTTAC
This sequence comes from Danio albolineatus, assembly GCA_903798035.1. NCBI lineage: Eukaryota > Metazoa > Chordata > Actinopteri > Cypriniformes > Danionidae > Danio > Danio albolineatus. Next base: position 4,716,012 of record CAIGQQ010038113.1, read on the forward strand.
TCAAATGATGCTGATTACTCTGTTTTTTTGAAATGGGGGCATTAAGTACAGTCATGAATCTTGTTCTTTCCCCCAAATGGGAGCGACGTCACAGGCAGGGCAGGATTAATGGTCATTTCTCCTGCCTTCTTCTTTTTCTTCAGGCCCTGGGTTTCTATTCACCCACGGGCTAATGCAAATTAATATCCACTCTCCTAGAAAATGAGTCCTGCGGAGTTGGGCTCTCTTGGCCCCGACAGATGCCGAAAGAGAGTTGCAGAGCACAAACACTTCATTAACTATTTCTTCCCGCATTAATGGAAATAAAAACCATGGAACCTTGCCACAAACTCAATGGTGGTAATCAGTTTTACGCTTGATTGTTTGTTTTCCAGAAAAGGAAGTTATCCACCCATGGATTCGGTGTGTGTATAAGTATATTCAGGAGAGTTTGAGGACAAAAAGAAACCTTGTTCATAGTGTGTTCGTCCTTGGTAAGCCTCGCTTTTCTTCCACTCATCTTTTCATTCTGGCTAGCAGTGTGTAAAATGACAAATGACTAAGTTTCAGAGCACTTTTGACCCTGACAAGGTTAAACGTCGGCATTGATTTGAAGCATAGAGGGCGAGTTTCATCAATGTCAAACTGCAAATGTAAGTAAAAAGCCTTCAGTTCTCATGCAGAGCTTTTAAAGCCCAGATGTCGCACTTTAAAGCTGTTTTCTTTAGGTAAATCAGAGCTTTTGTCTTGATCAACTGTAAAAAGGACATTTTGTGCACTGTTTAATTAATACAGTATTTTGAATAATAATATCCATTATTCATCTAATCAGCCAATCAAACAGAAGAAAGGTCATTGAAGTGACTTTGAACATGGCATGTTTGTTAGTGTCACATGGGCTGTTGTATTTCAGAAACTACTGATGTACTAGGAATTCCACACACAACCATCTACAGGGTTTACCGAAAGTGCTTTGAAAAAGAGAAAATACCCAGTAAGTGGCTGTTCTTTGAGTGAAATGTCATGTTGATGCCAGAGGACAAAGATGAATGGCCAGTTCAGCTAAGAGAAAGGCAACAGTGACTCAAATAATCACTTGTTACAATAAAGGTCTGCAGAAGAGCATCTCTGAACACACAACACATCAAACCCTGAAGCAGATGAGCTACAGCAGCAAAAGAGCACATCAGTGTCAATCCTGAGGGTTGAAAGTAGCAAACTGAGGCTATGATTCACACAAAAGATTGGAGAAAGGTTGCTTAGTCTCTGTTTCCACTGCAATAGTTGGATCACAGGGTCACGATTTGTTATAAACAAAAGGTAAAGAAAAGGATCCTTTGTACCAGTGGTTCAGGCTGGTTATGTTGTACACAGGAAAAAAGCTGGGTTGAACACAATTCCTTCAGGTTGTCCAAACAAAAAAAAGTTACTTTATTGTGTTTAAAAATTTAAGTGGATTGAACATAAAACAATTAAGTTGTCCCCCAAAAAACTCAAGAATTGTGAGTTACAAGCAGTAAAAAAAAGTGAGTGTAATTGGGATATCAGTGGTTCAACAGTAACTATAGAAAGCTCCAAAAATATTTTTGTGCACCAACTGGAATTGTCTTCTGCATCATATCATGTATGCGTTTACTAAAGGCAATATGACGCTTATGTGTTGTGTTGCTGACTCGTTTGACAATTTGTCATACTATCAATATTTAACGTGCACCTTGACAACCTGAGAAATCAAAGGCAAACAACATAATATTTACAGTGTTATATTTACAGAGCTTCATATGATTACAGTTGAACCTCTGAAGTCACATGAAATGTTTTCACAATGTTTTTGGTTCCTTTTATGGAGGGTCGGAGAGCTCTCGGATTTCATCTAAAAGGTCTTAATTTGTGTTCTCAAGATAAACAAATTTCTCAGGGTTTTGGAATGACAAGAGGGTGAGTGATTAAAATCAGAATTTGAGTGAAATAACCCTTTAATCTTATAGATTACTTTTGGGATGTGGCGGAACAGGTCATGGATGCACTAATCTAAAGTAACTGCATGATGCTGTTATGTGAATATGGTCCAACATTTCGAGGCACTGTTTCTAGAACCTTTTGAATCATTGCCACAAGAAATTTGTTCTGGGTCCAACCCTGTACTAGTGAGGTGCATCTAATAAAATGGTCACTTTATTAGGTACACCTGACATTTATTAGGAACCCTTCAGAACTGCTTTAATCCTCTGTGGCATAGATTTAACAGGGTACTGGAAATATTCCTCAGAGATTTTGGTCGATACTGACATTATAGCATCACACAGTTGCTGCAGATTTGTCGGCTGCACATCCATGATGCGAATCTCTCGTTCCACCATATCCCAAAGGTACTCTATTGGATTGAGTTCTGTTGACTGTGGAGGCCATTTGAATACAGTGAACTTACTGTCATGTTCAAGAATCCAGTCTGAGATGATCCACGCTTTATGACATGACGTGTTATGGAAATAGCCATCAAAAGATGGGTACACTGTGGTTAAAAAAGGATGGACATGGTCAGCAACAATACTCAGGTTGGCTGTGGTGTTGCCACGATGCTCAGTTGGTACTAATGGGTCCAATGTGTGCTAAGAAAATATCCCCTACGCCATTACACCACCCCCAGCAGCCTGAACCATTGACACAAGGCAGTATGGATCCATGCTTTCATGTTGTTGATGCCAAATTCTGATCCTACCATCCGAATGTTGCAACAGAAATCAAGTCTCATCAGACCAGGCACCATTCTTCCAATCTTCTGTACAGTTTTGGTGAGTCTGTGTGAATTGTAGCTTCAGTTCCTGCTCTTAGCAGACAGGAGTGGCATGCGGTGTGGTCTTTTGCAGCTGTAGCCTATCCGCCACAAGGTTGGACATGTTGTACATTTAGAGATGCTCTTATGCATACAGTACCTCGGTTGTAACGAGTGGTTATTTGAGTTACTGTTGCTTTTCTATCAGCTCGAGCCTGTCTGGCCATTCTCCTCTGTCCTCTGGCATCAACAAGGCATTTGCGCCCACAGAACTGCCGCTCACTGGATATTTTCTCTTTTTTGGACTATTCTCTGTAAACCCTAGAGATGGTTTTGCGTGAAAATCCCAGTGAATCAGCAGTTTCTGAAATACTCAGACCAGCCTGTCTTGCACCAACAACCATGCCACGTTCAAAGTCACTTAAATCACCTTTCTTCCCCATTCTGATGCTTGATTTGAACTGCAGCAAATTATCTTCACCATGTCTAGAGTTACTGCCATTGGCTGATTAGAAAGTTACGTTAATGAGCAGTTGGACAAGTGTACCTATAAAGTGGCCGATGAGTGAATATGTTTTATGTATATAGGTTTTTACATTGAGTACCGCACAGTATCCCTCTCTCCTTTCCTCCTGATTGTTGACTGAAATAGGCCAGGCTTCCTATGCTCACAGTTTTCAGGATGTTGCACAGATGGAGACTTGCCTCAGGTGGATTTGTCCCATTATCTGCAATTAGACATTCTGACCAACATGCCTTGAGGACCGAGTCCAATGCCCATGATACAGTTTGTTAGCATTAGTTTTGGGACAAGGAAGGCACATGACGATGCATGTCTGACAAATTAAAAGTGCGTCGTGCCAGCCTGTCTTCCACAAAAATTATTCTTCAAATGACAGGAGACTATAAAAAATTCTCCCTCAGAGAAATAAAGCTCTCCCAATGCCTCTCTGCATGAGTCTCAAGAGACTAAAAGACGTAAACACATCATAACACAACTTGGCGTCTGTCATTTCTTAACCTTGAACCACTTAGATGATCTCATATGAGGTTTATAAATACAGCAAAGCATCTCTATTTTAATGCTGCTTTTTGCTAACTCTGCTGGACTTCCAAAGATACGCAAAACAGCAGGGGGGTAAGATGGGCCTTTTTATTTTCTTGTCCTCCAAATGAAAAGAAACAAGACATGACTAATGCTGCTAAATATGGCTTATAAAGCTGTTTCATGTCAACTGGTTCATTGAGTTGCTTGGGAATAAGTGCATGATTTAAATTTCAAGCAAAATATGAACGTAATTGAAAAAGTCAACTTACTTATGCGCAGCTTATTCCAAAGTCATCTTAATAGTATAAACAAAAGCAATGACTTCATCATCATCCCTTATGGATAAACTAAAATCTAATGGATCAAACTTGATTGGTCAGATCTTGTCCCTGTTGTGATTGGTTGATCTCATTCAGCATATGTCTGATATTCAAAGTCCTTTATATCTGAATTCCAGCTCTAAAGACTTTACCGACACTTGTCTTTTCTATTTTCTTTCGGCTCAGTTATTTACTTATTTATCAGTCACCACTGTGGAATGAACCGACAATTATTCCAGCATATGTTTTAAGCAGTGGATGTCCTTCAAGCCACAACCCAGTTCTGGGAAACACCCATTCACTACGGCCTATTTAGTTTATTTAATTCACTTATAGCGCATGTCTTTGGACTGTGGGGGAAGCCGCAGCAGCCAGAGGAAACCCACACGAAGATGGGGAGGACATGCAAACTGGCCCAGCTGGGACATGAACCCGTGACCTTCTTGCTGTGAAGCGTCAGTGCTAACCACTGAGCCACCGTGCTGCCCTATTAGAGCAATATTCATTTATTTTCTTGTCAGCTTTGTCCCTTTATTAATCTGGGATCGCCACAGCGGAATGAACCGCCAACTTATCCAGCATGTGCAGCGAATGCCCTTTCAGATGCAACTCATCACTGGGAAACATCCACACACACTCAAACACTACGGCCAATTTAGCTTAACCAATTCAGCTATAGCGCATGTCTTTGGACTTGTGGGGGAAACCCACACCAACACGGGGAGAGCATGCAAGCTCCACACAGAAATAGCAACTCAGAGCAATATTATATCACAAAAATGAATTGAGGTCTTAACAATATATCAAATTTCGACTTGGTGATAGGCATAGCTTTACATAGGCAAACAACATGGTAAAATGTAATGATGTGGTAAAAATGGAAAATATTTATTTAGCATATTTGTAATGTTTCACACACAGAATACAAAATGACTAATAATGTTTCATTATGCTTGCCAGGCCAGTAGGGGGTGATGCCACTTTATAAAGAAACCGCATATGCATGCACACAGGAAGGTCTGTATTCCATCATTGTTATTTTTATTCATCAATGAATTGTTTTCATGGTATACACTGTATATGTAATATCAGTCATTCAAAAGCAAGTCATTTCACACAGGAGCCATCTTTGAAATGCCTTTCAAGTATCAACTTTACTAAAACTTAATGGCTTTTTATGGCCTTTATCTCTGTTTCTGGAGGACGTGATCAAATCATCTTGTTAATTAAACTACAGTATGTAACTAACACAAGATTCAATAACTTGCGTATCATCCTCTAAATAACATTGTGTCGAGTTGCGCTGGTCTTCTGAAGTAATTTAAACTCATTTCTGATGACAGATCTTCTCCCAAAATGTCATTGACCTCTTTGTTTGCAAGTTTGCGGGCATTCAAGTGGTTGCCAATGTAACCCCGCCGGTCCTACTCTACCCAACCCGATCCTAGTTAGGATCGAACCGACAGCTTTTTGCATGGGAGTTGGTTGTTCTAACAAGGAGGCTAAAGACCATGGCCTCTAGCGTCTGTCACTAGAGCACCTTCTAGAGGTCAGAGGAGTGAGGTTTATCTGCAGAGCACTTCACTAGCTGGCCTCTGCTACACTTAGCCCCCTCAACCTCACTCACAGCTGGGTCACGGCATCAATGTAAACCTGGTGGTCCTACACCACCCAACCTGCTTCAACACCTCTCTGCATGGGAGTCAGTTGCTCTAACAAGGAGACTAAAGACCATGGCATTTTTAGATTTGCAGTAGAATAGCGGAGGCGGGAATTCATTTAAAATGTTGAGGTCAGACGGGAAAGAGTGTACCTCAAGTTGGTTTCTTACAGATTACAAAACCAGAGAACATTTGTTTTCAAGTGTAGTTGATTCATGCTTTATGTAGACACAGTACTGTGCAAAAGTCTTAAGCACTATACCAGCTTTATTGGCCTAAAATGTTTGCACAATATATAATCAATTAGTCTCTTTATTAAAATTAGACAGAAGAATTAGGGAATATGTAAAACAACAACAGCACAACATTTCGTCATCAAGTAAAAGTCTGTGTTTAATGTGGCTTCCTTTGGCACCACGAACAGCTTGAACTGTTTAGTTCTAATTATCCTGACATTTTCACAAATAATGTGCTGTGTAATATCAGGCTTCTTTTAGCTCTTTCCAGAGTTCTTCTTTAGGTTTAGAGTATCATATCTTTCTTTTTTGTCCAGGTGATCTCATACAGCATCAATGATATTCAGGTCTGGACCCTGTGGAGGCCATTTCATGACTGTCTGTGTTTCATCAGCTGTTTTTTTTTTCTCCAAAATTGATTTCACTGCAATTAGCATATCATTATCTTGTTGAAAATGAAAACTATTACCACTGAAGTCCTTTCCAGAAGTAATGGCATAATGGATTAAAACCCTTTTTTTTTACCGTTCACAATTCCATCAATTCAAACAATATTGCTAACAACACTGGTAGAAATGCAGCTCTTCAAACTCTAACCTAACACATGTCCTAACACACCATACATCAACTGAAAGATAATTTATGCACCCTGAGTAAATCTAAATAAATTAAAAAAATGAAAAAAATTACACTTATGACTGGTTTTGTGCTAAAGGTTCACATATATCCATTATACCATCAGTAAAACTTTTAATGTTGGCCTAAAACTTTCAGTACTGAATATTTATTATGTCTGTAAGCCACATATTCGCTGAAATTCCAGCTCATTTGCTGACCCCTGAGAGTTTTCAGGACATTCGTCGATCTATAGCAATCAATGATTGGCTCTTTTTTTTAGAATGCAGGGCTTCATTGGCTGGAGAATCCACTTTGACTATTGAATTTAAAACTGTAAGAGTTACACGTCTTGTGTATCCTATTGACCTTATTCTCTGCGTATGAGCGGGCGCAGCCATTTGAGTCTTTTTGTCTCGAGACTTCCGGTCTCATTCACTTCCATTCATTTTTAGACATTAAAAACAGCTTGTTTTGCTGTATGATGTTGCAAACTGATGTTTTCGTATTATATTATTCTATTTTGTCTGTATAATCATGCAAACACTTGTTTGTAAAGCGAGTAGTTTGACCGTTTTCTGCCGTTTATTATTTCTAGTCATTTCTCCCATAGGCGACTGAATTGGAAGTTTAAAAACAATCGCAAAACCGAGCGCACTTCTGCATTAAATAATAAGGTCAATACCTCACAAGTAAAAGATTTGACCAGATACTTAGTCTGCTGATGATAACCGAGTCAGCCGCTGTGTATTATAACACAAATACGTTAGCATATGGTTTACATTTACAGCTTGCTTATGTTGACACAGACCTTACAAGATATTACTATTTATATATATATATTTACTTGCATTCAATAATATAAAGGCTGCGTGGCTACAGGACCTTCCTAAACCAGCGATGCACGAACATCCTGTAGTCTCCACTGATCCCTGCTCACTGAGTAGCACCCACACTAAGTGGCATGGACTGCTCGACTGGCTGGGGTGCACATTTGCTTTTAAAAAGTTGTAATCACCCTTACTGTGTAATAGAACACCACCAACTTTCCCACAATGTAAATATTGGTATGCCTCACTACTTTTATAAGTCTTAATAAACGCTCCATCTACTCCTTGTGACAGGACAAAGTCATTAAAAATATCCCCGTAAGTTACCTCTGGCTCATATTAACGGTACCCACATTAACGATAATGATGGATGGGGCAACATGAGACCATCTGATCGCTGCAGGGAGGTTTCACCGTACTCCCAGCTCAAAACATTTACTGAACTAGCATTATATGCCATTTTTTTTAAATTACAGCTAAATATACAGTATGTAATGACTCTGATGTACTGTGTCAGCGTACCGGAAGTTGGATGACAAAATGCGGAAGAGCGAAGTATTAAAAGTGGGCGGAGCGGAATAAGTTTAATAGTCTTTAGTAAAATTGTCACGTTAGAGTAAATAATCATGGCAAACGGATCCAATTGCAAGTGAAAGATTTATTAGAAAGTGAGTGTAGCAGGGATGACAAGAGTACTAAGAGCGTGGACGAAGACTGAGACACAGGAGCCACAACAGGAAACTTCAAGAGGGCGAGTCCAAGCCGATCCTGACGAGACACAAAGTAATTATGAATACAGAGTAACGAACTGACAATGACGTCCTGGCTCTCCGCTTTAATATAGGTGAGCTAAGTGCCATCAGCTGAAAATGCTAATCCCCGCTGATCACGTGATGTAAACAAACACGCATTGGACAAGGAAGCTACAACACAGACACACGTGACAACAATAACATGAAAGGACAGAGCGCATGCACCTGACAATCGTGACAAAAATACATACACATGACGTCTTTGTTTTCACAAAATCGCGTTTTTGAAGTTTACACAAAGACAATATATGTAGAATCGTAGAATTTCGAATAACTGCACTTTATAAAAAAACATTTGATTATTAAATCATAAAGCAAAATGATTTAATACTAATTACTGGGCAGATCATTTACAGAGATTTACGTGCAGTATATTTATAGAACTGGATACGTTTTCTTTGACATTTAGTCTTTATCAACCAATTTCATTTTTCGCATGATTTATCAAGCGTATATGACACGCTGGCATATTCGCTTCTCATTTTAATGACCTCTTTCCTCTTGTCAAACAGGAACGACAGTGGCAGCGGCACAATTTCCTGTTGTGAGGGACTAAAAATACCTCCAACTTGCTGATCTAGACAGATTCACTCAAAAAAAGGGAAGAGAAAATAACAGCACAGCTCCAAAAAAAACCACAAAGCTGATCAACGGTGAGCGTTTGCCTGAATAACACACATGCATGAAGCTGTGCATTTAAATGTATCCTGCTTTACAGGTGAGAAAGCAATGCAAAAAAAAAAAGAGCCAAGCAGTCGATGGAGAGCCCGTTTTAATGAAACCACTCTGTTAAAGGCCAGTGGCGAACGGAGGGCTGTTTGTTACACTGCTTCTCCCAGCTTTTCTCATTTGGTGAGCTTCAAATTAGATTGAGTCTGTTAGCGGCATCAGTTTTCAGCAGTCCGTCCGCCTTCTTTACTCTCTGCATTCTAATTCGATTCTCTTTCATTCGCCATTCATTTTCCACACGCTCGCTCTCTGATTCACTCACTCTCTCTTAAACTCCTCCACGTCTCTGTCTTAGCAGTCCAATTTCATTCCAATCAGCCTTGCACTGTCCTGCGAAAAAACGAAAAGAGTCGAAAGAACAATGGAAGGCATTGTTAATCCGAAAAAGCCAATCACATTAAAACAGAAATACCTGCTCTAGAGGCTTAAGTAAACACACATCGCACTTGCTTTTACTTCTTGATGAGTTTGAAATAATTCTGCATTCAACTTTAATTGGAACAAGGGGAGGATACAAACAAACGGGGATTGGACAAATTGTTTAGTTTAGTTGTTTAAAAAAGGGTGTTTGTGTTTATGATTAGATGATGGAGTATTAATGATATATTTTAGATGTTTTTGCTTGATTATCTACCAAATGAGGCAAGTTTGCAATGTAATGACGAAGATTGATTCAGTTTTAAAAATCAGTTCAAACTGATTGGCGTAGTGAATCAATTTTAGTCTGATTCAGTGATTAATTTCCAGTTTAGTTTTGCGGTGGAAATTTCTGGACAATATTTATGTTTTACATATACATGAATATATCATGTACAATGAACAAAAAAAAAAAGGATTAGTTGACTTTACATAAAATAAGTTCGTAAACCTGTTGCTTTTTAAAACAATTAGTTGACTTTACTTAAAATGAGCAATCATGTTGCCGTAAAATGAAAAAAGTAAATTTAAATGTAACTGAACTCTGTACACAATTATAAATATTAAGTTAAATCATCTTAAGTGTTCCAAGTTACAATGGGTTTACTAGTAGGTTTACTAGGGTTAAAAGTAAAGCTAACTTGTGACTTTTAAGGGAATTATCTTATCCAGAGGTTCACATATGGCCCGTTTCCACTGAGTTGTACAGTACAGTACGGTACGGGGCGGTACGGGTCACCTTTATCAGGTTTGCGTTTCCACTGCTAAAGGGTACTCTTTTGGTGGGCGTGGTGTACGATAGAAAGTTTTAGTCGACGTCATTTTCGCTCGAGGAAATGTCTACAGTAAAGCTCTACGGGTCGTTCACAAATCACACGAGAAGCACTCCTCACAAAACAGATGCTTTATTATACACATAAACACTGGTGTATAAATGTTCATTACTAACCTTTCTATGAACATGATCTGATTATAACAGCAGATCAATGATGCGAAATAGCCTACTGTCTGCGAATATATAAAATAAATAAATAAATGCAGCACATACGTACACATACAGCCCCTTACAGTCTCCAATATGTTACCAATTACAGAAACACTACACAAAGCATACATTTAGTCCTTATTTAGGTTCAAAAACAACACGAAACATAGCCCACAGTCAGTGCAAACCTCTCATCTGTGTCTGTAATCTTCACCAGCACATGTAGCCTCTTGTTAGAAAGTAATTTCGTCATTCTGAGTTAATAGTCCAGAAGGTGATGATAATGGTTAAACGTAGCAGTTTCTTCATGTTTGCTGAAACAATAATCTGCTCCTTTTTTCCGGCTTCTCCTTTGTGTTTCACGCATCAGTCTCACGTTTGTCTGTTTCTGAAAGGATCGGGTTTCAAAAGCACATCAATTAAGCGCACATTATTATCATCAGCTCAAGAAGTTTGTTCCAATAATCTTGGATCTGGCTTGTATACATAGCAGATCTGTGTCTGTCTGTCTATCTATTATCTATCCATCCATCTGTCTCATCCATCCGTACATCCATCCATCCATCCATGGTCTGATCTCCACAAATGTTCACATGCTTGTTTACAATCATATGTCACGTTTTTATTATATTTCCTGAACTTTTGAGTTTTCCTTTTTTGTTTTTAAAGGCATGTAGGTGCATTTAGACACACCGCTATTGTATTTGTAATTTCTAATCATCAATCTGATTCAGTGATTATTTTGAAAATTAATCATTTAACTTTGTGAAATTTGAACTGATAATTCATCTTTGACACTTATTAAAGCAGAGATGCCCAAACTAGAGCCGGAGGTCCAAATTTGGCCCATGGTAACCTTTGATTTGGCCCCCTCACCCCATCTGTTAGGAGTGGAAGAATGATGGGGATAGTTTAGAAGTTTGTCATTTCAAATCTAATGTGACCTTTTGTTTTATTGTAAAAAGCTAACTGAAATTAAATATTGTAAATTAAATATTGTAAATTAATCCGATTTAGTTGAAATGCACATACTGTCTCCTGATGGATAGAGGACAACGCAGAGACCTTGGTGAGCAAATCAAGGCAAAGACAGATTCTGACTAGTGTATTCAGCATTGAAGTTCACTGTTATGTGTATATCATACTCATAATACAAGTTAAAGTAATGTTATTTTCATTTAATTTAAATATTAGGAAATAAATTAGGAAATTAACCATGGAGACTTTCATGTAATACAGTCTGATATATTTACCTTCGGCCCACGGCTCATAATTTGGTTTTTGGCCCTTTATATGTAAATGTTTGGGCACCCCTGTGTTAAAGGGACAGTACACCTCATTATTTACTCACCCCAAGTGGTTTCAAAACTTAATGAGTTTCTTTATTCAGGTGAACAGAAAACAAGATATTTTGAAGAAGGCTGGAAACCTGGAACCACTGATTTCCATAGTAGGAAAAACAAAATCTATGGAAGGTTACAGGTTTCAAACTTTTTTTTAAATATCTTCTTTTGTGTCCAATAGAAGCAAGAAACTCTACAAAATGTAAAAAAAAAAAAAACTGCTTTACATTTTCTGCCAAAAATAATTCACTTTCCAGTCAATGTGATATTTGTATTTCTTTGCAATCGTGTGCTCGAAACATCACACGCTTTGTGATAGCATTCATTCATTCATTTTCTTTTCGGCTTAGTCCCTTTATTAATCTGGGGTCGCCACAGCGGAATGAACCACCAACTTATCCAGCATTTGTTTTACGCAGCGGATGCCCTTCCAGCTGCAACCCATTTCTGGGAAACATCCATTCACACTCATTCACTACGGACAATTTTAGCATACCCAATTCACCTATACCACATGACTTTGGACTTGTGGGGGAAACCGGAGCACCCGGAGGAAACCCACGCAACCACGGAGAGAACATGCAAACTCCACACAGAAATGCTAACTGACCCGGCCGAGGCTCGAACCAGCGGCCTTCTTGCTGTGAGGCAAATGTGCTACTCACTATGCCACTTTGACGCCCGCTTTGTGATAGCATTTTAGGTTAATCAATTCATATTTTTAAAGCTTTGGTTTTGCCATCTTTTTGTATATATTTTTATATTATACTTTTTGTATTTTTGCAATTAAATATCAAATTTAACACCAATTAAAAAGTGAAACTAAATCTAAACTAAACTAAATCTTTTTATTCAGTATAAAAGATGTGTTCTTTTCATACACTCATTTTTAAACTGATTCAAAGATTTATTGTGCCATCACTCAAAAGAAATGTTTTTCAGAGGCAATGCACGAACATACACGGTAAATAAATCAGTTCATTAATCTTTTTATTTTTAAGATTTGCAGCTTTTTTCTATTTATTTATGATTATGAATTGCATTATGGGGCCCCTGAGGACTTTTAATGCTAATAATTCTACTCTGTGGTTTAACAGAGGGACTTTTATTAGCATTTTAATAGTTTGAAACAAGATTTTGAATGCGAGTCAATATATAATCATGTTTGTAAAATAACAAAAAACAGTACAGTTCATTACCAGTTTTTTTACTGTAATTGACAACACCGAGCAGCCTCGTGGCTTAGTGGTTAGCACTGTTGCCTCACAGCTAAAAGGTCACCGGTTTGAGTCCCAGCTGGGCCAGTTAGCGTTTCTGTGTGAAGTTTGCATGTTCTCCCCGTGTTCACATGGGTTTCCTCTGGGTACTATCACCACAGTCCATGAAGTAGATTTTTATTTTCTTAAGCTATGTAAAGACAATTGTGTGAGTGGAGGGCATATGAATCTGTCATTACATGTCTTTGAAAACAGGTGATAGGTTAAGGCAAAGAGGTCATAAAAGGGCATGAGGGAGAGGACTGGGGAATACAATGCTGAAACAACTGTGAGCCAGATATAGAGCCAGAAAAGCATGAAACGTATACAACATATGTTGGTACTGTCATGTATGTTTGAAAAAACACATACTGTATGGAATATAAGGGTCCAGTTTTGATGTTTGAATGCACAAACACTACTAACGATAGGCAAATTTGATCTGTATGTGGGAAAACAGTTATGAGTGTATTAGATCTGTACATTGTAAGGCCCAACAAGAAGAGGGTGCTTTAAATAGAGGTCGTAAATTAGTAGGAGCTGGGAGAACCTGTTGAACCAGGAACCAGCTGTGAAAACACAAAGGTGGGAGGATGCAAGGATAAAAGGTCTAGCAAATGTGAGGGACATTGGATTTGTCCTGGGGAGAGACTAGAGATGGGTCTGCTCCAGGCTGTCTCTTTTTTTTTGGAAATTGTTCCAATAAAGTATATTCTTCTGATATTCATAACCTCCAGTCTGAGTTTCACTATTAAGAGAATAGCCGGAAACTACCACATCCAAAGACTATAAGTGAATTGGGTAAGCAAAATTGGTGAGTGAATTTGAGAATGTATAGGTGTTTCCCAGTTCTGGGTTTCAGCTAGAAGAGCATCTGCTTTGTAAAACATATGCCGGAATAGTTGTCGGTTCGTTCCACTGTGGTGAGCCCTGATAAATAAGGGACTGGGCCGAAGGAAAATTAATGAATTCACAACACCAACCCAGACAATGTATCACATCAAACTATTAAGAAGTCAATAAAAGTCACAAGTTATCGGAGGAAAAATCACTGAGGACAAATATGTGTCCCACAGTGCAATTCAAAAGCATAAATAAAGGAGGGTGAACGATTTATATGATTCACGAAATATGGAAAACTGCTAATTTACAGATATTTTTTTTACAGTCCAGAGATAATGAACATTCCCATTTCCTCCTAAGCCTCTATTACATCGAACTAAGCAGAGATTTGGTGAAACGGCGAGCGGAAGAGAGCGATTTCATTAGCATAAAGAGGAGGCTGCACAATCGTGACCAGAGCCAAATGAGTTCAAATAAACAGTATTTGTTTGCTCCTCCACACTGAAGTGCACTTTCTGCTCTGAAAATCTGTGTTTTTACCAAGAATAAACCCATAACCCTTCACTCCATGAATCATTCGAAGGTCGATCTGTGAATAGCAATATATTTGGAAATATAACTGAAAGGACATCCAGTAACGGGATAACAATGAGAACGAATTAATCGACCTGTGTTTCTGTCCCATTTACAACTTATCTGTGGCGATAACAAAGCACTTGGGAAATGGGAAAAGTCTTATCTTCAACTTCATTAGCTGGGTTATCTAAATTACGGCGCTTATCTGTTTCAATTATTAATTTAAGTTTTAAATGACTTCTGTGTCTGCACTGTTCAAGTAGATCGTGGTGCTATTACAGTGAAAAATATCTCCAATGACAAATTTCAATTACTAGACTTGAACTATACTAAAACGCTCATGTCAAATGTTAAGGTAAGAAACTGCAGGAAGATTTCTTTTTTATCATAAAGTGTTTCAGTATAATGTAAAGAAAGCATACAAGATATAGTTTGTTGTTTCATTTGTTGCAATCTATACATTTTTGACAAAGTAAATTTCTTTACTTTAAAAAGTGAGTAAACCCGCTGCCAACTCGGTGACAAGCTGACTGAGTAAACAGCCTGAGTAAACCCGTTGTAACTTGGAACTGTTAAGTTGACTTAACTTCAAGTACTAAGTTCCTTTACTTAATTATTTAAAGGCAGAGGGTTTACAAATCTATACTAGAAACATACTAACAAACCTACTAAAATACACTAATCCATACCAGAAACATACTAACAAACCTACTAAAATACACTAATCCATACTAGAAACATACTAACAAACATACT
>CAIGQQ010038113.1:4731200-4792401 GCA_903798035.1 Danio albolineatus
CTAAACCATATTAGAAACATACTAACAAACATACTAAAATACACTAATCCATACTAGAAACATACTAACAAACATACTAATGCCAGTTCAGACTGCATGATTTTCAAAGTAGCTGCGTCACAGATGTTTTCACACTGTATGACTATCTGGGGTAGTGTTCTGTCATTGTTGTGTTTACATTGTAGGATGGATCAGCGACAGGAGGTTTCACACTGCTTGACTTAAAAATAGGAAGAATCGCTGATAACTTTGTCCAAACTACATGTCTGAAGCAAACACTATCGAGAAGTGACATAAAAACAGCACGAGATCACGTAGTATATATTTGGTTATTAACTACATAATGAGAATTAAGCTTTTAGTGGGGTAGAAAATCGTATTTTGAACGTTAGAACGTATTTTGCTCACCTGGCTTTTGAAGGGAATTAGCAATTTCTCCTCAACTTTTTTTCTTTTTCGAGAGGGTTGTGGTATTGCTCAGTCAACGGGTTCTCCTCCCAAATTTACACTAGTTTTTCGTCCAATTCTTGGGTTCAAATAAAAGGAAAATAGGCAAAATGAAAACTTCTCCCCCATCCTCCCACTGGCCTGCAGCAACTGGGGCTAAAATCATGCAGTCCGAACTTGCATAAAATATAATACTAATAAAATATAACATACTAATGCTGAGTTCAGACTTCATGATTTTAGATCTGATTTTGACTCGCCGACAGGTTTTGAGAAATCACTGAAAAAATGCCACACCTGTAAGATATTTGACATGCAAATTTCTGGACCTGTCGGCAATTCAAATCATGCCGTGTGAAATTCTATATGATTAAAAATAACATGGGCGATTAGGTATAGCTAATAAGAGAGCAGCATCCACTAGTATGGGCATCTGCAGGCCAGCGGGAGGTTGGGGGAGAAGCCAAAGGCTTCTTTTTTGGTTTATTTGGACCCAAGAATTGGAGGAAAAACTAGTGTAAATTTAGCAGGAGCACCTTGTCTGTTTGACGTGTCACTTAAGCAATATCACAACCCTGCCGAAAAAGAAAAAAGTTGGAGAAAAATTACTGTTTCCCTTCAAAGTCCAGGTGAGCAAAATAAGTACATTTTCTACCCCACTAAAGGGCTCTTTCTCATTACATATATAATAACAAAAGATATACTCTGTGACCTCGCTTTGTTTTCATGTCATTTCTCGCGTGTGTTTGGTTGTGAGATGTAGTTTACGGACCGAGACAAAGTTATTGGCGATTCTTCCTATTTTAAAGTCATGCAGTGTGAAACCCCGCATGTGAAACCCCTCTTACAGTGTACACACAGCAGTGACGTAACACTACTCCAGATAGTCATGCAGTGTGAAAACATCTGTATTTTTAAAATCGTGCTGTCTGAACTCAGCATAATATATTAATCCATACTAAAAACATACTAATCAACATGCAACTAGCAACATGCTAATTCACACTATAAACTCACTAGCAATATGCTAATTCATACTAAAATTATGCTAACAACATACTAGTTTATACTAGAAACATGTTAATTTATTGTTATAACATGCTAATTCATTTCTAAATCATTCATTCATTCATTCATTTTCTTTTCGGCTTAGTCCCTTTATTAACCCGGGGTCGCCACAGCGGAATGAACCGCCAACTTATCCGGCATTTGTTTTACGCAGCGGATGCCCTTCCAGCCACAACCCATCTCTGGGAAACACATCCATACATACACATTCACACACATACACTATGGACAATTTAGCTTACCCAATTCACCTGTACCGCATGTCTTTGGACTGTGGGGGAAACCGGAGCACCCGGAGGAAACCCACGCAACCACGGGGAGAACATGCAAACTCCACACAGAAATGCCAACTGGCCCAGCCGGGGATCGAACCAGCGACCTTCTTGCTGTGAGGCGAACGTGCTAACCACTCGGCCACCGTGGCGCCCCACATTTCTAAATCAACATACTAATTCTAACCCAGGCTCATTCTGAAAACGTACCGCTGCATACATTTCTGGAGAGTGCCAAATATGTCCCAGGAGGTCTGTTTGTTGCGGTTTTTGTTTTCGTGAATCCACCAGATGCCGCAGACTACGTTTTTTTAGTTCTCAAATTTTCCTTGCGAGTGCCATTCGCGCCTGCAGTTCTCGCATAAATCCACCAGAGGCAGATGTCGACTGACTGAATGACCGACGGATCAACTGTCCCACCCTCCTCCTTCCCTAAACCCAACAGATAATGTTTTCAAAAGCACCGATTGACCCGCCCACCCACTTCCCTAAACCCAAACAACAGTTTTCAAAAGCAATGCAAACTTTTTGCAATCTTTCAAGCAATCTCACCTGATTTTTTACCACGTTTTCAGATTTCACCACATTCTCACATTGTTATTTACTTGTTTATTTTATTTTTTGGCTTCTGTTTTTGTCTTACCTGCTTTCTGGAACTGTTCTTCACCAGAACCCCGTCGTCATGGTCTATTCCTCTCTGCGCCTCAAGTCCACCGACGTACATGGCGAGGAACTGGACAAACTGGTAACAGTGGGAAAGCTGTCCATACGGAGGTAAGCAGTCAGCTGGTAAACATGAAAAGGAATGGCGTTATACCGCCCCGTAGCGTTTGCTTTAAAGGTGTATACGTACTTCTGGCTACATAATTCTCCCAAAAATGTATATAGGGCTATGTTTTCAGAATGAGCCTATGTTGGTTAATTCACACCTTTTTAAAGTAAAATCAGTTGCTTTTTACAATGTACCAAAATTTGTCCAAATATTTTTGACACACATTATTGACTGAATTATATAGTGATACATTGAAATCCTCTTTGTAAAAATGTATACTCTAAAATGTTAAAAATATCAAGAATTTTTAACTTGACATCAT
The DNA here is from genome assembly GCA_903798035.1 of Danio albolineatus. Taxonomy (NCBI): domain Eukaryota; kingdom Metazoa; phylum Chordata; class Actinopteri; order Cypriniformes; family Danionidae; genus Danio; species Danio albolineatus. Next base: position 4,734,082 of record CAIGQQ010038113.1, read on the forward strand.
CCAATGTTCAGATTTTTGTGCAAGAAATATATACAAAGTGACATTTGCATATTTAATCATATTTAAATACAACATGGTGGCTTAGTGGTTAGCACTGTCGCCTCACAGCAAAAAGGTCGCTGGTTTGAATCCCAGCTGATCCAGTTGACATTTCTGTATGGAGTTTGCATGTTCTCCCAGTGTTCGCGTGGGGTTCGTCTGGTTTCCCCCACAGTCCAAAGACATGCGCTATAGGTGAATTAAATAAACTAAATTGTCCATAGTGTATGAGTGTGTGTGTGTGTGTGTGTGTGTGTGTGATGAGTGTGTATGGGTGTTTCCCAGTACTGGGTTGTGGCTGGAAGGGCATCCGCTGTGTAAAACATATACTGGAATGGTTAGCGGTTCATTCCGCTGTGGTGACCCCTGAAAAATAAGGAACTAAGCTGAAGAGTAGTGAATAAATAAATAAACACAACATTTAAAAAAAACTTGTAATACAAAAGAAAGTTATAGAAGCATGGTGATTAGTATTTTACCTATTTCAGCCACAGTTTCTAGCCTCCAACAACTCCCTATAAACACAGGGAGTAGAGTGATTTTTGCATGTGCTGGCGTTTGATTTTGAGTCGTGTTTCAGCACCATGGAGAGCTCCGTCTCTCTCAGAGGCGCAGCTGAGCAGTGCTCTCATCTGGGAATATTTCTCTGTGGATGTGTGTGTTTTTCAGCTCTGCATTTGGAAAAGTGGCATGAAATGTAATTTTCTATGTGACTGGATGGGTTCTGTCACAAGGCTGCCCTATTTTACTTATTTCAAATTGAAGGCCAGTTTGAGGACATTTACTGTAGCACATGGACTAATAATAATATTATAAATTCTATTATAGTAAATTTCATTTTGTAGCTCATGTATTTTTTATGGTAAAATAAAATAAGCTTAAAATGGATATTATATTATATTATATTATTCATTCATTCATTCATTTTCTTTTCGGCTTAGTCCCTTTATTAATCCGGGGTCGCCACAGCGGAATGAACCGCCAACTTATCCAGCATTTGTTTTACGCAGCGGATGCCCTTCCAGCCACAACCCATCTCTGGGAAACACATCCATACATTGTCATTCACACACATACACTACGGACAATTTAGCTTACCCAATTCACCTGTATCGCATGTCTTTGGACTGTGGGGGAAACCGGAGCACCCGGAGGAAACCCACGCAACCACGGGGAGAACATGCAAACTCCACACAGAAATGCCAACTGGCCTAGCCGGGGATCGAACCAGCGACCTTCTTGCTGTGAGGCGAACGTGCTAACCACTCGGCCACCGTGGCGCCCTATATTATATTATATTATATTATATTATATTATATTATATTATTCATTCTTTCATTCATTCATTTTCTTGTCGGCTTAGTCCCTTTATTAATCCGGGGTCGCCACAGCGGAATGAACTGCCAACTTATCCAGCATATGTTTTATGTAGCGGATGCCCTTCCAGCTGCAACCCATATCTAAGAAACATCCATACACGCTCATTCACACTCATACACTACAGACAATTTAGCCTACCCAATTCACCTGTACCACATGTCTTTGGACTGTGGGGGAAACCGAAGCACCCGGAGGAAACCCACGCAACCACGGGGAGAACATGTAAACTCCACACAGAAAAGCCAACTGACTCAGCCGAGGCTCGAACCAGCGACCTTCTTGCTGTGAGGCGAACATGCTACTCACTACACCACCGTGGCACCCAATATTATTCATTCATTCATTCATTTTCTTTTCGGCTTAGTCCCTTTATTAATCCGGGGTCGCCACAGCAGAATGAACCGCCAACTTATCCGGCATTTGTTTTACGCAGCGGATGCCCTTCCAGCCACAACCCATCTCTGGGAAACACATCCATACATTCTCATTCACACACATACACTATGGACAATTTACCCTACCCAATTCACCTGCACCGCATGTCTTTGGACTGTGGGGGAAACCGGAGCACCCAGAGGAAACCCACGCAACCACGGGGAGAACATGCAAACTCCACACAGAAATGCCAACTGACCCAGCCGGGGCTCGAACCAGCGACCTTCTTGCTGTGAGGCGAACGTGCTAACCACTAGGCCACCGTGGCGCCCTTATATTATATCATATTTTAATATATTATATTATATTATATGTGTCACTGTGGCGCATTGGGGAGCATGATCGCCTCACAGCAAGAAGGTCGCTGGTTCGAACCTCCACTGGGTCAGTTGGCATTTCTGTGTGGAGTTAGCATGTTCTCCCCTTGTTCACGTGTGATTCCTCCTGGGGCTCCGGTTTTCCCCACAGTCTAAAGACATGCAATATAGGTGAATTAAATAAACTAAATTGGCCCTAGTTTATGAGTGTAAACGAGTGTGTATGGATGTTTCCCAGTACTGGGTTGTTGCTGGAAGAGCATCTGCTGTGTAAAACATATGCTGGAATAGTTGGTGGTTCATTCTGCTGTGTCGACCTCTGATAAATCAAAGACAGATCAAATCTGGGGGAAAATGAATGAATAATTGAATGAATGAACTATTCTAGTCAATCTGGCAAAAAATTTACTTTGTGCAACTAATAACAAATTTTGTTGAAACCTACATAACATTAATTCATTCATTCATTTTCTTTTCGGCTTAGTCCCTTTATTAATCCGGGGTCGCCACCGCGGAATGAACCGCCAACTTATCCAGCATTTGTTTTACGCAGCGGATGCCCTTCCAGCCGCAACCCATCTCTGGGAAACACATCCATACATTCTCATTCACACTCATACACTATGGACAATTTAGCTTACCCAATTCACCTGTACCGCATGTCTTTGGACTGTGGGGGAAACCGGAGCACCCGGAGAAAACCCACGCAACCACGGGGAGAACATGCAAACTCCACACAGAAATGCCAACTGGCCCTGCCGGGGATCGAACCAGCGACCTTCTTGCTGTGAGGCGAACGTGCTAACCACTCGGCCACCGTGGCCCTACATAACATATTAAAGTAATTTCAAGTAATGTAAAAAAAAAAACATTTGTTGTCATGACCTTTACATATTTGCTAAAATAGTTATTACACATATATATAAAAAATAACTATAAATATTTTATCTTATATTTTAAGACAATAAAATCTTGTCAACAAAACAAGCTCATTTCTGTTATACAAACTGAAAACTCAAAAACTGAATACACTGTAAAAAGTAAATGCTGGGTTCTAATCAATGAAGGAATTTAATTAACTTATAACTCTTTACAAATGTAGGTGGACTAAACTATATATATAAAACTCTAAATAGATAGATAGATAGATAGATGGATGGACGGACGGACAGACAGACAGACAGACAGTTAGTTAGTTAGTTAGTTAGTTAGTTAGTTAGTTAGTTAGTTAGTTAGTTAGTTAGTACTGTGCAAGAGTCCAATGCATTATACAAGCTTTGTTGGCCTAAAACAATTATTGATCAGTCTCTTTATTAAAAACAAACAGAAAATATTGGAACCAAAATTTCCTCTTCAAGCTAAAGTCTATGTTTAATGCTTGAACAACTTGAGCTGTTTTGTTCTAATAGTCCTGCCATTTTTAAATAATAAGCTGAGTAATATCAGGCTTCTTTTAGCTCTTTCCAGAGTTCTTCATCAGGTTTAGAGTGTCTATTCTTTCTTTTTCTGTCCAGGTGATCTCATACAGCCTCAACAATATTCAAACCTGGACCCTGTGGAGGCCATGTCATGACTGTCTGTGTTTCATCGGCTGTTTTCTTTCTCCAAATATGATTTCACTGCAATTAGCGGATCATTATCATGCTGAAAATGAAAACCAGAAGGAATGGCCTAATGGCTTCAAACCTACAGTATCTGTGCTTTTCAACATTCAGACAATTCCAATCAATTAAGACAAAAACAACAAATGCAGAAATGCAGCTCAAACCAGTACAAACAGCCTCTCTCCAACATTGTCTTGCATGTCTTAAACAATAAAACAAAATAATTCAAAATATTATTATTATTATTATTATTATTATTATTATTATTATTATCATCATCAACTGAAAGATAATTTATTCACCCTGTACAAATCTCAATTTTTAAAAAACTTGACAAAAAATGTACACTTGTGACTGGTTTTGTGGTAAAAGGTCAAACATATCCATTATACCATCAGTAAAACAACAGATTAATGTTGGTCTGAAGCGTTTGCACAGTACTGTGTATATATTTATCCTTTTGATGTATTTTTAAATACCTTGCACTCCCTCATCATGAGCTAAAAAAAAACCCTACACTGCTCTATTTTAGCAACACAATGCCTCTTTTTTTACCTTTTTGTCCCCCTCCACAGTCCCGTTAGGTCATTCAAACCATAATATATCAATAGATCTCCAGATTTACACAGCTTCACTTCAAGCATCTGCATATGAATGTACATTTCTAATAAAAGCATTCACCTTTATTACCACACCGCAAAAAACCACCTCCGCCGTGCTTTAATTAGTCCCATTACCCAGCATTCTCTCCGACTGAGCATTGATAATACCGCCGATGCAAACGCTGTGTAATTGTATTCGCTTGAAGCACATTAAAAAATGAGCCGCGCATACAAAAACTGGCCCCAAAAACACTCCACCCGCTAATCTGAGTTCTCACTTGTTATGTCGAGGGGAGAGTCAAATAGTATGGACCGCTGCCTCAGACAAATGTGCCACATTAGCATCTGAATATGTATTGTATTCTAATCTCCTTTCGCTCAAGCATATTTGAATATAAACCAATTTCCTTCCTGCCCATTCAGATTAGTCACTTCACATCACCTTCGAAAGAGACGTGTTTAATATTCGCTATCACGTGTGCAGATCTTGTAGGTTCATTGTGCGATATTGATATTTGATGGGGGGTTTTAGGAACTTAGGTGATGTGCGTCCATTTTTTAAATGAGCTGAACTGAATAATGATGATACAAATATGTAATATAAATGATTAGCTTCCAAGCTATCTTTTATTTAACGCAGAGAAGATGATTTTTAATAATTAATTAAACTAATGATTAATTTATTTTGTTTTAGGAGTGATGACACTACATATCATTTTACTATAGCTATTTTGTAACATTAAATTGCAATTAAAATGCTTGAAAAGTTAAAAGGCACCTATTTTACCTCTTTTACAAGATCTAAAATAAGCCATTGGTGTCTCCAGAATGTGTCTGTAAAGTTTCAGCGCAAAATACCCATCAGATCATTTATTGTAGCCTCCAAAATATGCCTGTTTTGGTGTCTGAGTACAGAGTAGCTGTTTTTGTACCTGTGGCTTTAAATACAATTGAGCTGATTCTCCCCACCCACCATTTTTGTGTGCATGTCGCTTCTCATTATGCATTACATCAGATAAACAGCAGTCAGTGATAGTGACAGACACGGATGAAGCTGAAATACAGCTCATCAGTCCAAAATACCAAGTAAATTTATCTCATGGTATTGTGGTGGTTTATTCAAGCCCTTCTGAAACGATGAGTCACACACAAATGCCGATTGCAGTACACACACACACACATATTAGAGTTTACTGACACCATGTGGTCATGGTGATTATAGCGGTTGAGAATTACATATCGATTTTACTACCTTTTTTACCACACCACAAAAAAGTACCTCCGCCGTGCTTTAATTAGTCCCATTAACCAGCATTCTCTCTCTATTATTTTCCAAAAAAATAGAAATCATCTTCTCTGTGTACAAAAACTGGCCCCAAAAACATTCCACCCGCTAATCTGAGTTCGCATTTGTCCTGCCGAGGGGAGAGTCAAATAGTATGGACCGCTGCCTCAGACAAATGCGCCACATTAGCATCTGAATATGTATTGTATTCTAATCATTTTGACATGCTTTTAACTTTAAACTTATAAAACTTATAAAAATCACAGAGAGTTGGAACAGATATTTTAATCTCAGGTTTTTATTGTTTTTTTGTTTGTTTGTTTTTGCAAATAAAATGTCCTGTGGACATGTGTATACATGTTATTATAGAAACATGGCGTCTGTCAATCAATCAGTGGGTGGGGAAAGCCTCACTCCTACATCACATTGTGGTGGACATCAAAATCACTGGGAATTGGATCCTATTTTAATGTCAGGAAACTTTTAAAAAAAATGTTGGGTTTATATCACTCCAATATGACAGTGGACACACTATACCTACACACAGTTCTGTCCAAACAGCTTACAAAAGTAGATTTTATCAGAGGTGCCCTTTAAGTTATTGGACTACAATGGTTTGTTCTGTAACCAATTAAAAAATAAACATTTCATAAGAAGGCTAATGATAAACCCTTGCCCTGTTAAACATCACTTGACAAATACTTGGAAAATAATTTTAAAAAATTGTTTTTTAAATAATAATCATTTGAATATTTTTGACTATTCTAATTCTATTAATCTTTGACATCTCATAATGTATGTATTTATGATTTGCTTTGGTCATATTTAATAAAAAAAAAATTGTAATCTATAGATGCATTTTTTTCTAAATCCCTTATACATTTTTAATAATGTTCGTAATTTATATAATAGTAGAATAAGTTGTTTATATTCAACTGACACACATCATAAATATGAATGGTATTCGTAATGTGCATACATAATTATTTAAAATGAATTTTAATACATTTTAATGCAGCATATATAGGCTCATTCTGAAAACATAGCCCTACTGTATATACATTTCTGGAGATCTTGAATTATGTAGCCAGAAGTACGTATGGCTGCACTCCGTCTTTAAAAAGAATGCTATGGGCTGGTATGCCGCCGTTCCCTTTCGCTCTAGCAGCTGACTGCTTGCCTCCGTGTGCATGGCTTTCCAAGTGACTTACAGCAGATGTCGAGAGACTTGAGAGCACGAGGGTTCGTGTCCAGCGAAGAATGGTTCCAGAAAGCAGATAAGACAAAAACAAAAGCCAAGAATTAAAATGAAAACAAATAACAGAGTGAGAATGTGGTAAAATTTGAAAACATGGTAAAAATCAGGAGCTTTTCTTTTCTCACTGTTGATTGCGTTTAGGGTAGTGGGTGGGCGCTGGTCAATCTGTGCATTTAGGGTTAAGGAAAGGAGGAGGGTGGGTCAGTCAGTCAGTCAACAGCGGCCTCTGGTGGATTTACGTAAGAACAGCAAAAACGAATGAAACTCGAGAGAAATTTGAGGTCTGAAAAATCACAGCCTCTTGTGGATTTCCGAAAACAAAAGCTGCAAAAAAACATACCTCCTGGGACGTATTTAGCGCTCTCCAGAAATGTATATAGGGCTACATTTTCAGAATGAGCCTGCTAATGATAGTACATCCCACATTTGCAGCAATACACAAAATATTTGTAAAAGTTTTTACGTAAACCCTTTTAGTAAATTTCACAGTTACAAACAAAGGACATGAAGCACACTGGATTATACAAGCATAATTGAATATAAAGCAATTTCCTTTCTGCCCATTCAGATTAGTCACTTCACATCCACCACCTTCGAAAAGGAAGTCTTTAAGATTGAATATCAGGTTAGTTGTGTGATATTGATTTATTACACTTTTTTAGGAACTTTGGTTGTGTGGGTTTTGTACTTGGCTTTGTTTGAAGGTCAGTTCTTGTTCTTTTTCTCTGATATGTCTTTCAAGCTGTCATGAAGGTTTTTGTCTGTGCTATATTTGATGTAGACTTTGAAGGCACGTGTTTGCAGCATCAGATCTGCCGTTTTTATTATAAAGCATGATCAGAGTTGTTGGAATGACAGTTAAATGACTTAAATGAAGTGCATTAATTATCAAAAACAGTAATAAAAAATTGTAATGAACCAATATGATAATATTAATGTGATGTTTATTAAATACATACATTATTTTAATTATTTTATCATTGTTATAATTATTTTTCCATGCAGAATAGTAGTAATAATTTGTACATACTCTTAATGTATTGTGCAATGTTAACATATTTGACTAGATTTGGAATATAAATTCCTACAGCTCCTTTACAGCAATAAGGTAAAAATATGTTTTTAAAAAGTCTGAAATGTTGTTTTCTTCTTGTAAAAAGTACTCAAATAAATCTCAAATAAATAAAAAAGTGTAGATTTTTTTAAGCAATTTATACAGATTAATTAATTAAATGAATCAAAACAAATTGGAACTTTAAAGATTCAGTTTCAGTTCTAAAAGTTGTAACCATATATCTGATTTCTTTCTGAATTTAGTTAACTCCTTTAAAACTGATGGAAAAAACATGATTAAGCGCTAAAAGGTGAACTAAGAGTTGAATTCAGCTGCAATGTTTTGCTAATCATTATTATATATTCAGCTCTTTAGCGACTTGGACTTATTTATCTAACACACATAAACCCCGCTGTTGTCATTTGTAAAGATATTAAGTTAATATAACTTGACATTAATTAAAATGTCAAGTTTTGGCATCAAAACTTCAACAGGTGTGTATAATTAGGCAGCAAAAAACTTTGAAAAATATTTTACATTTCTTTAAACGATTCACCATGTCTCTGTTTAAAATGATTTGTTGCGATTGAAGTTCTGCCTTGACAACCATGCTGATTGGTTGTTATGTGTTATATGACACAAGGTGGTCATTTTGCTTGTGATGCTGAATTTTGCTGAAGCACAGCAGGACAGAGGCACTACCTGAACCCATCTGACAAAAGAGAAAAGTTAAATTAGTAGATATTTAAACGCTTTCATACATTTGTCTTAATTGATATATATGCAGGGGCAACACGGTGGCGCAATGGGTAGTGCTGTCGCCTTAAAGCAACAAGGTTGCTGCTTCAAATTCTGGCTATGTCAGTTGGCATTTCTGTGTGGAGTTTGCATGTTCTCCCCGTGTTGGCATGGGTTTCTCGGTGCTCCAATTCTCCCCACAGTCCACAGTCATGCGCTATAGGTGTATTGGGTAAGCTAAATTGTCCGTAGTGTATGTGTGTATGTCCTGGTCCTCCAGATTGGGGGTTGAGCGTTGAACGTTGAACTTTTGGCTAACATCCCACCTTGTAAAAATTTGATGTTATGAAACACCAACACGGTGCAGCTAAATATAAATGGCCCTGGATGTAAGAAAGAATATAAAAGCTGAAAAATGTATAAGTTTAGTCTATTAGCCATTTTAAGTTATCTGTACTTAAACATTTAAATGATCTGTAATTAAACATTTAAGTTAATTCTATGAAGACACCCCATTTGGTCAACTCAAATAATTGAGTTGTCAATTTCCCATTACTCAAACGAACTGAGGGAATCACTTCCCTCAAATCAGTTGAGTAGTCTCAACTTATTAGGGTTTACAGTGTAGCAGCTATTGAGTAATCACTCAGATATCATTCATTATTGTTGCACATATGAAATATTTATCTACACTACACTACACTACAATGCCCTGGGTCTGTAGTAACCCTACTGATGTAAAAGTGAACAGAAAACAGGTCATATTTGTGAGTTATTCTCACTCATTACAAAAAATATATTAGCTGTTCAAACTACTTATTTACCATGAGCTGAAACAAAACAATCATTTGAGTTTGGCTTGAGACAACTTAATTGTTTTAATGTTCAGTTCACTTAAATTTACTAATTAATAAGTTAACTTAATCCCTTCATGTTGTCCCATCACAAATTGATTGTGTGGAACCCAGCATTATTTACAGTGTTTTTTCTTTTTCTTTTTCTTTTGTTATACTGTTTAGAAGGAATAGATTGAGAAATCCTGATGTCTAACTTTAGAAACTTAATGAGGCAGAGTAAATAGTAGATTGCATTACAGTTCACTAAAGACCCAAAGTAGCATTCAAGGGTTGATAGGAATCAAAACAAATCTGAAATTATCCAATCATGCATAGAAACCCTTAGATAATTACCCAGAATGCCCTTACTTTTTTTAAAACTAATTTTTCATTGCCTCTGTGTGAACATTTCAAACCCGCACAAAGCCCCGTAGACTGCAGTGATTAGAGATTTGCCAGTCAAATATTGAATTTCTAGACTTATTACTAAAAAAGAATAAAAAACATCAATGTGTTTTTTTAAGCAGGCGAGCAGGTGGTCATCATTAGTGTCTGACTTTGCCTTTGGGAATCGAGTGTCAAATTTGCTAAAAGATGTTAATGAAATACTACACTTTTTTTTAAGTCACCTTGAATTAAACAGTTGACTTTCACAATTTTTAAATCCATTTAGCCGATCTCAGAATCTAGCAGAAGCATTTTCAGCTTAGCTTAGCATTAATCAGTGGATCAGATTCGACCATTTGCATCTCGCTCAAACTTTAAGTATAGGTAAATTATTGAAACTTTTTTCTTAAATTTTTGAGCACGATGCTAGGCTTTTGAGATCGATTTATGCTAAGCTAAGCTAAAGTTGCTCCCACCATACCGGCGGCCAAATGGATTCAAAAATGGTAAAGCTCAACTGTTTTGCAAATGTTTTGTTGTCTATAGAGATTCTAGAGCAACACTTTTTGTGAAAAACAGAAGAGTCGAGCTTTGAATATAGGAAAATTATTAAAACTCTTTTCTTACATTTTTAAACAATGCTAATGGTCTAATCCGATTCAATGATTTATGCTAAGCTAAGCTAAAGGTGCTCCTACCTTACCTGGAATTCAACAGAATGGATTCACAAATGGTAAAACTTAACTGTTTTGCAATGTTTTGTCGTGTCTTTAGAGATTATAGAGCAACACTTTTTGCAAAAAAAAAATATTATAAAACAGATACTTTCATCATTTTATTTTTTTCTCATTACATTGTTGATAATGAATAGATAGAAATAGTTCAAAACCAGTTTGATCTCACAAGAAAATGTAACTATTTTAGGTATTGTCAGAAAAGTGGCCTTAATCTTTATTGGGGGATGAGCAAATTGTACTAAAATGTACAATTGAGATCGTAAAAATAAATACAAATTAGCCACTAGAGATTGTGTTGTCTAAAATTTAAGAAGTCTTATGACTAACTAACTGTAAAATGACACTATTTCATTACGTTGGGTCCATACCCGTCAACCCTCCCGTTTTTCCCGGGATTCTCCTGTATTTTACAGTTCTATCCCGCAACTATCCCGTAAAGGTATTTTTCCGTATTTCTCCCGAATTTTCAGTCATTCTCTAAAGGGTGACAATAAACATTAAAGAGCCGATCCTCCCATACAAAGCCCATACCGCCGAACCCCCAGGGGCCGCCCCTTGCTCTTAAATGTCAGTCCGTTCTGTGCTTTCGGTTTATTTAGGCATGAAACACTTTGAAATAAATATAAAAACGGCGGGATTCCCTTTCCTTTTCATTACAGCTGCCGTCGCTCCTCCTATGCAATCCTCAAAACAAGTCATATAGCGATGCGTGACTCAGCTGACGCGCTCCATAGTGATAAACAGACGTTGTTTCCCAAACAGATTCTGTACACGCGATTTGAAGTGAAGCGAAAGTCTGGGTTTTGGGTGCGTGTTTAACAGACATATACACAGAATTAATAATAATAAAATCTAAAGATGTCGATCTTGGTGGGGTTTTTTTTTCCAAACACAACTAATTTATCCTAAATGAGCATGAATGTCAGGAAAGCAATCGAATGCTTTTATTATAACGTTATTTATGTATTTTAAAGTGACACCTCTGTTATTTAATGTAATCAAACGAAAAATCATAATAAATGAGATTCATTCGATGCTCTTTAATCAGAATGTGTAAGTTTTACAGCGAAGAAAAAGGTTAATGAGATTTGATAATTCTATTTCTTTATTAATGTTAATTTTCTGAACAATTTTTTTTTGTTGTCCCTTATTTTCACATCCCAATGTTGACAGGTATGGTTGGGTCTAGTTACCATATACACTTTTAAAAATGAATTACAAAACAGACATTGTTTTATTGTTATTATTTTGTCTTCAATAACAGCTAGATAAATATTCAGATGTCTTCCTTTAAAATGAAAGAGGTTGAAGTTAGTAAATGGCATACTAAATCTTTTGAGGTTTAATCTGAATCTAAACAAATCTGCAGTTGTCCCGACGCTTAATAGTCCTACTTAAAACCGCATAGAAATCCCTAGATAATTACCCAGAATGCCCTTGCCTTCTGAAAATGAGTCTTTCATTGCCTCTGTGTGAACATTTCAAACCCACACAAAGCCCCTTAGACTTCAATGATTAGAGATTTACCAGTCAAATATTGAATTTCTAGACTTGATTTATTGAAGGACAGTGCTGAAATGAAAAAAAAAAGCTCATCCTCTGTCATCAGTGTGGGGTTTTTTAAGGAGGCGAGCAGGTGGTCATCATTAGTGTCTGGGTGTGATTTTGCCTTTGGGAATCGAATGTCTATGTCACCGTGTCTTATCAAAGAGAAATACAGCAAAGGCCTTCAGATGACCACAGCGCTGCTATTGTAAGTCTGTTCACCTCCAACATAATTAGAGGTTAAGAGCTTCTAAAATGGCCCTTGACTCATTTGCTTGAGCAGAGCTATCATTAAAGCATTTGAGCTCTGCACGGGAGAGCCTAATAACTCTTGTTTCTCAGTAAGTGTGAAGTCACAGGAGTACAGTCTCGTTCTTCACTTTTAAAGACTGGTTTTAATAGGCATTAGCAGACTGGAGCTTCAGGGTTCTGGGGGGGAACGTACTGTATAATAGGAAAAAACACAGTTTTCTGCCTGTGGTGCTGCTGAACATGATGTTGGGATGTTTTGATTGTGTTTTTACATCAGTATTCAGTGTTTTTCCTGAAGCAAGGCTTCTGATGGTGGATTTTAGCAGTGGGGTTTGTGTTGAGACAATGATTGGTTGATAGAAAAGTTACTTCAGGAAAGACATGTAGGCATCAGGAACATGACTTGTTTGTGTAAATCATTTATCTGTTGTCATGTTGCCTGAATGAAAGTGAATATGAGAAAATTCTCTCGATAAATTTCAGGGAATGATGTCATCTTTCACCTGAAAGTCAAAAAAGCCTTTATTTTAGAAATGCATATGGTTACACACCATGTTTTTTTGTTGTTGTTGTTGTTTTTTACAATTTACCAGTATGGCAAAAAGAAATAAAATACAATACTGCCTGTAATTATTAATTGTTAATGATTAATTATTCATTGCTTGGTCAATCAGCTGGTCAGATATTTGGTCAGTAGGTTGATTGGTTGGTTAAATAGATGGTGGCTCTGACAGTAAAGCCGCGGTCACACTAGACTTTGTTCTCCATAGATTTCCATTCATACGTGCACAAATATGTCAGACCCAAAACGCAAGCTCATGCGACAAGTTTCGCAGTTCGCTGCGTTGTAAAGTTCAAGCTTGGTGAACTCTGACCTGCAAAATCGCATCATGTGATTGCGTGAGACCAATCGAAGATCAAAACATGACCTCTCTGGACAGAAATGTATTATATGTACTAAATCGCTTGCGTTTTAAACATCTAATAATCATGTTTAAGCCTGCCCCTTTTCGCAGCGCCGTACGACAGAATTTTGCATGCACAAACTCTAATGTGACCGCAGCATAAGTCAGACAGCTGGTTGGTCAGTAAGTCAACCAGTTGATTGGTCTATTGGTTTGTCGGAAGGTACGTCTGTCAGTAAGTTTGTTGGTCTGTCAGTTGGCTGTTGGTTGGTCAGTTACTGGATTGGTTGATCAGTTGCTTGGATGGTCAGTGAATTAGTTGGATGGTCAATTGGTCAGTCAGGCAGGCAGTCAATCATTTGGTCAGTCAGTTTGTCAGATATTTGTTCAGTCTGTCAATTGGTTGACTGGTCAGATGGTCTGAAGTCTGTCAGTAGGTCAGTCAGTTATTCGCTTGGTCACTCATTCTCTTGGTCGGTCATTTAGTCACTTAGTACATTGGTCAGTTGGTTGATTGATGAGTCAGTCAATTGTTTGGTCCGTCAGATGGTCAGTTATTTGGTCAGTCTGTCAATTGGATGACTGGTCAGATGGTCTAAGGGCTGTCAGTAGCTCAGTCAGTTATTCGCTTGGTCACTCATTCTCTTGGTAGGTCATTTTGTCACTTAACATGTTGGTCAGTTGGTTGATTGATGAGTCAGTCAACTGTTTGGTCCGTCAGATGGTCAGTTATTTAGTCTGTCAGTTGGTTGATTGGAAAGATAGTAAGTCTGTCAATAAGTGAACCAATTGGTTGGTCCTTTAATTCAGTGGTACTCAACCACCATGGTCTGTGGATCAGTTGGTACTGGGCAGTACAAAAAATCACTAATCATTTACACAAATGACAGCGGGCTGTTAGGGGCCGTTCTCATATCGCGTCTATTTAAGGCTTCAGCCAAGTTTGTTATTTCCATTTGAGGAGCATGGCTTGTGCACGCAAGCGGCGTGATGCACTCGTGCCTTCTAGACGCACCCAGTTGAATGAATGCCTTGAGCACACCACGACTCACATGACAAGAACTGACCAATCAGCTTCATTTCGGTAGACTAATTATCTCAGACAAACACAGAGCACCCGAACACTGCAGTGCTTTGTAATTTTAGCAGCCTACAAACCACTGACAGCCACTCAGCCCAGTTCAGGTTCCAACCCTAATTAAACACACCTGATCAAACTAATTGGGTCCTTCACGAGTCCTTTGTTTGAAACCTGCAGGTAAGTGTTAAGCAGGGTTGGAACTAAATTGTGCAGAGCTGCGACCCTCCAGGAACTGGCTTTGATACCTGTGAGTTAGTCAGTTGGTCAGTTAGTCGGTTGGTCAATCAGTCGTTGGTTCAGTCAGTCAATGGGTCACTCAGTTAGTTAGTTGTTTGGTCAGTCAGTCACTTGGTCAGTCAGTCAGTGATTCAGTTGGTTGTTGTCACGTGCGGGATAACAGACAAAAGTCAAATGGATCCAAATGCAAGGGGTTTAATAATAAATTCAGGACTTGTGCAAATAAACGATGCATCCAGCACCGAACACGAGACACACATAGATACAACGCCGATCAGAGACAAAAACACACCAACTAGGATCTGATAAGACACAGAGACAACATAAGCACACAGAAGTAACGAACTGACAATAAGGTGCTGGGTCCAGCTCAATATAAAGGCGTGTTAAGTACATACAGCTGAAACCGCTGATTAGAACAGCTGATCAAAAGATCACATGATCAACAACACAAGAGAGCACATGGAATACAAAACAAACCCACGTGACAACAACAGAACAGAAGAAGCGCATGCACCTGCAACCGTGACAGTTGTTTTGTTGTTCGCTTGGTTATTTGGTTTTAGTCAGTTGGTCAGTCAGTCAGTTGGTAAGTTGGTCTGTCAGTTGCTTGGTCGATCAGTCAGTTAGTCATTCAGTCAGTTGGTTGTTTGGTCAGTCAGTCAAATCGTCAGTTGGTCCGTTGGTTGGTTGGTCAGTCGGTCAATGAGTCAATTGGCTCTAAGTCTGAATCTTACTCTCATTCTGACTATTTGAGTTTAAATCTCAATGTGAAATATTGTGAGGCAGTATTGGCCTAATGGTCAGCGTGTCAAGTTGTGACCCAAGCTTCGATTCCAGCTTCAATACACACAACCAAGATCGCCCTTCAGAAAATCACTCTAAACCCCATTGACTGTTCACCACTCACTTCCCCTAATGTGTGCGCACGGGGATGGGTTAAACGCAGGTGACATATTCAGAGTACACATTACCATACTTGACAGTCACATCACTTGACTTTAAGATCTGACGAAGGGCATCTTCAAAATGAACGGCGTCAGGTCATCACAATGACAAACTGCACAGCCGGATTATCTGTTGTTCGTCTGATAGGTGACGAACAAAGCAAACAGATCTTATACATATGAAACAGTTGTGTCTGGGATGGTGAGGGCGTCTAATTGCAGTGTTTGTTGTGATGTGGAAGCCTGTACAGATATCAGAGTGAACATGTGTGAGGGGGATTGTATCGATGTACATGACGCTCACTGAATTTCAAAGAGGGACTCGTCGAACCCGACTCCATCACACCGACTGACAGTCAAACGCCTCCGATTGAGAGTGGATACAGTGTCAACATTCATTAGACCAGGCCTTAAATGAAATGGAGAGCTAATGGACTAGAAACTAAATGAAACTGTGCTATGTGTGTGTGTGTGTGTGTGTGAGTGTGTGTGTGTGTGTGTGTGTGTGTGTGTGTGTGTGTGTGTGTGTGAAAGTGGGATAATTTCATTTACTCGTCTTCTTTTTTTGAAATGAAATTTTAAAGTCAATGTCATCAAAGTAGCATATTATGATGGTGTTTTATAGCTAATTATTAATGATCCAAGGATCCTCAATACATTTTTGAAGGATGCTTGCTTATTTTCATAGTTCATTGTATACTTTTATTATGTTTATGAGTACATTATTCTTCATTTTCTTTTTCAACTTAGTCCTTTTATTAATCAGGGGTTGTCACAGCGGAATGAATCGCCAACTTATCCAGCATATGTTTTACGCAACGAGTGCCCTTTCAGTTCACTGGGAAACATTCATACACACTCATTCACACACATACACTACGGACAATTTAGCTTACCCAATTCACCTATAGCACATGTTTTTGGACTTGTGGGGGAAACTGAAGCACTCGGAGGAAACCCACGCGAACACGGGGAGAAGAATATATACTGTACATTCACCGGTCACTTTATTAGGTACACCTGTTGAACTGCTTGTTAATGCAGCCAATTACATGGCAGCAACTCAATGCATTTAGGCATGTAGGCTTGGTCAAGACGATCTGCTGCAGCTCAAATCAAGCATCAGAATGGAATGAAAGGTGATTTAAGTGACTTTGAACGTAGCGTGGTTGTTGGTGCAAGACAGGCTGGTCTGAGTATTTCACACACTGCTGATATACTAGTATTTTCATGTACAACCATCTCTAGGGTTTACAGAGAGTGGTCTGAAAAGGAGAAAATATCCAGTGAGCGGCAGTTCTGTGGGCACAAATGCCTTGTTGATGCAAGATGTCGGAGAATGGCCAGACTGGTTCGAGCTGATAGAAAGGCAACAGTAACAAATAACCGCTTGTTACAACCTAGATTTGCAGAATAGCATCCTGAATGCACAACACTTTGAACCTTGAGAAGGATGGGCTACAGCAGCAGAAGACCACACCGGGTGCCACTCCTGTCAGTTAAGAACAGGAAACTGAGGGTACAATTCACACAGTCTCACCAATATTGGACAATAGAAGATTGGAAAAACGTTGCCTGGTCTGATGAGTCTCAATCTCTGCTGCAACATTCGGGGGGTAGGGTCAGAATTTGGCATCAACTACATGAAAGCATGGATCCTTTCTGACTTTTATCAATGGTTCAGACTGGTGGTGGTGTAATGGTGTTGGGGATATTTTCTTGGCACGCTTTGGGCCCATTAGTACCAATTGAGCATTGTGTCAACGCCACAGCCTACCCGAGTATTGTTGCTGATCATGTCCATCACTTTATCACCACAGTGTACCCATCTTCTGATCTTCTATTTATATGTAAGCGTTATGCTTGTTTTGTTTAGTTTATTTTAATTTTAAATGTAAATATCTTGACCATTTGGTGCTGTGCACTAGTGTTAATAACTAGCATTAAGTTAATAAGTTATTAAAAATATCTTTTTAGTTTGTTTTTATTTATTTGGATTTAATCATTTTAGTGGTTCATCTTTTTTCAGTTATTTGCGATGACATTTTTTTCATTGACATTTTTTGTAAACATTAATATTATGTTTAGTTTCAGCTTTATTTCAGTGAACAAAAACGCTCCTAATATTTTTTGTTATAATTAACCATAATAACATTACTGATAGCACTCATTATGAACAACTAATATAATAAACAACAACCTAGCAACTACACAGAACACTCTAGCTACCACTCTGAATGCCTTAGCAACCACACGTTAACTTAAAAATAAAATTTTATTTCAACATTACTATTGTAGCTCATCATATCATTTTCAGTTTGTTTAACTCTTAAAAAAATTAAAGAACAAAAAAGTATTATACCTTCTCTATAGAGGCTTAAGAACAGCTAACCATTATCTTTAATTGAGTCTTAATTAATAATAACCGCAGTCTGATTTCTGAACGCAGGATGTGTGTGTAGTTTCCATCTAAACTGCTCGGTCTATTATATAAAGTTCATATGCATACGTTTATTGTAAGGAAGTCACTAGAAGTACTTCTGTGAAAGAGGCAGAAATGAAATGAGCTTGAAAACTGAAGAAGCGAAGCTCAGCAGAACAAAGAAAACTCTAGTTATCAGTCAATTAGCCTTCAGAGTCTGTGTAATGTGAACAATACAGTCGGAACACTCCAGAAATGAGGAGACAGAAAGATCTTTTACAAGAGAAGAAAGACATTTAGACAAGAACAATGCAATGTGTATTCATTTCAACATGTACGCTCACTTTTTCCATCACATTTTCACAACGTAACATTAAATATTAAACTTATAATACCTTAGCCATTCATTTGGGGAAGTGGACCAGTATTATTTTATTTGAATTTTGTTAAAAACTGATTTTTTTTTTTTCAACCAAAATAAAACAAATATAACTTTCTCCAGAGGACATATGATTAATGGAAATACTGTGAAAATGTCTTTACTCCATTAAATATCACTTGAAAAATATTTGAAAAAAGAATACATATTTAAGTAATAATAGTGCTTTGGTCCAGCTGAATGAGCTCATGTTTTGTAACAATAATAATAATAAGAGGCAGTGTGTGTTTTCATAAAGAAATCCCTTGAGTCCCATTACCGGCATCAGACTGCTGCCATCACCACCTCTGTCCTATGCACATGCACATGAACAATAAAGCACACAACCATACATACACACAGCACAACATGCATAAACACAGACACACCTTTACACACACACTTGCATGTGCACACTGACTCACACACAGACACACTCACACACACTTTTACAACTATCCTTGTGAGCACATTAATTGACATTGCGTAATTTGTAGCCCCTTAAACAACTGAGTGTCTAACCCTAACTAGAACTGAAACATATCATCTGAGTGCCAAAGCCTAAACCTTGACCTAACCATCATGAATGTGTGATAAACCCTAACATTTACTCTCAACCTGAACCTAATTACAACTAAGTGCCAAACCCTTACCCTTACCCCAAACCTCAACTTAACCCTTACAACTGAGTGCCAAACCCTAACCCTTACCCTAAACCTGAACCTAACCAAAACAACTGAGTGCCAAACCCTGACCCTTTCACTAAACCTCAACATAACCCTCACAACTGAGTGCCAAACCCTTGCCCTTTACCCTAAATCTTAACTTAACCATAACAATTGAGTGCCAAACCCTGACCTTTACACTAAACCTCAACGTAACCCTCACGACTGAGTGCCAAACCGTACCCCTTACCCTAAATCTGAACTTAACCATAACGACTGAGTGCCAAATCCTAACCCTTACCCTAAACCTGAACTTAACCATAACAACTGAGTGCCAAACCCTGACCCTTACATTAAACCTCAACGTAACCCTCACGACTGAGTGCCAAACCCTAACCCTTCCCTAAACCTGAACTTAACCATAATAGCTGAGTGCCAAACCCTAACCCTTACCCAAACCCTTACACTAAACCTCAACTTAACCCTCACAACTGAGTGCCAAACCCTAACCTTAACCTAATATTGAACTTAACAACTGAGTGCTAAACCCTAACCCTTACCCTAAACCTCAAACAACTGAGTGCCAAAAATATATTTTAAAAAACACAGCATCGGGTACCCTGTGTCAAAATAAATCGTGGTGGACACATAAAAATTATTTCCTATTGAAATACATTAAATGGAAATTTGTGTCCATTAATACGAATTAACAGACTAAATTTCATGAATATTTCACAAACTGCCGTGAGACTGGGTTGGTTGAATTATTGCTTATTGTTTTAGATTTTTTATAGTTACATAATTTGTTACAAAGAAAGTAATTAAATATGTTTGGCATGTTTTAGAATAACAGGTGCAAGTCAGAATCTTGAACCATAACAACTGAGTGCCAAACCCTAACCCTTACCCTAAACCTCAACTTAACCATAACAACCGAGTGCCAAACCCTAACCCTTACCCTAAACCTCAACTTAACCCTCACAACTGAGTGCCAAATCATAACCTTAACCTAATCTTGAACTTAATCATAACAACTGAGTGCCAAACCCTAACCCTTACACTAAACCTGAACTTAACTATAACAACTGAGTGCCAAACCTTAACCCTTATACCCTAAACCTGAACTTGACCATAACAACTGAGTGCCAAACCCTAACTCTTACCCCAAACCTCAACTTAACCCTCACAACTGAGTGCCAAACCCTAACCCTTCCCTAAACCTGAACTTAACCATAACAACTGGGTGCCAAACCCTAACCCTTACCCCAAACCTCAACTTAACCTTCATACCTGAAGTTAACCATAACAATTGAGTGCCAAACCCGAAACCTTGCCCTAAACCTGAATTCAACTATAACAATTGAGTGCATAACCCTTACCTTAAACCTGAACTTAACTACTGTATCACAACAAGTGCAAAACCCTAATACATACCCTATACCTGAACTTAACCATAACAACTCAGTGCCGAACCCTAACCCTTACCCCAAACCTCAACTTAACCGTAAAAACTGAGTGCCAAACCCTAACCCTTACCCTAAACCTCAACTTAACCATAACAACTGAGTGCCAAACCCTAACCCTTGCCTAAATCTGAACTTAACCCTCACAACTGAGTGCCAAACCTTAACCCTTACTTTAAACCTCAACTTAACTGTAACAACTGAGTGCCAAACCCTAACCCTTACCCTAAACCTTAACTTAACCATAACAACTGAGTGCCAAACCCTAACCCTTACCCTAAATCTGAACTTAACCATAACAATTGAGTGCCAAACCCTAACCTTACCCTAAACTTAAACTTAACCATAACAACGGAGTGCCAAACCCTGACCCTTACACTAAACCTGAACTTAACTACTGTATCACAATTAAGAGCGAAACCCTAATACTTACCGTACACCCGAACTTAACCATAACAACTGAGTGCCAAACATTTACCTTAAACTTTAACTAAGTGGCAAACCCTGACCCTTACCCTAAACCTGAACTTAACTATCACCACTGAGTGGCAAACTCTAACTCTTATCCTAAACCTGAACTTAACCATAACAACTGTGTACCAAATCTTAGCTCTTATCTTAAGCCTATCTTTAACCCAACTATAATCTTGACTCTCAGACCAAATCTTAACCCTCAAACAGCCCTTTAAATGTCTGCCAGAAAGTGAGAAGCAACCAAAATGTCCTTACTTTACTCTCTTGGTCCTCATTCTGAAAATCCAAAACTCAAACAAGTACAAGTACGTACACACACACAAACACACACACACACACACTGACCGACAGACAGCATTCACTCTCCCACAAAGAGAAATGTCCTGAGGAGTCTCGAGTTTCACTTCTCACCTTTAAAAGGAGAAACAAACCCGTCCGGCCACTGAGACACTCTACTCTTGTGCCAAAATCTGTGCCAACTCAGGCTCATTTACATTTATTCTCATTAAAGTGGTAGGCCAGCTAAAACTGAAACTTGTTCTTTACAGCCTGTATGTCTTTCTTTCTTTAGCCAAAAATGATATTTTTCACAATTGGTTTATGCAATGAACTCGTCTCTGGGGTCCAGTATTTTCGTTGCTGTTTGTCAATGTATAGTAAAGAAAAAAATCTCAGTATGTCTTTTATTTTTTTTAATGTCATGCATGTTAAGAATAGCATTAGATGAAGTAAATATTATATTAGAAAATTAATGTGTTAATTAGCTCTTTAATAATCAGATTTCTTTTAAATTTCTGCTTTAATCTGGCAAAAAAAAAGTAGAAAGAGATCCATCAATTAATCAGTTTTATGTGGTTTTAATTAATAGATTAATTGATAATAA
Source organism: Danio albolineatus (assembly GCA_903798035.1). Classification (NCBI taxonomy): domain Eukaryota; kingdom Metazoa; phylum Chordata; class Actinopteri; order Cypriniformes; family Danionidae; genus Danio; species Danio albolineatus. The sequence continues at coordinate 4,756,046 of CAIGQQ010038113.1, forward strand.
TAGTAATAGTTTAGCTATTAATTAGTTTTTGCTATATAGTTAAATGAACTATTTGGGCCAAAATAAATAAAAATGAATTAAACATTCTTATGTTTAACCTCAAATTAAATGAAGAAACTGACTGTTAGTAATCATTTTAATTGTAGAAAATTTACAATGAAGGGGCGCCACGGTGGCCGAGTGGTTAGCACGTTCGCCTCACAGCAAGAAGGTCGCTAGTTCGATCCCCGGCTGGGCCAGTTGGCATTTCTGTGTGGAGTTTGCATGTTCTCCCCGTGGTTGCGTGGGTTTCCTCCGGGTGCTCCGGTTTCCCCCACAGTCCAAAGACATGCGGTACAGGTGAATTGGGTAAGCTAAATTGTCCATAGTGTATGAGTGTGAATGAGAATGTATGGATGTGTTTCCCAGAGATGGGTTGTGGCTGGAAGGGCATCCGCTGCGTAAAACAAATGCTGGATAAGTTGGCGGTTCATTCCGCTGTGGCGACCCCGGATTAATAAAGGGACTAAGCCGAAAAGAAAATGAATGAATGAATGAAAATTTACAATGAAGATATATTTATACAGTTGAAGTCAGAATTATTAGCCCGCCTGTTTATTTTTTCCCTAATTTCAGTTTAACGGAGAGATTTTTTTCAACACATTTCTAAACATAATAGTTTTAATAACTCATTTCTAATAACTGATTTCTTTTATATTCGCCATGATGACAGTAAATAAGATTTCACTAGATATTTTTCTAGACACTTCTATACAGCTTAAAGTGACATTTAAAGGCTTAACTAGGTTAATTAGGTTAACTAGTTAGGGTAATTAGGCAAGTTATTGTATAACGATGGTTTGTTCTGTAGAATATAGAAAAAATATATAGCTTAAAGGGGCTGATCATTTTAACCTTAAAATAATTTTTTTTAATTAAAAACTGCTTTTATTCTAGCTGAAATAAAACAAATAAGACTTTCTCCAAAAGAGAAAATATTATCAGACATACTGTGAAAATTTCCTTGCTCTGTTAAACATCATTTGGGAAATATTAAAAAAAGAAAAACTGTATATTGTAATTTTTAATTAAAGTCTGCGCCAAACTCTTCAGTCAATTTTCCAATCAGTCTTCGTTTGAAATTCTCTGTGCAAAAAAATGCTGTTTTCACCAAAACAATTGCTATAAACTGGCCTAAAACTTAAATAAATGCATCACGTTATGCTACAAATCAGTTATAATATAAATGCACCTCAGAAATCATCCCAACAATGTTTATTTTACAATATAACCCAATTCCTTAATCAAAAAACTTATAATAAATCAGCAAATCTGCTATCATGTAAATTTCCATGAAAACTCAAGTAAAAAACTTTATAGACTCTTTCTACAAAATCCAATACTCATTGTCAACTTAACATGAAATGCACAAAATTTATTTTGGAAGTAAGCATGATCACCTTGTTTCCAAAACTGCCCCAAACTTTATAAACCCATCATGATATGAATCGGTTATCATTTCATTTGAACTTAGTGTTCTTAACTAATACTGCTTACTCATGAAATATTTCAAGTATCAAATATCAGTTGAACATGGAAATTCACCTCAAAGTTGTAACGAAATGCATTTGAAGTCTTTTAAAGAGTAACATAACCACAAAGTGATGTCAGCAAACCCCACCAGACCCAATCCTCAGTTGCCAAACATTGTGCTCAGCGTTAGCCGATAGCTTCACATGTGCCAAACACCGGTCGAAACAGGAGGGAATGTCCACCGAAAACTGACTAACCACCAGAAACCAAGATGACCCAAACCTGACTTCGCCAAACTGTTGGATTTTTTTGTGCGTTTTTTTTCCCCTTCCAAGAGCTCAAGATTAAGCTGAACAAATGGAGAGATTGTGCAAAAGAAACCCCATCTCCTTTCAAGCCAACTTTATTACATTGTGTTGTCACCCGATACCATGATTAGGACAATGACTCTCACTGTGGGACAGCGTATGGCTATACGGGACGGAAACGAATATCCCTGCTTTCCCACAAAAGTGGCCTTAAATGTTAGCAGACATCCAAACTCGGTGAGGCGCATTTCTGTTTTGCCTTTCTTTCCCAATCACTCCAAATAGATGGACCCCAACAATCTGCCTGGCGTTCGGTGATCGTCTCTAGTGCCCATTTAGCCAAGAAAAGAAAGAGCAGCTTGTTGATTAAAAAGCTTTTTACTTCAGACGCGTCCTCCATTAATTCCATTCAAACGCTCACGTCAAATCGCCTTGTCTGGAGGCTAATCACTATGAATGATCTGCAAACTCGAGCAGCCAAAAGAGAAGCTATTCATAACTGTTAGCGGCCCCAATAATAAAGCCTTCTAATGCTTTAATGGCTTGAGCTGTTGTGTGGTGGGATTCATCTTCTTTTTTAAAAGCAATTACATTCTCAGACTCAAACAAAAGGGGCGTAGTTGCTCTCAGAGCTGTTTGCTGCGGCACCACGCACAATGGAGCTTTTTGGGTGTTGCATATTCGCTTAAAAACTGTGGATCGATTCATATGCAAGGTTTGGTAACGTCCTCATAATCCGCTTTAATATGTTAAATTAGGACTTGAAGTGTTTACCTAAAATGATAATTATTTCTAATTCGCTGATATATGAGCAATATCACATGAGTGTCCAGGTGCCTTAATGTCCCACCAGTGATGATTTACAGCCATATTGCACTGCTACGAGTGTGATATTGCGTTTATACAACAGTTCGACGGCATAATGGTGCATATAAAAAGAAAATCAAACATGTAGAATCTAAAAACCCTTTTTTGTGAGAAACTACTTCCTTCAGCCATTCATTGACATCTGCAGCCGATGGTCAAAACATCACTTTAGAGCTAGTATTTGAATGATTCTCTAGCATCATGTCTAAAGTGATGACAAAACAGGTGATTTTGCTCACATTTTAACACTATAATGAAGTGGCATCAGTCTACAGAGATTTCCCAGTATTTCTCTTTTACATTAGGGAGATCACAATCATTAACCCGGAAAAAGCCAAAGTAAAGTTAACACTAGCAGATTGCTATGGTATACATACAGTACTACAACATACAAAAGAGAAAGATTGACTTAGAATGTCACTTACCTGTTCTATAATGAATTGATCAGCCTTAGTTTGAAATATGAACATATTGCATATAACCTATAACCCAACATATTGCTCTATTCTTAACCATAAGTAAAAACAGCGACACACATTTAGTATTAATGCACACAGCGGCAAAAGTTGAACCATAATGAAACAGGAACGCCGCACGTGTGTAGGAGAGCTGATGTAGTCATAGCAAAGACAAACAGCAAAGGAACACGAGTTTACAAACGCATTTTAATCCGTAAACAAAGCGGCATGTGTCGCGTTTACAACGTGCTTTTAGACGCGATATGAGAATACAAGTTAACCAGATACACTACAAGCGGTTACAAGTTACAAAACACAATAAGTACATCATTTACAAGCTACAGAAAATAATGAGGCAACCGTTTTAATCACACTTACTTTGGATAGAGGGTGCAGGCCAGATTCACCGTCAGGCGAGAAATGTCCCGGTGCTCCCTATGGCCACTCACTATGGCTCCCTATGGCCCCTGCATACATCAATAGTCTTTTCTGATCCTTCCTTTAACAAATGGTCAACGAACCCTCTGTTGTAAGCGTGTAGATTTCAGAAGCACTCCTCAGGAACACAGCACAAGGCTGGGCTATAATGCTGAGGCATTTCTGCAAAAATAAACCTCAACCACTGACTCTTCACAGTTTCATTTGTGGTTCATCTGCACACTTCCAATATTATCCAGCTGAGCACGTTTGCTACAGTGCTCTTCTCTGTGTTGCCAGATGTAGCTGACTGATTTCAGCCCAAACCCTATCCAAAAGGTTTTTACCTGCACAATCAAATTCAAAACCGCCCAATCTGGCAACCTTTGCTTGCGGCTTTTGTTCGTGGCGGGGTTGGGGGTTTCGAATCTTCCCGGGTCTGCACGTGCACAAAAGAGCGGGGCTTATGTTTCGTGTTCACGTCATGCCGAAACGGCTAGAGACTCGAAATCACGGCGATTAGTTTGAGGAACTATGAGTCGACTCTTTTATGGATGAATCAATAGTTTTAAACACTGTGCACTTTCAGATTTAAGCCTTAGCTGGACATTTGACTTCACTTACAGCTGTGTTATACACTGCATGCAAGCTCATTTTCAAAAACCCTTAATAGGGGTTCTTTAAATGTCCAGTGGGGGGGACACAAATGGCCCATGGGCCGGCAGTTTGAGAGCCCTGCTCTATACCGTCCCTTTAAAACTCACAAACAGACCTGAAAAGCTTGGTTTTTTGAGTTGTTTGTTAGCACCAGTTACAATAAATCTTTTTGGGGTGACTCATTTAAAAAAAGCTTAAAATGCAAGATTATAATTTAAAAAGTAAGTTATAATGACTTGAAGCTCATGAAAAAGGTGGTAAAGTTTCATCAGTTGAGCATTTTGTTGGCGAGTAAATATTGGACTGCATGTACTCATTTAAAAACAGTATATCAATTCATATGCTGACTTTATAGCATCCACACGTTTTCTAGCTCAGTTTTAGCTTTATATAATAAATGAGGAGGGCTTAAAACTCACGAACAGGCCTGGGAAGTTTCGTCAGTCGAGCTGCTCGCTGGTGCCGGTGATTTTAACGAGCGCAGCCTCTCATTACTGTCAAGAACTAAAGAACGGACTTCTCTGACCTAAAGGCGCTAATTTCGCAAACAGTGCATTTTTCAACAGTCAAGACCTCGTTCCTTTATCTTTTCTGTGGCACGCAGCAGATTTGAATCCACCCCTAATTAAAGGATATGTATTAGAAACTTGTCTCCTTGAAAACTTCCTCCTGCATGCTATAGCCAAATCAGCGAAGGCCTATAGTTGATAGCTGGAGTAGCACGCTGAAAGTTTCAGAGACGGCACATACTGTACGGCACCTCTAGACTCGATTTGTCTTTAGTTTCTGTTGATGTCGTCACCCCGCTTTTCCAGACATCTCAGGGGGGAGCGAGCAGGTGCTGAGGGTCATTCATGCCTGCAATGCATTTTCATCAATTCTGTCAGAGAAAAATATATTTTTCAGAGAGAGATCTAGGAGCCCATAAGGTGATTGCAGTTTTTCAGACAGAGAAATGAGAAAAGCTATTATTAACACTGGGGTAATAACATTTAAGCTAAAATTGTCCTTAGTGTATGTGTGTGAATGAGTGTTTGGATGTTTCCTAGTGATGGGTTCCAGCTGGAAGGGCATCCGCTGTGTAAAACATATGCTGGATAAGCTGGCGGTTCATTCCACTGTGGCGACCCCAGAATAATAAAGGGACTAAGCCAAAAAGAAAATGAATAAATAATAAGTAATTTGCATACAAGTCAATGTAAACATAGGAACAGAGATGGATTTCCGTCACATGGTGCAAACAGTGTGAAATACGCAAAGTGTTTGCTGCGAACGTGCAGAATTTCTCTCATTCACGTGTTGGCCAATCAGAAAGGAGAAAACAGCGCAAACACTGATGTCACAGGCCAAAATTCCATTTTTAGCGTCCACACCACCACACTGTAGCCAGAGTTTGGGAAAATCTTCACCCTGGACTGAGTTTCTCCATTTTTGTGTGGACAAACAGCGAAACCGCAAAGAAAAAAAAAGTGTGATTTTTAAAATACCGTGTTTGTGTGGACAGGGCCTAAGATGTTTGAACAATACTGTAGTTACTCATTTGTTCATTATTATGTTCACCTGTGCCTGATTTAGTGTGACATTAAAAAGGGCACATATAATTTGTATAATATAATCAGTACCACTTTATTTCAAGGGTCCATTTGAGTATTAGTATACTTTCTGCTTAATATCTGTTGATACTGACATTCGAACAACATTTAACTGACTATAAGAAACTTTGCAAGTATGTCAACTTACACTAACCCTACCCCTTACCCCAACCTAACAGTCTACTTATAATCTCTAGTTGCACTAAACTAGTTGCAATGTAACTTAAATTCAACAAATGGACCATCAAAATAAAGTGTGACCATATAATCCACTATTGGGGGCATTTACCATTTTTTGATACAAATTTTTCATTTTATGGGCCTATGAATGCAAACTTTTGAAAATTACAAAACAACAAATCAACAATAATGAATTACAGAGCCATATTAATGCAGGCAGATGGTATTTTTGTACAAAATGCAGTGCCTTTTCTCATTGTCTTGGATCACGATTGGGGATTTGTTTCACAAAATTCTTGTCTGAATGTAACACCTTCCAAATTTGCAAGGTAAATATTGTTCTCTTTTTAGCACATGACTGTAGTCATACTTATTGTTCATTGGTCTTGTTTACCTGTGCCAGATTTAGTTATTTATCGCTTTCAATGCTTCATGTTGTTTCCCCCAACCTGATTTCACCATGTAAGACATGTTCCTGGATTAACATCTACAGTATGTGTGGGCAATACTGTAGATGTTAATACGTAGGTATGTAGGGAATAGTTATGGGTTACATTTTCGAAAAATGATGTTCCAGGATCGTATTTTACTTGGTAAAATCCTGACATGCTCTGTGTTTCAGTTCAGTATGTCCTGAATAAGTTGATTTTGCATTGATTGTGTTGTTGCTCCCACTTTCGCCACAGTGTTTGTTTGATGTTTGAAAAGAAATGACCATTGTCCTAGTTCCTGCTTCAAAAATCTGTTGCTCCTGCAACCAAAGCTGACACAAGAAAATTCTGAATTTTAGACACAAGCTGGGTGTAATGCAGGGAGTGACACTGACAACAGAGGTGCGGATCCAAATGCAGGTTTATTAGCGAGGTCAGGTAAGCAATGGTCAACAGGTGCAGACAGATGTATACAGACAGTCCAGAATTGTAGTCAATGGGCAGGCAGAGGGTCAGAGGCAGGCAGCAAACCGAAATATACAAATACACTAGGCAAGGATCAAAACCACGGAAAAGCAAGACAAAGGAAAACGCTTTGTAGTGTCACTTAAACAGTAGACAAGACTCAACAACAGTGTGTGTGTCTGTGCAGTTTAAATAGTCTGTGAATTAGTCAGTGAGCAGTTTGCAATCAACGGTGACTAGGAGCAGCTGTGTGTGTGTGTGTTGCATGACTGAACATGTAGTCCATAACATAGAGCATTTGTAGTTCTTGTGATGTGTATGTGTGTTTACCAGCGATCTGTACAGGCTGGATCGCTGGTGATTGTGAGACCGCTGGTGATCCATCACCCTGTGTTAATGCACATTTCAATGGAAATATGCCAAATATGTAGCAACCATTTCACAGATGTGACCAATCAGCAGTCTATTCTGCTTGCCTTGTTTACTATTGGTTACTAGGTTACCAATATTACAGTGAGCCACTCTAACAACTTGATATAAATGCACCTAATTCGCATTTGGGATGTTTTTCTTTCACGCTATTTTTTTCTTTCAAAATATTTCTATTAGGATGGAAACCCAGCTTCAGTTTTTAAGCTTTTTTTTAAAGGAATGGGGGAAAGTATCATTTTTGCAAGGTATTTCTCAGTTAAATCATGTTTTAAGTGATTTCTTCACTGTGCTTCCTTTTAGAAGGTGTGCTTTTTATGACATTAATGACTCACGCTGACAATATTTGAGAAAAAGAATGCCATAGCTTACACATCATAAAAGCAGCGAGAGCAGCAAATTATCCAAACACAGAATCCTGCTATAAGGCCATCTAACTCATCGTCTCCGCCGTGTTCATTTCAGTTCATGCCTGATGACATTTCTCAACAAGCGTTCTCATTCGCGGTAGATGGAGGATGAGTCATTGGGAAGCATTCTTAAGCTCATAAATGCACTCTGCTCATCATCTGCTACTGATGAAGTCATAATTACAGAGCTCGCGCCGCAACGTCGCCAGATATCATTCAGCGTCACCTCCGTCTTCAGATGTCTGACTAACAGTCGGCCCAATGCGAGGAGATGCTGCACAGCCACTGTTATGAATCCATGCTCACAGATGGTCACAGCCTTCAAACACTTTGTGCAACATCAATCTTGCGGACGTGACATTTGGCCCCCTCCCGGCGCCTTACACAAAGGTTGCTTTTGAAAGATTACTTCGGAGAGAGCGATTTTCAGGAGAACAGAACAACCTGATGTATTTCGGTCCTGGAAAAACCTCAAAAAGATTAAAAGCAGACTGCACCTGCACCTGCTATTGACATATTTTTGTACAGCGTGATAAATGGTTATCCTAGTTTTTTCAGTTATTAACTGCATTAAACAGTTTTTGTAGCACTGGGCAGAGATCTTGTGGTCGGTCATTAGTGGTGCTTGCTAAAGCAAAACATTGCTATTACTTTAGCTCATGCTTGGGGGATTTGAACAAATCTCTAACACTAAGCATTAAACTTTGCTGCATAAATTTTACTGAATGCATAAAATCATGCAGCTTGTTGAGGAAATATGCTATTGCTTTAGATTTTTTATGCTTGGTGGATGATAAAACCAATGAAAAATTCCTTAGACCTTCTAATAAGAAAGAACTTGGGATTTGAAACCAAAATACATGTTTAAAAAATGTCTGTATAAAATATTGATACTCTCGTCTCATGATTATAATTTCATTGTGAATGTGTAAAAATCACCAATTTTGGGAGAGATTTGACTAGTAAAATACCTAATAAATACCTCTCAGGAGAATAGATAGATACAGTACTGTATATTGTCTAATATAGAGAAAAAAAACTTTTTTTTGTAACAATAACATAATTATAGATTTCTGATATAATTAGATCATTTTAATGACACAAATTATAATCATTATTAGTCTACAATCAATAATTAAGTATAATTTGCGCTATAATTATATTAATTTAAGAGCATTTTGGTCTTGTACACATTGCAAGTAATTTTAAAACTAAGTTTTCAGCACTTTATGCATTGTTTTTAAAGTAGATTCAGCAAGACAAGTCTGCTTTGCTGTTTTCTCTCAGCATGCCAGCTCTGTTAGACATCCAATAAATCACCCGTGCGTTAACTGGCATGGACACTCGTGCCTGGCACGACATGAATTAAACCTAATACAGCATGGATCAGCACCACCTGTTCTCTCAAAACAACAAGCCTTAGACCCAAAACTTATCGCTTTTCATTTCAGGAACAACACTTTACATAAAAACACTCTTAAAAGGACCCTCTGGGACTTGCTTGGTTTGAAATGAATGGCACCATTCAGTGATAATGTCTGTATCAGATTTATTATAATTTGTAACACAGTGACCCACATTGTCAAGAGTACACAAATTAATATTTGTTATTTATGGTTGTTTATATATTTTATGAGAATATATGTATTTACATTAGTAATTAATAATTTATAATCTCAAGTGTGCATTATTTTCTAATAATTCAATGGAAATGAGTTAACTATTTTGATTATACTACGATTATCACACTTAAAAAATATCTTTTATTTCAAAACATTTGTTGGAATTATGGCCTCAAACAACTTTTGACTCGCGCATCTCATCCAAAATGTTTTGTTTTTGTTTGGAATAAATTTTTCACCAATGATGTGAAATAACTGAAATCTATCATTGCGCTGATATTGAACAGTGATGCAGTCAATACCTGCCTGAAACTACATTTAACATTGCATAATATGTTAGGCTATATATTTGGTATGGCATACAGTAACATACAGTGGAGATCAATATCTCAGTGGAGAGTTATTTCTAAAGTCAGAGGGAAATAATAGTTAAATAACAAGCCTGACCGTAAGCCTAAATTTAACATAACCGTTAAACTCCTCCATCATATCCCATTGGTTGATTGGAAATTTGTTGCAGGATCAACAAAGATGCTGATCCAGGAAAATTGCACATTATTCTTAAAAAGAGCTGCTGTAGTATCATTGGCTGATTACCCACATGAAAATATACTAGTCATTTATCATAAATATGTAAATATGCGTTTTTAAACCATACTAAATGTAAAGTATACTGCGCTAAAAACATTTAATAAATTATCGATATGGCAGACTGTAGTATTTACTATTGTGATCTGATCAATTGTAATAAATACTGTAGTATACTTTAGATTTTACAACAGTAAACCGTGGTGTGTTGTAGTATAGTATAGCCTTCTACAGCAACTACAGAATTACCACAACAGATTGATTCAAGTACTTTACTAAAGTATGTTTCAAAATGACTATTATTTACAATAACTTAGGCTGGTATAGTGTTTTTTCATGTGGACAGATATTTGCATTAAACAGGAGACCCATAATAAAGTGGTGGGAAAGTGTATTATCCCTTTTTGTAAAGGCTTTGCACAGTAGATTTCATACTTTGATGAGTTATGATGTCCTCTAAAGCCATTTATCCCTAAATATGGAGATTAAATATTTTAAATCCTGTACAACTAGTAAAATGATAATGTACAACCCTCATAGCTATTGTAATAACAAAATGGCGCCGTTTTACTACTGTGAAATGTCAGATTAAGCGACTTCCACGCCAGGAAGCAATTTCTAATGAAGTCTACTTTTGGAAACAGCATTACTAAAAGAAATGAGAAGGTCATGGAAAAAGCAGGAACTTGTTAATCATTTATGTTATAAAGTCTATGATGAGACATCCTGAATGAAGCAAATACTTTGCCTGAAGGCAAATAATATGCTTTTTACAGCACTTGAATTTTACAAGGATGTACTTTATAGTGAAATTCCTTCTAATGGTAGCAAGAGACAGCAAAGAAAAGGTCGTTTCATTGACGCATTTTTTTCTAAGGAGTTCCGTTTTTATTTGTCCTTGGCAGATATTCGGTGATAAAAAAAGATTATTCTAAAAGATATTTCCGATATCACGACATCCAGCAGGAGTTTTGAAGGCTTATAGCCGTGCAGGTTCCTGCTTGTCAGCGACTTTCCCTCCGCTTTGTCAGTGATTGAATTTAGAGCCTTTAACACCCCGAATTTTATCAGGCCATTCATAACAAACGTCTGGAACGTCCCCGAGTTCAATCTAGACTTACCATTATTGATCAAAGCGCATGGCACATCTGAAATTGAATTGGTCGTCTCGAAAAATATATAACAAATAAGAGCGAGCCTGTGCTTTTATACAGTCGGGTCAGTTTTTCCAGAACTATGTGGAACGAGGTGTTCAGTCTATTATTTCAAATGCAAAAATCTTAAATTTAGCTTGACAGAAGAGAGAATTGTGTTCAGATTCATTAACCATAACCACCGATGAATCTATATTGAAATGGATAGCCTTTATTGGGGGTAAAGAGAGGGGATCAATTAATATGTGAGCTTAAAGCGCCCTCTAAAGGCCAGTGTATTTTTATATGTTTTATGAGCTTACAAGTATTTCTAATAATATTTACCTAAATTCTTCAGTTTTATATAAAAGATATTATTAATGAATAGCATCTAGTAAAATGTTATTGCATTATAGATTTTTATAGTCTTTACATTATTAAGCATCTATTTTTATTATTTACATTATAGTAATACTTTTTCATCATTCATTCATTTTCCTTCTGCTTAGTCCCTTTATTCATCAGGGGTCACCACAGAGAAATGAACCGCCAACCTATCCAGCATATATTTTAAACAGCGGCAATCCAGTACTGGGAAATTTTTGTTATATTATATATATTTATTGATGTAATGCTTATATTTATGTAAGTATTTATTATCATTTTTATTATCATACAGCATTATTATAAAACGTTTGAATTATTAAAAATTTACTTTTTTTATAATGTTTTTCTTTAATTATTTTTAAAATATTTAGAATATATTAATTTTCCATGTATAACACAATGCATGTTATTGAGAGTTATAAAGAATATTATACAGAAAATGCATATTATACAGATTTTATTAAAAGCTAAGCTTATTATAATCTTTAAATTATGGTTTTAAATATGTATAATATATTTAGATACTTTATTTTTATTATAACATAAATTAATAGCATTTACTAAACCCCTGGTTCGTTGTAATTTACAGTATATAACTTTTACAAGAAAAATTTTGATTATGTGTGGGTGACGCGGTGGCTCAGTGGTTAGCACTGTCACCTCACAGAGGCCAGTTGGCATTTCTGTGTGGAGTTTGCATGTTCTCCCCATGTTCGCGTGGGTTTTCTAAGAGTGTGATATAGGTGAACTGAATAAACTAAATTGTCCGTAGTGTGTGAATGAGTGTATGGTTGTTTCTAAGTACTGGGTTGCAGCTGGGAGGGCATCCGCTGTGTAAAACATATGCTGGATAAGTTGGCGGTTCATTTCGCTGTGGCGACCCCTGATGAATAAAGGGACTAAGCTAAAAAGAAAATGAATGAATGACTAGTGATTATTACTTTAAGTCTACACTTTTCATTTATAATATATTAATAATATATACTTTACTACTATAAAAAGTATACTCCTATAAAAGCATAAAAATAACAGTGTTGGTAAAGCTACAAGCTACTCGTTAAGAAAAATAGCTAATCCACTAGCATACAAATTACTTCCTTAAAGTGACAATAGGAGAATAGAGATTGGAGATTCCTCGTTTTGATTGTCAAGAGCGAAAGTCAAAACTGCAACAAATGTAGCATTGAGCTTACAAAAATAAAATAAAGTAAAAAATAAAAAACAGACTGTAAGTTAACAGTGGTTCTCAACTGTGTGGCCGCTAGAGGGCCTCAGTAAACTTTCAATGAGGCCACAAAAGACTTTACTAGAGATCGGAAGAATTTCGTTTTTTCTGTTCAGCATGTCAGCAGTCAGCATCCAAGGATAAGTTAAGGATGGGAATGGACAATTAAAAGAAGGTGTTGAATATAAATATGAGAAGATCTGTTGAGTTTTCACATTAGCCATCGGCTCCACCTTGCAGAGATAACAGCTGGCTCCATACTTGGAAATTCTCCAGATGGAGAAAGACATTGTGGTGTGTTTGTGCTTGCAAAATGCATTTAACTGGAGCAATCGACTGAGGGTGAGTAAATGTGCCTCATCCTTAGTTGAAATAAAAACCTTCTTGGCCACAAAAGTCTCTCAGCGCAGCCTCTGGGTCAGCCGATGTCCACTTTAGGGGTCTAGGAGCACCACCTATGGCTTAACCTGACAGGGATGCAAGACATCAGTTCAGTGACTCTGTCAAGGATTTTGTGCTGCAGTTTCCAAGCATAAAAAAGCAGATGGAGGCCATTAAACATGTCTTGTTTCGATGTGGGTCAGTTGCTATCCCTGCGCCCCCGAGACTCTAGCCTTCACCTGCTTCTCGTTCAAATTTCCATTAGACAGATGGCTCTCAAACGGTCAGCAAAAGAGCAATTTCCTCTATCACTGGGTCTCTCTCTCACACACATGCACTCACACATTTCTTGGCTCTTGTCATACCGACAGCCAAGCATTGGGAATCAGTAACAAGACCTGATGAGATACAAATACAATTGGAACTTTTGCACCTATGGAACTTTTTCACAGTTCCTAGAACTATTAGTGGAATTACTTTTTTCTTTTTTTCTTTCTTTTTCTTTTTTGCTTCTGTGTTTTGATATGTTTTGCTAGCGATGGGAGATACAAAGCTTTTCTAACTATCAAGAAACAATTGAACAAATTGCAAAGAGATTTGCTGTTTGGAATCTTTCACAACAGCACATATCAGGGACACCTGTTGGTCAAGCCTGTGTAAATGCAACAAAAACTCAGGCAAACATGCATTTGAACTGACTTTTTTAAACATCTTGCAAACTTTAAATTGAAAGTCAAACCTCTAAATGCACTTAGCTTGTCATCTAATGTCATTAAATATTAAGTGTCTGCATAATATGCGTTCTTTTATACATTTTCAGGGCATATGTGTTGTTTGTTGCATGGTGGGCTCTGCTAAACAGGCCAGCAAAACACTGTTAACTGTTATTCCTTTTCATTTTACAAATTCATTAATTCATTTTCTTTTTTGGCTTAGTTCCTTTATTAATCTGGGGTCGCCACAGCGGAATGAACCGCCAATTTATCCAGCATATGTTTTATGCAGCGGGTCCCCTTCCAGCCGCAACCCATCTCTGGGAAACATCCATACACACTCATTCACACTCATACACTACAGACAATTTAGCCTACCCAATTCACCTATACCACATGTCTTTGGTCTTGTGGGGGAAAATGAAGGCACCCGAAGGAAACCCACGCAACCACGGGGAGAACATGCAAACTCCACACAGAAACGCCAACTGGCCCAGCTGGGGCTCGAACCAGCGACCTTCTTGCTGTGAGGCGAACGTGCTAAACATTAGGCCCTCATTTTACAAATGTCTCATTAAATTGTTCTAAAGAAGTAGATATTTTGAAGAATGTTTAAGCTTTAACCTCCATAGTATTTGTTTTTCCTGTGGATAATAGTTACCAGTTTGTAACATTCTTCAAAATAGCCTCTTTTGTGAACACAACAGAACAGGCCAAGGGTGAGAAAATGATAACAGAATTTTCATTTTTGTTTGAACTATCCCCCAGGTCCAATAGGAGCTTTCTGAGATGCTAGATAGTTTACAAGAATTCAATCTGCAAATCAATTTGTTTAGTTTACAAGTACTGTTATTCTTTTATCTCCTCTTCCTTTCTATTTTTCTTCAATATCCTGAAATGATTTAGATTTTAGAAGTCACAAACTCCCAAGAACTGTGCATTTCTAGTGCTATCTAGAGCATAGATGCCCGAAGTAGGGCCTGTGCCCTGCGGACCAAAGTTAGCCCTTGCTAACCTTTGATTTGGCCCACCATTTCATTTAAAAAGAGAGTGAAAATGATTGAGAGATAATCGTTTCGAACTTAATGTTACCTTTTGTTTGTTTATTATTTTCCTTCGGCTTATTCCCTTTATTAATGTGGGGTCACCACAGCGGAATGAACCGACAACTTATCCAGCATATGTTTTATACAGCGGATGTCCTTCCTGCAACCCATCACTGTGAAACACCCATACACTCTGATTCACACACATGCCCTATGGACAATTTTAGCTTACCCTATTCACCTATACCACATGTCTTTGGACTGTGGGAGAAACTGGAGCACATGGAGAAAACCCACGTGAACACTGAGAGAACATGCAAACTCCACACAGAAATGCCAACTGGCCCAGCCGAGGCTCGAACCAGCAACCTTCTTGCTGTGAGGCAACAGTGCTACCCACTGTGCCTCAACCTTTTGTTTGTTTGTATTATAATTGCTTTTGTTTTGTAAATTAATCAAGTTTTAAAAAATGTAAATACTGTCACTCAACGGATAGAGGACAATGGCAAGTGCAGCTTGTATACAGCATTGAGCTCTATGGTGTTATTAATGGGATTGTTGATGCTTTTACTGTAACAAATTCATTTCATATTTAATTTTTCTGCTGCATTAGATAATATAACTTAAAGCAATGTTTTATAGTTATTTTTAAATATTAGGAAATTAATTAGGAAATCACTCATAGAAATTGGCAAACTTTGTTTATAGAGCACAATTATACACAACTGAGGTTGATCCAAAGTATTTTACAATAAAATAAAATAATAATAATAAATAAAACTGGTATCTAAAAATATAAGAAAAGGAAATATATATTATAAATTATATTATATTGTTATGTAATACAGTTTGATATATTTACCATCTGCCCACAGCCGAATTTTGACTCTTTATAATAAAAAGTTTGGGCACCCCTGATCTAGAGGCACAGTTTGGCTGAAACTTTTAAATGCATATGTTTCAATGATAATTTGGTTAATTAATTTTAAAAATTGCTCTAGGACATATTGCTTCATCATTATAATATGCATAAGGAGTTTATACTGGTGAGGTGAATTAATAAGCTGAGTTTAATAAGTTTAGTTTAAAATCAGTCTCTCTAGAGGCCATTGCTTGAACTGATTCACAACTGAAACATGAAAGTTCACTTATTTATGCTTGCATGTCATCAGGGTTAAAGTTACTCATTGATTGACAGAATTGTGTCATCCAGTTCATAAAAGAGAATACATTGAGTATTGACTAATTATTATTATTATAAAAATAAGAAATGTGTGTCGACAGAGTGGAACAAACTAGGTAACATAAGTAATTACATTTTTTTTTACCAATTAAATGTGTATTTGATTATTTTATGTTATGATTCATTATAATATATTCTATTAGAATAATCAATATTAATGTACACTTTTATAAAGTAAATATTAATATGTTATAATCAAATGCATGAATGTATGTACAATATATTTGAATATTGCAAACTGGGATGATAATAATAATGAAAAAAAAGAGTTATTTTTGCTAAACATGGTAATAAATGTTGCAAATAAATTGTAAATAAACTAAATATCATCATGATTAACCAACCATAACTAGTGTTGACTACTATAACTACTACTATAAGGATTATATACAACAGGGGTTCTTAATCTCGGTCCTGGAGGTCCAGTGCCCTGCAGATTTTAGCTCCAACCCCAATCAGACACATCTGGGCTAGCTAATCAAGCTCTTACTAGGCTTTCTAAAAACATAATTGCAGGTGTGTTGGAGTTAAAATCTGCAGGACAACAGACATCCAGGACTGAGTTTGAGAACCCCTGGTATAGGATTATAGTATATATTGTATTATAGTATATATTATTTATATTTATATTGTTATTATTTGCAGGGGGTGCCACAGTGGCGTAGTGGGTAGCAAGTTCGCCTTACAGCTAGAAGGTCGCTGGTTCAAGCCTTGGCTGAGTCGGTTGGCATTTCTGTGTGGAGTTTGCATGTTCTCCCCGTGGTTGTGTGGGTTTCCTCTGGGTGCTCCGGTTTCCCCCACAAGTCCCAAGAAATGTGGTACAGGTGAATTGAGTGAGCTAAATTGTCCGTAGTGCACGAGTGTGAATAAGTGTGGTTGGATGTTTCCCAAAGATGGATTGCAGGAAGGGCATCTGCTACGTTAAACAAATGCTGGATAAGTTGGCGGTTTATTCCGCTGTGATGACCCCAGATTAATAAAGGGACTAAGCTGAAAAAGAAAATGAATGAATTATTTGCAGGAATGTCATTTTTAAAATAGATACTGTAGAAAGACAGACGGATAGATAAGACAGATAGATAGATAGATAGATAGATAGATAGATAGATAGATAGACAGACAGACAGACAGACAGACAGACAGACAGACAGACAGACAGACAGACAGACAGACAGACAGACAGACAGACTGACTGACTGATTGACTGATTGATAGACAGATATATAGTATATGTGTAGGTAGTATATTACTATTTATATAGCTTAAGATAATGATGTACTACTGTATTGTAACAGTTATAAATGTATATCATTATTTTACTGTATAGATTCCTTGTTTCTTTGATATTACTTTAAAAATGCTGGTCAAACAGGTTGAAACACTAACCCATGGATATGTGAGCCAAACCTGACCTCCCTCTCAGCCACAGTAACCTTTAAAGTTCATTGACCATAATCTGAACCCTTTATTTATCTGATCTCGTTAATGTGAAGAACAACCACGAGGAGGCGCAAAAACACTACTCAAATGCAACTGCGTTTCTTCAGGACGCTTATAAAACATGTTTGGCATCTGCGAGTGTACATACACACACCTCTGTATGGGATATACATTCCTCATTCCCCAGCTGTAGTGTGGCGTTGCTCGGTGAAGACGGTATTTTGCAAAGAGCACTTGACTCTGCGCGTGACTTACGTGTTGTTACCAAGTTGCACGAATTGATGTCATAATTTGACGACGAACATGGCGAACAACACACTAAAGAAACGTGACGGGGCTGGACCTCCACCGTGAGCCCGAGCCAATCACAGCTCGGAGGCCCGAGTCACTCATTTCGGTAATCCGTACACGTGTCATCCCGCTGGCCAATGAACGCAAGGATAGGCGGGAAAAAACCCATTGCGTCTGCAGTGTCTGCTCCCCATCTCAAACTCCACACTGAGGCACAATGTGCGTGCTGGACGGCTGAAATCGGGGATTGTTTACGCTTCTGCATTTCCTTGGAGCTTTTACGATGGAATAAAGCGTAATTATGGTGGTTAATTCAGTGCATTGGTTTCGCAAAGGGCTGCGGCTTCATGATAATCCGGCTTTGCAGGAAGCTCTAAATGGCGCGGATACTGTACGGTGTGTTTATATTTTGGACCCGTGGTTTGCAGGCTCGGCTAACGTGGGAGTCAACCGATGGAGGTGGGTTTCATTATTTTTGGTGGTTTGTGGTTATGTTGAAACTTACAGATATGTTATTTTGGTGTTTTTAGTGATGATTGAAAATGGTAACGTTAGCGCGTAACGTTAACTACGCAGCTCGTTCGCACAGACGCTGTTATGTTTGGCCTTGTGTCTGATATGTAATATATTTGTGTTGACGTCGGATTTAAGTGGGGAATGATGTATTTAATATTTAAAAAAGAATAAATAACACGCTTGTGTGCGACCATGGCTGATGTTTTGATTAAGTTAGGTTAACAAACTTTATAAGTTACTCAACTTAAACAGATATGCTTAACTATTTAAAATGTTATTTCGTTTTAAAACGGCGATTGATAAACCGATTTAATATTTATTTGCGTGAATGGTGTAATTATGTGGCGCTGACATGAGAGCAAATGGAGGCTAATGATAACAGGCTAGTCGTTTTGCTCACGCCCACTTCGGTTTTATATAACGGCTAAAATTACCAATTTCGTTGCTGCGTCATTGAGTGTTTTCTCGGTAACTCAAAAGCTTTGTGAACTGAAACTGATATAAAGCGTGTGTAAAATGTTATTTTCGTATGCAAAAACTCGAGTCACGTGACGGAGCGATTGTGTTTTCACGTGTTGTGTCTAAGCAGACATGCTGAGGGCTGTGGAGATTGAATGAACAATCCAGACGTATTGTATTGTGATATCTGTCAAAACGCTGTCAAACATTTGAATTATTTTGTTCACTGACCAATTTTCTTATGTGATAATAATAATAATTATAATTATTTTTTTTATAATAATAATTATTATTATCATCATCAAAATCATGATCATCGTTATAAGCTTGGAGCTTGTTGAATAATACGATACCATTTAACTAAATATTTAGTTTAGTCAAAAGATGTTTGTTAGCTTTCGTAAGTTTATGATTTATTCCAATGGCTTGTCTTTTAAAGACACTGAGTAAGATTTGTGACTTTCTGCTGTTTACTCATCCTCAGGCCATCAAAGATGTAGGTGACTTTGTCTTAAGTAAAATAGCAAAGATTTGTATAGCTTATGCCGTGGTCCTTGTTAATTTGTAAAATGCAAGTCAATGGCTACTATCACTTTGGTAGTCAAAATACATACAAACCTAAATTTATACTAGATACTCCTTTAAATACATTGAAGTTTTTTAAGTGAGAAAATAGAACGTCAAATCGACAAATAGGTTCCTTTCAAGTATTTAGGCCTTAATTTGTTCTCCTTTTTCGTTTTGGTAGTTGATGAGCTGAGTATTATTAATATTATTTCTAACCTCGCATGTAAATATGAATCTTTAATTGACTATTGGGTTTTACTAATAGCTGAAATGAGTGCGAACTATTCATTCCTGCAAAAAAATGTTGGTCTAAAAACATCAATAACCATTTGAAACAATCTTTTTAAAATGCAATCAAATTAAAGCTGTATAAATAATACGTTAGGAGAACTTGATTTTTATATATGATTTGTCATTTGTTTATGATGATGAGGCCCCAAAGTTCAACCATTTGTTCATAATTTTTTTTTTCTGATTATGCATGAGAAATAAAATAAACAACATGAGTGAGAAATAATTCTTGTTTTCTCTGCTAAAACTAAGACTTGGTCAAAGTATCTTTTTAAAAAGTTTTGTTCAAATCGTATTTTTCTCTTTCTCTTCTCAGATTTTTGCTGGAATCTTTAGAGGATTTGGACACAAGTCTGAGAAAACTGAATTCGAGACTTTTTGTGGTGCGCGGACAGCCAACAGACGTCTTCCCAAGACTCTTCAAGGTCTGTATTTGTCCCTGGACATTTGTCTTGTATCTTTTTGTTTCTCTTTGGCATTTAATTTCTAAACATTTGTGTCTGAAACTTAAAAACATGGAAAATGTCCACCAGGCCCAAGGTGGACACACTGGTGCGTAATACAATGCTGAATTGTCTGAGCATTTGGTAATTGTTTACTGCAGTTAGTGGATTTAAAATAAAATATTTTAATATATTCACTATTAAGTTACTTATCGGTTATATCACTCTGTTTTCAGAAGAAATACAATAACAGTTCAAGTTTGTAATTTAATTCTCATGTTAAAATGCTTTTTTTTTCTGGCAGCAGCACTGATTTAAAAGCTTAAACTGATTGCCAAATATCAGCCACTGGCTAATTAGTTTAGCAAACATTAGCTAGTTGCTATGGCTTCATAATAAACACAGTCTAGTTAGTATGCAGGGCGGTGTGTGTTCAAATCTGGTCCAACAGCGAAGTAAAGATTCAGGTAATTGTTTCACCAAAACAAGGTTTGTTTTGCAGTATTGTCTGGAAGGATGTAATGTAATGTGATGTAATGTGTCAGATGGAAATCACAGCTTAACAAGCCTACAATTAGTTTTCTCTTTTATTATCACAAGATACTTTATTGTTAGATGTCTTGGAATGTTCACGTAATTTCTGTCCAGTATATTCAGAACATTTATACCAAGTGTTAAAATTGCATGATATTAGAAAAATCTGGTATTGCAATATTTTTTTCTGCAATAAATATTGCAATATGAATACAATTTCACAAGCTCGTTTAAATAACTATATTTGACTGTTTTCTGGATAGTCTTAACAGTATTCAGATACAGAAATTCAATCTTAGTGCAAAAAATATCATTTTCTTACCTTTTGTCTCGTTTCTAGTCCAAATATCCAAAAATTCTTAGACCAAGTAAAAATATTGTTTAATTTTCACCATCTGAAGAAACAAGTGAAAATTCAAAGTTTATTTGTTTGCTTGTTTCATTGATTTTTAAAGGAAATTATCTGCCAGAGGGAAAAGTGAAGTAATCTTGTTTTCACTGTAACATGTAGATATTTGGACTAGAAACAAGACCAAAATTCTAAGAAAATCAATTCTATAAATTCCGTATAAATACAGTAATTAAATACAATTCTGTGGCTCCTGGTCAACTATAATGTAGGCTGGACATTGCATTTCTTTGCGTTTGCAAATGTGCACATTGCGATATCGATGCTGAAACGATACAATGTGCAGCCCTAGAAGGGAGGAAAGTTTTTTTTTAGTTAATACTCTGGTTTTTATCTGTATAATATAGTAATGCAATATTCATTGGCTGTCAGCTGATAATTTGTTTCTAAAATTATTAATAATAAATAATCACACAAACAACAAAACAATTTCTGGAAATTGTTTGAGATAATAGCCTAGTGGTTTAAATTCCCGGCTCGAGGTTAAATTCCCAGCTCGAGGTCCTATGCCGTTTTTTTTACAATTTTTTTTAAATATATATTTTTATCCCAAAAATAATTATTAAAAGTAAGGAAAATTCATGGCCAAATAGGTGGTGGTGTTGTGTGTGTTTTTGTTTTTTGTATTGTACTAAATGTTTATTGTAACATTTATTATCCAGGCATGTCTGTAGTACCTCTAGGTGTCAAAAATACTTTTCATGGAATTTCGTGATCAGCTAATGTTAAAAATATCAATGCTGTACATTTTAATATTGATTTCACTTTAAAATATAATTAATTAGAAAGTTATTTCAAATGAAAAAAAATCATATCACTATTAGGGCTGAACGATATTGGAAAATCTGATTATATGTTGCGATATGAATATAATTTCACTAGATGATTTGAACAGCCATTTGGAAAGATTTCATTCATTTAGATCAGGGGTGTCCAAACTCAGTCCTGGAGGGCCGGTGTCCTGCAGATTATAGCTCATACATGCAGGTGTGTTGAGGCAAGTTGGTTTCTAGAAAACGTAGTAAGAGCTTGATTAGCTAGCCCAGGTGTGTCGGATTGGGGTTGGAACTAAACTTTGCAGGACACCGGTCCTCCAGGACCGAGTTTGGACATCCCTGATTTAAATAGATTGGGATGATCAAATATTTTCAATGCAGTGTTTTTGCATAAATCATAATAAATTACAAGCAGATGTAAATACAACAGAGCAAAGTTAAAAGTTAAATAAACAGTGCTTTATGGTTTCTAATGGTAGTCTATTAGTATTCATGTACAGAAATGAAACAATCAAATGTAAAACAAGTCATCATTGTATAAATAATTTAAAAATAATAATATTTTGTAATGTTTTTATCTTTTGATCTTTAATAAATAATCTAGTTCTGCCATGTAACTATTGCTGATACACACAATGCGATATTGATGCTCAAACAATATAGTATACAGCCCTAATCACTATGTATTTATTAAAACAAATTCACAAGCATGGCAATATTTACACATCATACATTCGATAATTTCAGTTATAAACGTCACCACATCGCTTCATTTGTCATTTATATAAAAACTGCTTGTAACTTAATCTCAAATAAGCATCTGGTTCCTGTAAGGCTGTTTAGTTTGCTTCAGCATCTTTAGGTAGTTTATGAAAGGTCTCATTTTCATGCTGCTGAGGCAGGCTGCTCTATTTAGCATGCCAGTGTGTCAGTCAGACGTTGGCAAGTGGGCTGTACGATCCCTTTGACAGGTGAATAGTTCTGTTTATGCATGAGGGTGAAAGCACCAGCACATGAACCTTTCGTAGTGTGCTTGTATAACCAAGAAGTCACAGTGTTAGCTACAGTACACTTCTGAACTGCTGCATATCGGTGTAGGATACTGTTATGAAAGGATTTTGGAATGACTCGTAAGGATGGGCTCTCCTTTTCAGCCATTTTTTGGTAATAAAATGCTAATTATATACTCTGATGTGTGCATGCTCTCTACAAAAGCAACTGGTCAGTGAGGAATTTAGTTTTTGCTTTTATGCGACCCTTTTTTAATTTGCAGCTCTCGTACATGCGTAAGCCCAAAGTATAGATTCTTTGCTTTTTTTATGTACACGGGAATTCAACAAATGTGCACAATTTATTACCATATGTTGTCCCACTTTTTATCAACAGAAAAATGTAACTATTTAAATTATGCTTCTGAATATATTTAAATTCCCCTCACACAAATTGTCATTAAAGTCCACGTAAAATAAATATTGTTAAACAATAGAGGGGCTCAAAATCGAGCCTTGTTGAACTCCACAAGAAAATGTGTTAAGTATATGCTACAAGACTACTCTTCAGCGCTTTTATTTTTCTCATTATCTTAAACCATTTGATCTAAATGCTGTTGTTAAAGTGTTTATTTTGATTGTGCACATTGTTGTTCTTTAAGTGAAAAATGCAAGTTAAGCTGCGGTCACGCTGCCCTTTTGGACTTCCATTCATACATATGCGAATGCAACAGACCGGAAACGTATGCTCGTGAAAAGTTTCGCATGTCGCTGTGTTGTAAAGTTCAAGCTTGGTGAACGATGACCTGCAAAATCGCATCACGTGACTGCGTGAGAGCAATCGAAGATCAAAACATGACCTCTCTAGACAGAAATTTAAAATATGAAGCAATCGCTTGCTTTTTTTAATGTCTAATGTCTTGTTTAATTCTGCCCATTTTCGCAGCGCCGTAAAACAGATTTTCTCATGCTCAACCTCTAGTGTGACCGTGGCATTAGTCTAGTAAATTTCCTTTTTTTTTTTTTTTTTTGGTAATATTCTATCAAAGTCTGACTCTTTTTGCTTTTACATTTGGAGCGGTGGTCCTCCTCTGTTGACGTCAATTTAACTATTCTTCACTTATAATATTCTTAACCACACTGCTCTTACCTTTTAGTTTTCTTTGAGGGAATGATGCGGAAAAAGAAAGCTCTGGCCCCTACTCAATATTTTTTTTTTAATTGGAAGTATATCAACATACTCAAATAAAAATCTCAGCAACTTCAGGTTTTTGGAAGCAACTCAGCAACTTTATTTTGGTCAGTTATTAACTCACCCAGCTGTGAAACAATGGAGTTTGAAACTTTATAACTTTGTTCCTTTGCTCAGAATTGCTTGACAAGAGCTTGTCTTGCAATTTTCAGTGTAGGTTATTTTCTTTTTTCGCTGAATTGAGAAAAAAACAATAGAATTGTGAGAAAAAAACTCAGAATTGGGGGGAGAAAGCTTTTTTTTTTTGTGGTTTTAGAAGGACCCAAGTTCGAGTCTTGGTGAACTCTACAAGAAAATGTGTTAAATATATGTTACCAGACTAAGATTTGAGTACACTTCAGTGCCTTTATTTTTCTTATGATCTTAAACATCTTAAACCCTTTGATCTAAATGCAGTTGTTAAATGATGGTGGAAACTAACTATGTTTCATTAAATGAACACCTAGCATATGCATGATAACAGTATACTTGGGCTGTACAACTTAGGGATAAAAATACTGTACCATGATTGTTAGTTTGATTATTTTTATTGAGCGTATCTGATCTCTCTTTTTCAGGAATGGAATGTCACACGTCTTTCGTTTGAATATGATTCTGAGCCTTATGGGAAGGAAAGAGATGCTGCCATTATTAAAATGGCTCAGGAATACGGTGTGGAAACCGTGGTACGAAACACTCACACACTCTACAATCCAGACAGGTGAGTGATGGACTGCGCTCGCACGCGTTGCTCATTAAAGAAATTACTCCTATAAACTCACAAACCCAATAAACTTGGGTCATAGGTGTATAAAGTATTTGTCTATAAAACATCAAATTTATTAAAATCACTCAAGTGTGTCCACATTTGACTGGAGTATATTAATATTTTTATTAGCTTGTTTTACTAGTAGCAGTCACTCAAATGTATTTTAAAAGTTTATTTTAATAATACACTGCTGTTCAAAGTTCTGTGATTAGAAGGATTCACATCAGTCTTTTATATTCAACAGAGCTGCATTTATAATTATTAAACTGTTCAAAATATTTCAGAATATATTTATTCTGGTGATAACACACCTACATTTTCAGCAGTGTCACGTTATCCTTCAAGTCATTCCAATACGTTGACTTGTTATGCTGATTAACATTTAGGGCAAATTGAAGATTTCCTTTCGAGCAGTACAATTTTATCGTTGTCATTGCATATTGAATCATTTGGCATTATGTCAGTTTTAAAAATTTTAAGTGAAATTGTATTCTTAAAGCATTCTGAATTCAGCTTAATCGCGGTGTATTGAAGACAAAATTAATTTTGACACCCCTTGTATACATTTTTCCTACATAGACTAGATAAGGGTGAGGTAAAATGCTGCAATGTTTTGAAATGCTAATTTACTCTTTCACATCACCCTCCCAATACCACAATGTGGCCCAAGTGTAGAAAATGGAGTGCTCTCATTGGACATCACTGAGAGAAACCTTGTCATGTGACACAGGGCTTCTTTCAGCTGCATTAATAGAAGTTGTTTACTTTTGAATTGATTGTGGCAATTGCTTTAACATGCCGCCTACTTTTGACCTTGTTTCAATTATTTTAAAGCCATTTTAACCTGGTAAAGATGAACCGATATTTAAGTGTTATTGGATCTGTAGTTTATTACCTATTAAGGTAGTTATTAAAAGATATTATGTCATTTCTGAATGACATCTTTTGGTTATTATTCATTAGCCAGTAGCCAATAACCAATAGCCAATAATCAATAACCAGTAGCCTGTCTGACTACATACATTGTTTGCTTTTTTTTTTTTTTTTTTCTCCTGTTTTTAATGTTATTTACAAAAGTCAGTGCGGAAGTTTATATGATAATTATGTTTGTATCCTTAAGTTTTGTTTCTTTTTAATATTATAATTTATTCAATGACAGTGTTGTGGGTAATGCATTAAAAGTAACTCGAGTTGCATAATAATATTACTTTTCTAATTAACGAGTAGGGTAACCCATGACTTTCATAAGATAAGTTACAATATTTGAGTTACTTTTTTAAAAATGCGAGTTACTTTTTAGTTGGATTAATTAGCTTTTAAAAATTGTTAAATAAAAATTAGTCACAATAAATCATGCAGTCAATAAAGGAATGTGTTCATTATTTTTGAAAGCATCGAAGAAAAGGAAAAGGGAGTTGTCTCAATTGACAGTAATTTTACTTAAGACAAATAGTACAGGAAGTAGCAAAGGCGTTGCTTTACACTTTCGATAATCTGTCTATACGGCATGTATAGCTCTGGGGTCAGGAAGTTCTCAATTAACATTGTCCTAAAATATTATTTTTTGATATGTTTCTTAAAAATAAATGAAGGCATAGGCTATACAGTGTTTTGTTAGTTGCAGAACAAAAGAAACTAAGAAAAAAAAACAAGTTCTGAAAGAGATCAAGCCTCAGCAAGGTTATAAAACGTTATGCAAAAGTAGCATAACGCATTACTTATTATAGAAAGTAACTAAGTAACACAACTAGTTATTTTTTGTCAAGTAATATTGTAATGCGTTACTTTCAAATGTAACTTTCCCTAACACTGTTCATTAGTATTAAAATTGCCTGATTATTCTCTTAAAAGAGTTCTTTTAAAAATAATGTTTTACTCAAACGATTTTACTTGTTAAAAGATGTGATTTTAAGTTAAATAATTGAGGTACCCAAAATTGAGCCTTGGGGTACACAACAAGAAAATATACATTAAATATACACTCACCGGTCATTTTATTAGGTACACCTGCCCAACTGCTAGTTTACGCAAGTTTCTAATCAGCTAAGGCAGGCTGGTCTGAGTATTTCAGAAACTGCTGATCTACTGGGATTTTCACGCACAACAAAAGAAAATATCCAGTGAGTGGCAGTTCTGTGGCCGCAAATTTCTTGTTGATGCCAGAGGTCAGAGGAGAATGGCCAGACTGGTACTGTAATGTGTGGGGGATTTTTTCTTGGCACACTTTGGGCCCATTAGCACCAATTGAGCATTGTGTCAACGCCACAGAGTATTGTTGCTGACCATGTCCATCCCTTTATGACCACAGTGTACCCATCCTTTGATGGCTACTTCCAGCAGGATAATGCACAAAGTTATAAAGCGCGAATCATCTCAGACAGGTATCTGGTATATTGACTATCATGTCAATATGGACCAAAATGTCAGAGGAATATTTCATCAGGAATCTACGTCAGGAAGGATTTAGGCAGTTCTGAAGGCAAAAGGGGCTCCAACCCATTAAGGTGCACCTAATAAAGTGGCTGGTGAATGTAGACTGCTGGACTTGCTGATTATTCATAAAGTATAAATCCACAGCTTTTCGTGAAGTTTTAGCTAACTTTTTTTGTTGTTGCAAATGACAACTATGTTATATGTACTATTAATTATAGATATTGTTTAACGTAAATATGATTAGCGTTTACAATGATGGATTAATATGGTACTATAAATTCAACTCCATTTTCAATGTCAGTAAAAAAATTATCAAACTACTAAAAATTTGAAAAGTCATGTTTTATTAATCAGATATTTAAGATAAGCAGTTTCTAAAACGGGTTGAACATTTGGAGTGTAAATAATATCTATAATAATACCCAAAAATAAAATTTCATTTAGTTTGTTTGTTATAAATATAAAATCCAATTAATGTCCTACACTCTCAGAAAAAAAGGTACACGATGGCACAAATAATGTTCCTTGAGGAACAGTTTTGTACCTTTGTAAAAATTGTACCTTACATGGTACTGAAAAGACCTCTTACGATACTGTTCTGTGCCTTTTATGGTACAACTGAAATGAAGGTACACAATTGTTCTCATATAAAAGGTACAAAAGTGTTGAACAACTCCTTTATTACAATATCTATGAAAATAAATATGACTGGAAAGGCAAAGTGATTTTTATGAATCATTTCTATTATTAAAACAAGAATCATCATTTAAAAGTATATGTTTAAAGATACTTAAACATAAAATTTTAGTTCTATAATACAATATTACAAAACAACTGGTAAAACATAAAACTATAGGTATTGTAAACTAAACATTTTAATAAATGTTTGGTAAGCATTTTTGACACTGTTAAGGTAGAAAGTGTCTAGTCACTGTGGTGGTACCTTTCACAAAGTATCCAATATTGTATCTGCAGGTTTTTTAAAACAAAGGTACATTTTGGTTTCCCATGGTACAAATCATGACCTTAAAAGGTACAAATTTGTTTATTTTCTTAAAGTACAATTCCGTCCCATAAAAAGGCGCTGCCCCAATGACAAGGGTTTGTACCTTCTTTGGTACAACATTGTACCATTTTTTTCTGAGAGTGTACTGACAGGATTTTCACTGTCCCTAATTCATCTTTAAATCTGAACTAATGTGCTACAGGGGGAAAAAACGTCTTGTTTTTGCACGTCATCCAATAATCATTGACTAGATTCCTCAATAAACTTTGCCAGCACTTTTAGTATAATGTGACATAACGATGAACTGTGCACTACCGTGACCCTGAGCTGCTCTTGTGTTTATGTGCCTTTCCTGAGTATATTACCAAACAGAATGACTCTTCTCTTCTTAGATCATCATGCAGATACCACTACTCCTGATGTGTGTAATGTAAAACAAGCGTCCTTTTGCGTAGGTTACATAAATGGGATTGATGTTGGTTATACACCCAGTTGCAGTGTCTCATTCAGAACGAGCCTGCAGGCATGAGCGTGTGTGAATGCATGTGCTGGTGTGCCTGTGACGTCTTTAGAACAGTCAGATGAAATGAGACTCGGTGTTGCCATCTAGCGGCAAGAACCAGCCCTGGCGGTCACACTGTACAACATGTGCTGTGGGAGGGAGGGTGAAATAGCTCAGCATGCAAGTCACCACTGCAAACATGTGCGAGCCGAGAGCCAGGCTTTTCTTACTGAGCACGCGGGTGCCCCCTGATTCCAGAAAACCGGCCAATGGCAGAGGCTCCACCCCTGACGGATATAGACAGGAGTTGTATAAGATCAACTATAAATAAGGGACAGGCTGTTAATGTGTTAAGACTCTTGTTTCGCTCTTAGAGGAGACACTGAGAAAGCTCATAGGCAGTCAGGGACGTGTGTGCTTTTATTTGGAGAATGTGGGTAAATGTTTTTCGCGTATGTCACAGCCAAGCGAACTATCCTAGTTAATTGAATATGGTCCAAGGGACCTTGTTTCCACAGGAACAAAATTGGTCAAATGTCCTGCAATAAATCAAGATTGTATTAATATCAATCAGGGCAACGTTTTTTTAATATACGAGAAATATGTTGAACAAGTCATGCTTTTTCCTGTAAATAATATTTCTAAAGGAGCCGTTGACACTGAATTGAACCAGATTTTGGTAAAAAAAACCAAAAATACAAACATAAGAATAAAAAATAATAATAATAATCAGAAAAATCTGAGTTGTGTAGTAACAATGAAATGACACAAGGAGAAAGTACTGAACTACTTTATACTTTATATCGAAGGCTTTTTTGGTGATGGCAGCTTAAAGACGCCTCTCATATGGAGAATGAAGTCACATGAATTGCTCAGGTGTGAGTTTTTCACAGATTTCAACAAAGTGTATAAATCTTGATAAATCTGTGGGTCTCATCTATCAAATCTGAGATTTATTTCGTATTTTCTATTGGATTCAAGTCGGGTGATTGGCTGAGCCATTCTACAGCTTGATTTTCTTTCTCTGAAAGCATTAGAGAGTTTCCTTGGCTGTGTTTTGGATCATTGTCTTGCTGAAATGTCCGCTGGTTTCATCTTCATCATCGAATGATGTAGGACTGAAGCAGCTAATATTAATTTACAATGACGAAGTGCAGAGGGTGGTCGAAGAATTACTGAGAGATTTCAGCTGCTGTTTGGCCTTTCACTGCCTTTCTACACCTACCTTTCTTCATGTGTTCAATTCTTTTTTCCTGTGTCATTCTTTTTTATTATTACACATAACTTAATTTGTAAACTAATTAGATGTGTTTTCTTTGCATATATGGGTTTCTTTGGTTGCTATCAACATCTGGTGAACATCAAGTAAACAGAACCTTTAGAAATATGTTTTCTGAGAAATGGTGACGTGTTCAATACTTCTTTTCCCCACCGTATATGAGTTTCGATACTTAAACTTGCTAATAAATGCATTTAATCTAACTAACGGAGGGGCCCAGAGTCAAGCCTTGGGAGACACCAAAACAAAATCTGTTTTAATAGACGATACTGGTCAAGTTTTTGCCTAAATTGATCTTAAAAACATCTTGGAAACACTTAAGTTTAAGTAACACTATTAACTACTGGCTTATTATTATTATTATTATTATTATTATTATTATATTAATTGTGTATTATTAGTACTGTAATAAAGTATTTTCTTATTCTACATTCCTAATCCTACCCAGTACCTAAGCCCAAATATTGCCTTATTAGCTATTAATAAGCAGTTGTTTAATAGTTTGATCTAACAGTCTTAGTTAATGCTTTTGTTTATTGAGTAAATTGTATATTAAAAAGAAGTCCTACCAACATCTTTTATTTTTTAATTTCGATGCCGAAATCCTTGATGTTTGTTTTGGAGATGACTATACGTTTTCTTTTCTAAATGAGCTACCGGTAAATGAACTGTTTAAAACACTCCGTAAACAATTAATCACAATGTTCTTATCAAACTGGTTCAACATAAAGATTTTTTTTTCCCCCTGTTAAGTTGAATTAATGTTCAACCATAGAGAGAAAACGGGTACTTCAAAGACTGAAATCTGAGACTTGCTTTGCTTTCCCCTCAGGATAATAGAAATGAACAACCACAGCCCCCCTCTCACCTTCAAGAGATTTCAAGCCATTGTGAACCGACTCGAACTTCCCAGGAAACCGTTGCCGACCATCACTCAAGAGCAGATGGCCAGGTGTCGGACACAGATCTCGGACAATCATGACGAACACTACGGTGTGCCCTCTCTCGAGGAGCTGGGTTTTAGGACTCAGGGTGACAGCTTACACGTATGGAAGGGGGGTGAGACGGAAGCCTTGGAAAGATTAAATAAACACTTGGATAGGAAGGTAAGACATGGAGACACTTTATAAAGTTAAGCATTTTACAAACATGTTTTAATAATGACTGATTACTAAAGAAATTATTTACCATGCGTACATGTTTTTACTTCTGTATTAGAAAGTGTTAGCTGATAAATATCTGCAGGCTCGCCTAATATCAGTTGATACATTTTAAGTCGTTTTTGAAGTGTTTAATTTAATAATGTTGTTTTGTTGCAGGCCTGGGTAGCAAATTTTGAGAGGCCTAGAATATCCGGTCAGTCACTTTTTGCAAGCCCAACTGGACTTAGTCCCTACCTACGATTCGGCTGTCTGTCATGTCGCGTGTTTTACTACAATCTGCGGGACCTTTTTATGAAGGTAAGTTGTTATTTTTATTGCCAATGGTGGTGGTCTAGTGATGTTTAAGCCTAATGGTTCAGTATTAATTGGTGGAATTTTAAGAAACTGTGAAATTGGATATTCAATTTGGATAGTAGCAGTTGCTAATAGATGAATTTAAACAAAATAATAGAGGGTCCAGTATCGAGCCTTGGGGGACACCACAAGAAAACATTAAATGTATAAGATGAGCCACTGTTTTATGCACAATTGTCTTGAGAACAAAAGCAATCTAATCGCTGATGTTTAAATGGCTTTTGGATTTAAATTCATGAGTTGGTGTTGCAAAAGCTCTGATTAAACGCCCAGAATGCAGGCAAACTCCGTTAGGTCCCAAGTGAAAGTTTTATATTGGGCATTTACAATGATCCAATACTAAGAAAGTGAGAAGTGTTGGTGCATCCTATTGAGTATGTATGATTGAATGATTGTAAATGAACAGCATACTGTAAAACAGCTACAGTGCAATAAAAAGATGATTTCTCTATTGCAATGCACTTTACCAGTTACGAAGGCGTTCCAGTCCACCCTTGTCGCTGTTTGGTCAGCTGCTGTGGCGGGAGTTTTTCTACACGGCGGGCACCAATAACCCTAATTTTGACCATATGGAAGGAAACCCCATCTGCGTGCAGATCCCCTGGGATCACAACCCTGAGGCGCTGGCAAAGTGGGCTGAAGGTCGGACGGGGTTCCCTTGGATCGATGCCATCATGACCCAGCTGAGGCAGGAGGGCTGGATCCATCACCTGGCCCGACATGCAGTAGCCTGTTTCCTCACTCGAGGAGACCTGTGGATCAGCTGGGAAAGTGGAATGAAAGTAAATGAGATCAGAATACTTCCCTGTTCTTTCTTTTTCATTATTTTTTCCTCTCATAAAGCAAGATGGAAAGGGTTTTGAACACTCTTCTAAAATGTTATTTAAATATTTAAATGAGGAATTACTTCATGAATATGAATCCTAGCACAACAATCATAACAGGATGGAGTCAGGTTAAAAAATTTCTCGATACTTCAGAGTTAAAATAAATATCTTTTTTTTTTTTTTTTTTTTTTTCTCATTTCCATTTAGAAAATGCAGCAAATAGCCTAAATAATATCACAGTTTTTAAAATATTCTGTATAATCAGGTATATTATGTATGAACGTATCTATTGGTAAAAAGTTCAATATACAGATATGAATAAAAATGTAACATTTGGTGAATGTAGGTCACCTCAGTGCAGGAGAAAAAACATGAATTCAACTTCTAATTTTAACTTTTAATTAATTCAACTTCTAAATAATTAATATTTTTGATAAACACAGACTGTAATTGAAATCTACTGGCACAAACTGTTAGTTCTATTAAAAAAACAATGTATTTTTGTTTGATTTCTTTGTTGACAGAATAAACACTTTAATTAAAGTCAAAATCTCATAGAGAATTTTGTTTTGGCTGTAGTGTCTCATCTTAATCTCTCTTTTATGTTTTCTCCCAGGTGTTTGAGGAGTTGCTGTTGGATGCGGACTGGAGTGTGAACGCCGGCAGCTGGATGTGGCTTTCCTGCAGTGCGTTTTTCCAGCAGTTCTTCCACTGTTATTGTCCAGTTGGCTTCGGCCGCAGGACGGATCCAAGTGGAGACTACATCAGGTACTTGAACTGGACTAAACCAATGTTAGACAGCTCTTGTTACATCGCTAACAGGTGTTAAAAATCAAGACTTGTGTTGCATAAAGGTTTATGTAAACACCGTCAGGTTCGAATCTTTCCACTGTGCATATTCAAAAGAGTCGCTGTGACATTTTGAAGCCTTTGAAATAAACATTGTCCGAAGATTACCTTGGATAATGGCAAGCTGGAACAAAATTGGTACACAAGATGTCATACAGAGAAATTATCTAAAGCATATTGTGTAAAATGTTGCACATTATACTACAATCTGCTGGACTATTTATGAAGTTAAATCACTGCTGTTTTATGGCATTGTTTGCAGTAAGAAATGAAAGTTTAGTGGTGGAATATTAAATAAAATTTGTATGATCAATTTGAATGATTATCCCTGCTAAATGATGCCTTTCTGTTTAATAATAGGGGCCCCAGTATTGAGCCTTGGAGAGCCCCTCAAGAAAGTGTGTGTTTAATATACACTCCAAGCAATCTTTGGACACATTGGATTAAGTTAATTTCTAGTATCTGAAAAAACAATCTAAAGGCAGATGTAGAAAAGTGAAGACTGATCTCTGGTAGCTTCACCCTTTATTCAAACCGGTCGGTGTACATTTTGTCTGCTAATCAAAACAAAGTGAGAACCAGTAACATTTGCTTAGTAAATAATCAACAGCTGTATAATTTTGACAAATCATTTTGTCAGGTAATTATTTTAATGAGGTATAGTCCTAATGTAGAGTTCATCATATTTTGATGGTTCATTTAATCTAGCAGGGTTATTAAAAGCAAATATTGTGTCTCTTTCTTGCATCACTTTGCCTACTAATGTATATCATTAAAAAAATGGATTTTACTTAATTTTATTTACTCATTACAGGAGGTACATCCCAAAGTTAAAAGACTATCCTAACCGCTACATCTACGAGCCGTGGAATGCTCCAGAAGCTGTGCAGAAGGCGGCTAATTGCATTGTGGGTGTGGACTATCCTAAACCTATGATCAACCATGCAGAGAGCAGCCGGCTCAACATCGAACGAATGAAGCAAGTTTACCAGCAGCTCTCACACTACAGAGGCCTTAGTGAGTAATGCACTGTTAACCTACCAAACACAACACATGAGTGACTACTGCCCTCTTGTGGACAAAAGGGAGAAATGCGACCTTTTGGCTTCGAATAAAACAGTTTTGATGATACTAAGGGTGTACTCTCACTAGGCATGGTTGCCTTGAACCGTGCAAAAGAGCACTTGTCCCTCTTCCCAGACGGCCTGCACTGACACTGCATCTTTACCTTACAAGCTGGAGCACGGTGATGCAACTGTTCAGTTTTGTAGGAATAGAAGCACTCTCGCTCAGCACAGTGGACATTGCTTTAGTTATATCATTTTGTATTGTTTTTAGTCATTTGGGATGCAGGAACACAGAGTCAAATATTTTGCCAAACAGATCCATCACTTTTGACACTTATAAATTATCGCGAAAGTCCTCATGCTGCACATATTAGGAGGTTTGCTGAAGGAGCAGCTGATGTGCAGCGAGGGGTTTGCGTCTTTAATAAACTTTGACATTTTTGCGTTCATTAAAGTAAGAATGATTAATAAATCTATATGTAACAGTTCCTTAAAAGTGACATTGTGTCTTCAGTTTCACGCTCGGGTACGCTTTGCACTCGCACTACAAGCGTACTGTGTCTAAACCTAACCTAACTGTGCTGTGGCACACCATTCCAACCAGGCCCGGGCTGGCCAACTGAACCTGGGCCTGATTCGAAGCACTCATTCTTGTCAAACGAACCTGGAAATGCTCCCGGGCACTGTTCGGATAGCTTATTGTGAGTAAGGCCTTAATCTAAGAGGTTATTTAGGCATTAACTGCTTGGCTTCATTTCTCTCCAAATTACTTTGACCAAGAACTACATTAATGTGGTTTGTTTTGGATCCAGTGGGCTATGTAGATAGGTTTGCTCATTACAGATCATTCAAATTGTTTTGTTGGAGCAGTGCATTTTGCAGGACTTAATGTATTATAGGACCAAACTAACCAAGAGAACAATTTTGAAATGTGAAAATGTCTTACAAATGGAACTAGGTGATTGGACAACTGACATTTTCCAAAAATACAGGTTGAGGTCAAGATCACACAATGAAAATGCAAATGAAGTCCTTTGCAAATGGTCCTGGGCAACCATTAAAACGCACGCAAATGATGGTCAAATGAGTGTGATTTATGATCATATTTGTTTCAATTATTATATTTGCAAAATTTACATTACATTAAATGAGATTTAATTTACAAAATGTCAACGTATGCAAATGATTTTGTAGTCAAAACATTGATGGATGATTATGATTGTTTTTCTGTCTGTGTCATTTCCTGTGCAGTTGTATACAAAAGATGACTTTTCGTTTAGCATTTTCCATTAAGCACCTCTGTTTGTGATTTCTCTGTAGGTTTGCTTGCCTCAGTTCCCACCATTCAGGAAGAGGCAGAGCCTCCCATGTCAGATGACTCTCAGGCCAGCAGCAGCTCAGCCGGTGAGAAATGCTATTCATCATATTTAAGTTATCTCTCTCTTTAAAGGCTCATGATGAAACTCTAAAAAAATATATTCCAAGATAAACACAGGAGGTGTTTGTTTACACTGTGGGTGTAACGATATGCCAGTCCCATGGTTTGTTCAGTTCTCTTTGTTGGGCACACAGGTTCTGCTCTGTTTTTATGGTAATATCAGTAATAAAGTTTAATAACTTTATACACTGGCCTTACATGTGTCATTTTAGTGAAGACTTATCAGACAAAAACCTTATGGTGAAGTGTTCAAGCTTTTCAAACACACAAACTATCTGTCACTTTTTCTCTAGGTCTAAAACCAACAATGTGTTACATTACATTCATACATGCATTAATAACAAATGGCAAAGAGAATAGGATCAACAACTTCATGAAATTTGCCCTACTGTTGGTAAAAGAAAAGAAAATTTACAACCGTGGGATCAGATTGTTTTTACCTGTTGTAGAATCAGTCACTCCACGATGACACAAGTTTTTAATTCTTGTAGATCTTTCCACACCTTCTATTTTTAAAAGCACTTTATCTATGAAGCATGTTTTATTGAATTGCATTGGTTTTAATTTATATTATTCAGTTCATTTTTTTAAGCTTTTTATATATCAACAACTTCATGAAATTTGCCCTTCTGAGATCGGAAGAGAGGCGAGTTTGGAAC
>CAIGQQ010038113.1:4815821-4870513 GCA_903798035.1 Danio albolineatus
TTTTATTATTATTATTATTTTTTTTGGCTTTGTGACAAATTGCTTGCTTTATCCCTAGATTGGTCTACGCTGATGGTCTGCTAAACATTCTGCTGAGTTGAAGGGATGCTCCTGTCCAAAGTACAATAGGACTAGTAAGTAAAATCTCGAACATACACTACTGTTTCAAAGGTTTGGGTAAAGTCTCTTCTGACAGCGTCACCTTTGTTTATTTAATTAATACAGTCAAACAATAATACTGGGAAATTAATATAATGTATATAATTAATAATGTCACATGATCCTTCAGAAAAAAGAAAAAAAATGTTCTGTTTTTTCTGCTCAAGCTTGTTATTTTAA
Source organism: Danio albolineatus (assembly GCA_903798035.1). NCBI lineage: Eukaryota > Metazoa > Chordata > Actinopteri > Cypriniformes > Danionidae > Danio > Danio albolineatus. The sequence continues at coordinate 4,816,161 of CAIGQQ010038113.1, forward strand.
ATATAAAACATTTAAAATAAACTAAATATTTTCCAGGATTCTTGATGTATGAAGTTTATTTTAAAAAACAGTATTTTTATAGTATTTATTTAAAATAAAAATGTTTGCTCTTTGATGATTGATAACAATCAGACATGTAAGAATATATTTTTTTATTTGTTACATGTATATAGGTTATACATTTTTTAAATTTTATACGCTCACAAAAATCTGTCCTTTATGTTAGGTTATTCTTTCAATTGATTTGTTTACAGTTACCCTGTCTGCTAGATCAAATCGTTTTTAGTCATTTTTGCAATATTAAAGAGAAAGTTAATGTTAAAATCACTACAAGGATTAAAGTGTTTTTTTTTCTATTTAAAAAACCCATTAATTATTTCTTCATATATCCTCCTCTATAGCCTACAATAGAAGTTGTTTGCTGATAAACATTTTATAGCAAAATAAAGCTGTGATGTATTAAATGTGGTGTACAGCATATGACACTTTAGTGTTTATACTGATGAAACCTAGTTAAATTTGCATATAATGTGGTATCTGAAGGTCGGACATCTGTTTAGATACACATTTATATACTAACACAATGATACAAAAAAAAAAAACGTCCATTATGATTTCACAGGGAATTTAACTTTTAAATGGCTTTTCTGAAAATTAGTGCTCAAGCACGCTCTTTAAGTTTAAATTAAATTATGCATTTTAGCTAGGCATTTACATAACACATACTCCAGCTATATGTCATGAAACTAATTATTTTTGTTTGAGGTAATATGAACTGATGCAATGCTAATCTTTCTCCTTTTGTATTCTTGTTTATTTTAGGGTTCCCACTCCAAGGTTTAGATTTGGCTACTGCGGTCCTGATTTGGGTCCAGCCACACTTGTGAAGACTAAAGATGATGACAACATAGAAGAACACTTTAGATGATGGCGACACACTTTTTATTCCACCTATATATCCCCTTTTATGTGTAAGCAACATTCCACAAGATAAAATAAAATCAAATGACAGGTTTTTCACAATTTTCACAGTATGTCTCATAATATTTTTTTGGTAACACTTTATTTTGATGGTTCATTTGAGTATTAGTAGACTGTCTACTTAATATCTGTTGATACTGACATTCAACAGACATTTAACTGACTATAAGAAACTTTGCAAGTACATGTCAACTTACACTAACCCTACCCCTAACCCCAACCTAACAGTCTACTTATAATCTAATGAGAATTAGTTGCAATGTAACTTAAATTCAACAGACGGACCATCAAAATAAAGTGTGACCCTTTTTTCTTCTGGAGAAAGGCTTATTTGTTTTATTTCGGCTAAAATAAAAGCAATTTTTTAATTTTTTAAGAACCATTTTAAGGTCAAAATTATATGCCCCCTTTTTTTAATAGTCTACAGAACAAACCATCATTATACATTAACTTGCCTAAATACCCTAACCTGCCTAGTTAACCTAAATAACCTAGTTAAGTGTTTAAATGTCACTTTAAGCTGTATAGAAGTGTCTTGAAAAATATCCAGCAAAATATTATTTACTGTCATCATGGCAAAGATAAAATAAATCAGTTATTAGAGATGAGTAGGGCCACATGGATTTCCGCAGATTTTAAGCCCATCATTGATTCTGTTTATTTACTTGTGTTAATGTGTGTAAATTTATATTTATTCAGTTTTTAAATTAATTTCAGTAATATTACTGACTAATATGAAAATATTCATATGATTTATTTACAATACCGTTTGTAAATACTATTTTCTGTCTTTTAGTAGATATTTTATACGAGAGACTTTTACTGTTTACCAAATAAAGTGGATCTAATTGGATTCACATTATAAACATTCAATACAAGTTAAAAGTTTAACAAAATACTCTGCAGAAATAGCAAAAAATGTCCGCAGATTCCGTTTGGCCCTAGAGATGAGTTATTAAAACTATTATGTTTGAAATATTTGAAAAAATCTCTCCGTTAAACAGAAATTGGGGGGGGGAAATAAACGAGGGGTCTAACAATTTTGACTTCAACTGAGGTTTCTTGAAAAATGAACTGGTTCTTGCCCTGAAGAAAGTCTTAGATTCTGACATAACTTTTCAGTTAGATACTGAACACATGACTGGTATTATCTAGAGATGCTCCGATCAGCATTTTTGACTGGCACATGACTGGTATTATCTTATATTTTAAAATTATAATCTTGCAAAACATTTGCATTTCCTTTAACACTATTTAAGAAATTATAAGCATTGTGAAATATGTTTACACACGTTTTTGTGTTTTTACTATAGTAAAACTGTAGCCACCATGAGTGTACATGTTTAGAAGTACTTGTAAATGTGACTATGGTTTTAATGTAAATGCTGTAATGGATTTTTATATTTAAAATCTTTATTGCAACAGTAGTTCAGCTATGGATATAGTAAAACTGGTTGATTTTGTTTTAAACGTGGTAAAGCATGGTTATGTGTGATAAAAGTATGTAAATCTGTTTGTATGTTTGTGTAAATATGAATAAATCTTCAACTGTTATTGAGAGTGGTGTGTGTTTTTCATTATAAACCAGCAGCAGCTGCAGCTGGTGGTCCATGAGTATGAGCAAAGCGCCGGTGAACCGCGCCCCCGCGGAGCGGCCGGTATTTCCAGTCGCGTCGTCCCAACATCGGCCGGACAGCATTTCCGATCATATGCCGATGTCGCGGCGACATATTGCCTATTAGCAAACGCTCCCCGAGCGATATCGCGCCGATGGAGTTTTGAAAATCGGCACGACGTCGGCCCAATGTATGTGTGCTGTCTGGGATTTTATTTGTCTTTTTAGTGTTAAATACTTTTAGCGAGATACATTTATAGCCTTTATCGTTTTTTCTGTTTGCTTTTAATTACCTTTTCTTTATCCTGGAGTAATTACTGTAGTGTTAGTAATAAATTAGATTGTTTGATGACAAACATGACAAAGCCTGCTCTAAGTTTAAAATAGGCTAACTTTGAAAAGTTTTATTAAAATAAAGTTATTAAATTTAATGTTTTATCTTTAGAATTTGCTAGTTGGCCTGGTTAGCATGGGTAACGTAATTGATAAGTTGCTTATGTTTAGTAACGTTAAAAGTTGCTAACATGTTTAGCTTTTTGCTAACATTAATTCTCATGTTAAAATGTTTTGACATGTTTAACGTGATACAAGGTTTTCAGCATAGTTAGCAGATATTACATTAATGTAAGCCTGTTTGTTTTGTATGTTCCAACACATTTCAAACATGAAGACATTTTTAATCTTTCTTGCAAGCTTGAATTAATGCTTGCAGTATAAACATGTCATTGCTAATATGTTAACTAGCATGCTGCTGTAACACTTCAAAAGTATGCTTACAATAATATTATCATTTTAACACGTCTGACATGTTTAGCTATTGTTAGCATGTTTTAACAAAATGTTATCTACCTGTTAACACTTTGATACCGTGTTTAGCACAATGTTGGCATGAATTGTGTGAAACGTGGCATTAATTTACATATTAGCATGCTTTGCTATCATACTAACAACTTGCTAACATGTTTTGGCATTGGTTAACATTTTGTTAGCATGGATTTATGTATCTTATACTGATAAGTTATTTGCCTATACCTTAACTAGCCTTTTGTCAACACTTCGAAACTGTGCTAACATAAAATAATATTGTTAACGTTTTAACACATGGCTAACATTTATAGCTTTTGCTAGCGTGTTATGACACATTATGTTATGTTTATATAACCTTAACATGTTAATACCTTATTTAGCACATGGTTAGCATTGACTGTTAAGTTGTATTAAGTAACATTTTAATACCATCTTTTGAAATGTGTCATGTTTTAACATGTTTGCATCTATTTAACATGTTTTAGTATGTTTTACTGTATTAATATATTTAGCATGTTAAGATATAATATCAAGTCAACATTATTATTGATTCTGATTCACATTTGAAACAAAAGGTCAAATTGATTTATGTCTGTGTTTTCTATGCAAATTTCAGTTTGAAAGATAAATATCATTCAGTGTTTTGGTTTGTAGTGTCTGGTTAACCATGATTTCGGGAAGTGTGCCAAAGCACCACCTGTACAAGCCTATAGGAGTTAATGAACATCTGCTCTGATCCTGTAGCTAATCTCCAGTAGGCTGATGAACTTCAGGAGTCAGAACTTATTTAGATTTATTGCTGCATTTGATTTATTGTGGTTAAGTTGGAGAGTACTCTACTTACATCTTAAGCAACAGTTATACTACAGTAGCATTCGAGGTAATATCTGGGTCAAGATTTTAAAAAGATTTCATTTAAAATTAATTTTATTCAGCATGGATGCATTACATTCTCTAAAAAGTGACAGTGAATCTCAAAATAATCTTACAAAAATCGTTCATTCATTCATTCATTCATTCATTTTCTTGTCGGCTTAGTCCCTTTATTAATCTTGGGTCGCTACAGCAGAATGAACCGACAACTTATCCAGCATATGTTTTATGCAGCGGATCTCCTTCCAGCTGCAACCCGTCTTTGGGAAACATCCAGAAACACTCATTCACACTCATACACTATGGACAATTTAGCTTACCCAATTCACCTGCACCACATGTCTTTGGACTTATGGGGGAAACCGGAGCACCCGGAGGAAACCCACGCAACCACGGGGAGAACATGCAAACTCCACACAAAAATGCCAACTGACCCAGCCAGGGCTCGAACCAGTGACCTTCTTTCTGTGAGGCGAATGTGCTACCCGCTATATAAATATATTTTAAAAAGATAAAAAGTAGATATATTTTATAACAATATTTCACAATATTACAGTTTTTTCTGGACTTTAAATGGTGGCTCTATAGTAGGGCTGCACGATGTTGGAAAAATCTGATATTGCTAAGATAAATATTGTTGTATACAGTTTTAGAGGATGGTTTGAATAACTTCTGGGGATTTCTGGGGAGTCTAACAGTATTCTGGGACAGAAATTCAATAGTCACAATGCAAAAAAATATATATTTTTTTTACTTTGTTTTGTACTGTTTCTAGTCTAAATATCAACAAATAATTCTTAGACCAAGTAAAAATATTGTTTTGTTTTCACCGCCAGAAGAAATAAGTGAAAATTAAGAGGTCTTTTTTTTTTTGCTTGTTTCAAGGAAATTATCGGCAAGTAAGGTAAGTGAAATAATCTTGTTTTCCCATGAAGATATTTGGACTAGAAACAAAAATTCAAAGTAAGAAATGTTTTTTGCATAAATCATATAAATTCCATATAAATACAGTGAATAAATAAAATTCTGTGGCTCCTGGTCAACTGTAATTCAGACTGCACATTGCATATCTTTGCAATGTGACTATTTTAGATGCGCACATTGCGATATCGATGATGAAACGATATATTGTGCAGCCCTAACATAATAATTTATGGATTTTTTGCCTTGATTTTGTTTTTATTTTATTATTATGAGGTCAATTTCCAGAAGAATTTAAATTACATAAAAGAACAGCTTGAACATTTTGCAAAATATCTTCATACAAGTTTAAAATAACATGACGATGAGTCAGTAACAGAAAAGTCACTTTTGCAATGACATCCCTTTTATGTTCCCTGTGAATTAAACGTAATTAAAATATCAAAGGTGGTCAGTAAACAATGTACTCACTGTTAGACTATATCGATCACAGTTAGAAACAGCAGCACATCAGCATTAGATTGTGAATGTGTGGTTTATATCTCTCCACCTAAAACCAAATAGTCACTTATCTTTCCATGAGACACAGTCATACGCTCTCGGACTGAATGAGGCGAGCTGTTTACCCCACAGCAAAAATAGATTTCTAGGTCAAAGACACATCATTAGCTTCCATGTATTGCGGTCTGAATATGTGTAGAGATTATTTCAGAATTCGTATGAATTTGAATGAGCACGAGGTCACCGGAGGCTTTTGTGTTCAGAGTCAATTAGCATAGCAGTCGATTAGCATGAGACGTTAACACCGAAGGGGATGTCAAGGCTGGCCACATCTGACTGTTTATCATGTATGTCATTGTCTAACCAATTAGACCTAACGAAAAGCCATTATTTATGGCTGCACAAGCTTTTTATGAAGTAATTAGCATTATAACGTTTATGCTACGATTTAACATAATTAAGCATACGTTCTTTATCAAAGCCAGTCACATCTGACTGTCTTTCGATGTCATCTAAAAAAGGAATAAAATATTTATGATTTCACAACCTTTTTATGCAATAATTAGCGTAATTACATTTATGCTAAGATAGCTAGGTAGTTTAGCTTAATTGAATATAAATTCAAAAACTTTAGTGCTACAGCTAGCATTCTAACATGTTTACAATTTCGCGCAGTTTAGCTAAAAAGGGTAGTTCACCCAGGAATTGAAAAGGACTATTTACAAACCTCCAACTGGTTGTGAATCATTTGAGTTTCTTTCTTCTGTTGAACACAAAAAGAGATTTTGCAAAAAATACTGACAACCTGTAACCATTGACTTCCATAGTAGGAAAAAACAAATACTATGGAGGTCAGGTTTATAGCTTTCTTCAAAATTTCCTCTTTTGCGTTACACAGAACAATGCAAGACAAACTGGTTTTAAACAAGTAAAGCGTGAATAAATGACTTCAGGATTTTTATTTTTTGGCTAAATTTTATTTTATTTTAAGCTATCCAAATATAAATTGTCTGTATGTCAGATCCAGCTGCACGTGGCTGTTTATTTACAATTACATTTAGTCATTTAGCAGACGCTTTTGTCCAATGCGACTTACAAATTACATTTATCATAGGTATTATGAGCTTAACTTAAATCACAGTATTGTAATTTCACAACCTCTTTTATTCAATAATTAGAATTATTACATTCATGCTAAGATAGGGTAGTTTAGCGTAATTGGCTCTGACACTGAGAAAATTAGTAGCATCTATCTGTTTATCATAGACGTTATCATTTAGCCACTTAAACATTATCATGGGCGGCACTGTCATCTTACAGCAGGAAGGTCGCTGGTTTATGCTGGAATAGTTGGTGTTTTTATCTGCCGTGGTGACCTGATATATGAGGGACTAAGCCAAAGGAAAATTAATGAATGAAAAAATTATCATACTTTTCATCATGGTTTAACCACATTAAAGAAATAAACACTGCATTCATGATTACACAGCCGTTTTGTGCCAAAATCACCATTAGAACACAAGTGTTCATGCTAAGAAAAGCAGCTATTGAAGACAATATGGCAGTTTAACAGAACAATAAATTTCCATCTGAGTTTTCATTATAAATTTTACTAATACATCCTGCATTCACTCTTTCACAGTTTATTATGCGATAATTAGCATCTTAGTGTCAGTGTTTATACCAAGTTTTAAAAAAAGGTGCAATAGTTTGTCATAACTGAACCTGCTATAAACTCTAAAAATTATCATGACAGTCTAACCATAAGGAAATCTCTCATGACTTCAACCGTTTAATCTGATAATTAACATACAGTAGAAGTCAAAATTATTAGCCCTCCTGTGATTTTTTTTAATTCTTTTTCATATATTTCTCAAATGACATTTAACAGATCAAGGAATCTTTCACAGTAATTACTATAATATTATTTCTTCTGGAAAAAGTCTTATTTGTTTTATTTTGGCTAGAGTGAAAGCAGTTTTTATTTTTTTTTAAGCATTTTAAGATCAATATTATTAAGTAATATTTTTGTTTTGATTGTCTACAGAACAACTGTTATACAATGAATTGAATAATTACCCTAATTAGCCTATGGTTAAGCCTTTAAATGTCACTTTTAGCCTTATACTAGTATCTTGAAAAATGTCTAGTAAAATATAATATACTGAAATCATGGCAAAGATAAAAGAAATCAGTTATTATTAATTAGTTATTAAAACTAGTATGTTAAGAAATGTGTTGGGAACAAAAATCTTCTTTTTCGTTAAACAGAAATTGGAGGAACAATTATACAGAGGGGGCTTATAATTCAGGTGGCCTAATAATTCTGACTTTAACTATAAGTGTTTATGCCAAAATAAAAGTGTGTTCAATAGAATGAAGCAGATTATCATAGTTGAGCATGTCAAAGTGGTTCATGATCCTCTAACCACTTTTCATTTACAATTCCCCATCATTTTAATCCCACAATTAGCATCACACGACACCAAGACGGCCTGTGTTATTATATTTGAACATGCTATAAATCCCCCTGTAAATCCTGCGTGTCATGTCAGGGTGTGTTTATTTGCCTCTTGTCGTGTGTGTGACACTCCTCATTGTTCTCTGGGATTGAATTAGCTTTCCTCGCAGCCAAGGGAGAGCCACAGGCTGGTGATGTCACCACAGCACTCTGATTGGCCGTTCCTGCCTGACTGCAGCTCCTCTGCTTTCTGCTCTCTCCAGGATCACATGACGCGGCCGGCCAATGGCGCGCCGAGGAGCGGCCGGAGGAGGGAGGCGGTGGAGCTGCAGGCTGAGATGCTCCACTTGGACCTGATTGATGCAGAGGGAGGAATCCAGGAAGAAGAGCGGGACGACAGGCGGCCTTTTGATGCCATCGATGACAACCATAAGGAGGAGCGGGGCGCAGGGCCGCCTGTCATTCTGCCTCAGCTGAAAACACACATTCCTGCTGACGATATGGATACTTACCGGCCTAAAAGACCGACCACCCTCAATCTGTTCCCCCAAGTGCCAAGGACCCAGGTGAGGTGGATGCTTTGGATTGATGTTTTAAGGCGGATGGATGAAGATTAGCAAATGTTTTTAGAAGAAAACTGGTTATTAGTATAATTCAGGATGGTGAGGAATTGGGTGTGTGTTTGGTGGATATGCAAATTTTTTTATACTCTCGACTGGTGATGCTGATGACGTTTGGGTTTGTGGCCCACCTGCTATGAATCACTGTTGTCCGCCCTCGGTGTGTAATGTAATCTGGCAGGAAAAAGCCCGAGTGGATCATTAATGTTGACCTGTGAGGGTCAAACAGCAGGGGGCGGCACTTTAATGGGCCTTTTTGAGCAAAATATTACGAGGGGGGAGTGAAAAAACATGTTTTTTGGCAAAATGTCAGTGGTGTTTTTGTAAACGTGTGTGGATAGAGTGAGGTTTTTGGGCTAACTTGTTGATTTTTTTATCTTATATGGCAGAGGTGGACGGTGTTATACTTGTGGTATTTCTTGGCTGCTTAAAATAGGTTAACATTTGCATTACATTAACATTATTGATCTGAATAAAATACATTGAGCCTTTGTGGCTAAGTTTCTGAATAGAAATGTGACTGTTTGGATGTAAAACACATCCATATTTCAGCAAAAATGTCATGATATCAGAGTTTTAGCAAAAAATATAATGATATTAGCATATTTTTAGGAATACTGAGATTTTTAGCCAAAATATGATATCAGGATGTATACTATATTAAAATATATATTGTCTGTGCTCAGTATATATGAGGATACTCCTCACAAATCTCTCATTTAGATGAATATTTTCTATAGCTGCTTTACAGTATTATATTTGTGTCCATACATTAGATTAGTCTGTACTGAAGCAAATCTGGAGCTTATCTGACAAAATAACTTACGATAATGGTTCACAAATGAGTAAAAATGTATATGTTTAATGATAAATGTTAATTAAAAATGTAAAAAGAGCAAAAATCAAGAGAAACAAAAAAAATGTTAAAAAAAATTGTTAAATTGTAAATCTTTTCTTGCAATGTTTTGTGTTAATTTAAATGTATTATCTTTCTATTTCTAAAGATATTAGGTGACTAAAATAGTATTTTATTAAATATACAGTTGAAGTCAGAATTATTAGCCCCCCCTGTTTATTTTTTGCCCAGTTTCTGTTAAACAGAGAGATTTCTTTAACACATTTCTTAATATAATTTAATAGTTTTAATAACTCGTTACTAATAACCGTTTTTTATCTTTGCTATGATGACAGTAAATAATATTTTACTAAATATTTTTCAAGACAGCTTAAAGTGACATTTTAAAGGCTTAAACTAGGTAAATTAGGTTAACTAGGCAGGTTAGGGTAATTAGGCAAATTATTGTATAATGATGGTTTGGGAAATAGTAAAAAAAATAATAATAATAAATCAATGGGGGGCTAATAATTTTGACGTGTATATACGTTTCATAAATCTGTTTTGTTCAAATGCACCTAAATAAATTATCTATATTCACTGAGAAATAAATAAAAAATGCTGTGTTTGAACTCATTTATGCTGAGCACTGTGTATCAGAATATGATGTTTTCAGAACTGTATAAAAAATATATTTAAAATGGAGGTAAAATACAGTTTCATAGAATTTTAGCACAAGCATTATATTGATGATCAAACTTTTGCAAACTGAATGTTTGTGAATATGTGATGATATCCAGGTTAGGATTTAGGCCTAACTTGTTGATCTGTATTATTATGTTTGAAGAGGTTTTTTTACTCAAGTGAGTGTTTCTTGGCTAAGACATTTGCGTTACATTTACATTATTGATCAGGACAAAAGAAGACATTGAGCCTTTGTGACAAAATGACCAAGTAAACATTTAGAAATGTAAGACTGATTTATGCAAAACACCCCATTGTCCAAACCTTTGATGAAATCCGAGTGTGACTTTATTAAGTTTTTTTTTTTTTTTTTGTGGTTACATTTTTGGAATTTAGTTTATATCAGAATGGTATAATAAAATATGATGATGTTAGAAGTTTAGCAGAAATATGATATCTATATTGAGCAATACTGTCTGTGATATAACGATTTTAGCATAAATAAAAATTGATAGTTTTAGTATAAAAAATCCTTAACATTTGGTTGCTTGTAATATAAAAGGCACAAATTATTTTATATTCTACTTAATTGTGCATGGTTTTACATTTAAAAAAATGTTAAAACAGTTTTTAGTAATTGAAATTAGATTAATCATAAATATTAAAAGGAAAACCATATATATAGAGAGCAATTCATATTTTTAAGTACAACTGGAATTACAAACTCTAAATTACAACTGGAATTCAAATAAAGGTAAACAAACTACTTTCCAACTGAATTAATTGACAACACAAAGTGACAGAAGTGCATAAATAAAATGAAAATGAAAATAAATGCTTTAGAAATACGTTTCAGGTAAATCATCTACATCCATCGCTTCTCTTTCAGTTCTGAATTGAATCATGGGTAATGACCCTGAACGGCTAAATGATGTAATAAGGGCCCAGCACTCCTGTCTCCTCAAAAGACTTAAGCCCAAACTGTGCTAAACTCAAACTGACCTTTTTCACTTTTCTCCATTACTCACATGGTGTTTTCCTTTGCCTCCTGCTGTAACTTTTGACTTTGAGGTTTTTAAAGTGAATCATTCTAGAAATAATGGATTTATGTACGTCATATTTCCTACTCAGCGCAGTTTGAAATAAAAAATAACAATTGGGCCTTTTCATAGGGCGCAAAGGGAGATATTTAGCTTATTGTTTTATTACATTTTAAAAAAAGTACTTCAGATTTACAGGATTCTTATAAAATAGTTCATTCTTTGTATATTTTAGGTCAATAATAAGGGTTTTCAACATCCTGAGTAAATGATTTTTGGGTGAAGTTCGCAGCTAAAACACAAGTACTCATTAAGCACAGTTTGTTTTCCAGAGTAATTGTGTAACAATGTTTACCACCTTACAGCATTAGTGCTGGATTGCCTGAATATCCAAATCACCGGATATATTGAAACCAATGGTTTTATGTTAATAATTACAATTGGCAAACGCACACTTGTCTGGTATTTTATGGTGATTGCGAGGTTGACGTGAGTTACTGGTGTTGCTACATTCTCAGATATTGTATAATGGCTTCAAACAGGTTTTTACAGCAATTACAGAGATATGAGGGCGACACACGGTGGCTCAGTGGTTGGCACTTCCTCACAAGAGGGTCGCTGGTTAATGTCCCAGCTGGGCCAGTTGGCAATTTTGAGTTGCATGTTCTCATTTTGTTCCCATGGGTTTCCTCCGAGTGCTCTGGTTTACCCCACAATCCAAAGATATGCGCTATATGTGAACTGAATAAACTAAATTGGCCGTAGTGTATATGTGTGAATGAGTGTGGATGGATGTTTCCCAATAATGGGTTGAAGCTGGAAGGGCATCTGCTGTAAAACAAATGCTGGATAAGTTGGCGGTTCATTCCGCTTTGGCGATCTCTGATGATTAAAGGGACTAAGCTGAAGAAAAATGAATGAATGATCAGAGATATGGCGACATTAGAATTTTGGCACATAGATGATACTGAATATCAGCAAAAAATATGATTTTAATAGGATATTACATTTATATTAGGGCTGTCCAAGAATTAATCGTGATTAATCACATACAAAATAAAAGTTTGTTTTGACATAATATGTGTGTGTGTTATATATATTTATTATGTATATGTGATAAACACATTCATAGAAGCCAAAACTATATGTAAAAAAGTTACATCAAAGTAGTTACATCATATTCAAATGTAAAATTTGCATCATACACATATATTTTTTTAGATATCTAAATATAAACCAACATTTTATCAAGTATATGCATGTGTGTATTTATATATTCATAATACAATATACACAGTACACACACAAATATTATGTTAAACTTTTATTTTGGATGTGATTAATCACGATTAATTTTTTGACAGCCCTAATTTATATCAAAACCTAATTTAATATTATTTAAATATGGTTTTAGACAAACATATTGAGGTTTAGCAAGAGTAGTAGTGAAGTTATATCATATAATTGTACTAAAAATTATGACAATCTCAACATTTTTCTTTAAAAAATCTAATTTGAATTATAGCAAAAGTACTGAATGATAATAACAGTTTTGAATATTTTTTATTAGAGTTTTTGCAGAAATAGAAAAACAAAGACCAGACAGACAACCCATCATGTAACAGTATTCTGTGCAAAATGCAAAATAAAGCATGAAACCAAGGAAAATTGCAACATACAAGACATATATGACCTACAAAAAACAAAATACAGCTCTTCAGTAATAGCAATTTTACCACTAATAGAATACATGATTTTTAGCAAAACATAATATTGGACTTTACCAAAAGTATAAATATATAGAAGATTTAGCATATCATAAATGGACTAAAATATGACCGTGTCAACATTTTTGCTAAAAAAATAATTTTGGAATTGTAGCAAAAGTGTAATAACACATTTAACAAAAAGGATACATGAGTTTTAGCAAAACATGATATTGGAATTAAGCAAAAGTATAATGTCTAAAAAAAAAGATATTCACTTTTTAGTGTAAATATGATTATTGAAAAATATAAGCAAGATTATAGTATTGTAATTGAACTAAATACATCGGATAAATCAATACAATAACAACAGGTTCAAATTATATAATCATATAAATATGATAATATAGTAATAATTTGAAATAATATATAATTTTAGTGCAAATGTGAAATAAAACTTAAGCACTCATATGATAATATTGAAATTCCTCTCAAGTGATTGTTCTGTTATTCATCATTAAATATTGTTTTATGACCGTGTGAGCACTAAAAAATAATGAGTAAACATAAACACACCCACAATAAAGGGTTTTGTGCATCAGTGACACAGAAGAACATTTTGTGTGTGTGACTGTGACATTTGTAATACTCATTAATAACATTTTTCTCAATAAAGAACTTTCTGTGCAATATAAAGAGTAAAAAAGAAAGCTTGTTTATTGGCATTGATGGTTTCATGAATCCATTCATTCATGATTTCATAATTTCATTCCATGCTCCAAAAACAATGCCACAAAATATTTGTATTGTTTTATTTTTTGGGACCCAAAATGATTATTCTATGATATCACTATAAAATGTTTTTAAGAGTAAATAAATGTTCATGATTAAACCATGAACACCAATAATGAACCTTTATTTCTGAGTATGCAGTGTAAATAAAAGCAGCCTTTTTCTTGATTTGTTCTAGCACACTGAATCATATCCAGGTCAGCAGACTGCTTATGCCTAGAGAAGATGGTGGATGACTGTAAATGTGCTTCCCTGTCTTTAATCTCATAATCTTGGCTTGTCGAATCTCTGAACGTCTGCAGCATTGGCACAGCCGCAGGGCTCAAAGGGCATTTGAGGAATTAGCAAAGAGCCTTTCCGTAGTGAATAGAGTTATTGGTAGTACAAGTAAAACTGTGAGAAAGTCTGCTCTAAAAATACACACATTTGTGACAGAAATATTTCAGCTCGCAGCCCAGAGGAGCAAGTGTTGGCTGAAAAAACCCTTAGATCAATGTGAAGTGCTGTTGACAACCTTGTTTATATTACGTCTGTGGCGTGACACATTGCTGAGCAAAACGGGATTGTAAAGGGTTCATTAAAATGTTGAGCAAGATTTGATTTGGACATGAAATATTTGTGTTGTGTACATAATCATGTCATACAATTTTTTTATTTATTTGTAATCCAACAGTTGTGTTTGTCAAAATTTGACCCATAAACCTGAAACAACCCTGCATTTTTAGAGTTTTAGAGCGTAGATTTTTAGTTAACACACACACACACATTTATATTCACTCACTGGCCACTTTATTAGGTACGCCTAACTAGTACTGGGTTGGACCCCCTTTTGTCCTCAGAACTTTCCTAATCTTTCGTGGCATGGATTCAACAAGGTACTGAAAATATTTGTCCTAAATTTTGGTCCATATTGACTTGATTAGGCATGGACCAGTATAAGATTCTAACAGTATGGTAACCTTGGATAAAAATATCACGGTATTGTGGTTACTGCCCTAAAATATATTCTTTTTAAATGTCCGGGTAAAATAACCACTTTTATTTTATTTTTCCACTTTGAACGCAATGGCTGCTTCCCAAATCACATACTTCCATACTATAAAGTACGCTAGAGTGCAAGCCAAGTAGTATGTTCGAATTCACATAATTCGAAAAACAGCATGCAAGAAGTACCCGGATGACCTACTACTGCCGGCGAGCGGGTATGTCACATGACGATGACAAAATGGCATCCGTAGTTTGTCTTAGCTCATTCATACTACTCACATTCATACAGTATAGAACGTACTTTTCTGTCAGTCGAATATTAAATTCAAATGCCGTACCTGCTGAGTAGTAGGCGATTTCGGACACAGCTAATATATTTTATTTAAAAAAACATTTAAGATATTTTGAGAACAGCAAACATGTCAGGCTAAATGAATCAAAGGAATCATTGACTTCTGCTGTCTTCATTAGTTTCAAAAACACACATTTCTTTACTATTTAAACAGGACCTTTTGATATCTTTTCTGATGGACATACTGTTGTCCTAAAAAAGGTTTAAAAATAAATAAATCATACTGAAACAGAAAATGTTGGCACTTTTAAAACCTTGACTTTTCCAAAGCACGGTATACCTTGAAAATGGTTATTGTCCCATGCCTAGACATGATAGCATCACGCAGTGGCTGCAGATTTGTCGGCTGCACATCCATGATGCAAATCTCCCGTTCCACCACATCCCAAAGGCTCTCTATTGGATTGAGCTCTGGTGACTGTGGAGGCCATTTGAGTACAGTGAACTCATTGTCACATTCAAGAAACCAGTCTGAGATGATTCACGCGTTATGACAAGACACATTATCCCTCTGGAAGTAGCCATCAGAAGATGGGTACACTGTGGTCATACAGGGATGGAAATGGTCAGCAACAATACTCAGGTAGGCTGTGGCGTTGGCACAATGCTCAGTAATAGGCCCAAAGTGTGCCAAGAAAATATCTCCCACACCAATACATCACCAACACCAGCCTGAACTCCTGATACAAGGCAGGATGGATCCATGCTTTCAAGTTGTTGATGCCAAATTCTGACCCTACCATTTGAATGTCACAGCAGAAATGGAGACTCATCAGACCAGGCAATGTTTTTCCAATGGTTTATTGTGCAATTTTGGTCAGCCTGTGTGAATTGTAGCTTCAGTGACCTGTTCTTAGCTGACAGGAGTGGCACCCAGTGTGATCTGTTGCTGTAGCCCATCCAGCTCAAGGTTTGATGTAGCTACTCACCGGTTATTAAAACAGTCCATGCTTCCCAAATACTGATGTCCATGCGTTACTTTATTGAACACCATGAAAACTAAAGATAAACAAATAAACAAACCAAATGTTTACACAAACACAATCAAAAGAACATCAAAATAAACAAATAATATACAAACAATGCTTAGTTTACCGTGTTGGCCTAGAATATTAGAAGTAGAATATTGAGGAGCATGTAACTGGTGCCTGCGTTGAAATCTCACTATGCCGTTCATACAAACTCTCGCAGGTTAAATTAATCAAGGAAGATCATGTGACCTCCCACTCAAGCCAATCGGAAACAAGGAAATTCACAACAAACATAAACCAATACTCTTTCAAATAATGAAACACACAAAAAATATAAACAACCAAAAAAAAAAAAAGCTGACCGGTCAGCGTCAGCTACATTCGATGTGTTGTGCATTCAGAGATGCTCTTCTGTATACTTTGGTTATTTGACTTACTGTTGCCTTTCAAGTCTGGCCAGCCTGGCCAGTCTCCTCTGACCTCTGGCATCAACAAGGCATTTGCGCCCACAGAACTGCCGCTCACTGGATATTTTCTCTTTTCCAGACTATTCTCTGTAAACCCTAGAGATGGTTGTGTGTGAAAATCTCAGTCATCTCAAAATCACTTAAATCAACTTTCTTCTCCATTCTGATGCTCAATTTGAACTGCAGCAGATCATCTTGATCATGTCTATATGTCTAAAAGCATTGCTGCCATGTGATTGGCTGATTAGAAATTTGCGTTAACGAGCAGTTGGACAGGTGTACCTAATAAAGTGGCCGGTAAGTTTATATAACAAACAGACAAAGCAAAGTTAACAAGTGTATTACTACACATTACCAAGTTTAATACAAATTAATAAGTGCATTATGGGGCGCCACGGTGGCGTAGTGAGTAGCACGTTCGCCTCACAGCAAGAAGGTCGCTGGTTCAAGCCCCAGCTGGGTCAGTTGGCATTTCTGTGTGGAGTCTGCATGTTCTCCCCGTGGTTGCGTGGGTTTCCTCCGGGTGCTCCGGTTTCCCCCACAGTCCAAAGACATGTGGTATAGGTGAATTGGGTTGGCTAAATTGTCCGTAGTGTGTGAATGTGTGTGTGAATAAATGTTTCCCAGAGATGGGTTGCGGCTGGAAGGGCATCCGCTGCGTAAAAATTATGCTGGATAAGTTGGCGGTTCATTCCGCTGTGGCGACCCCGGATTAATAAAGGGACTAAGCCGACAAGAAAATGAATGAATGAATAAGTGCATTATTATACAAGTGTATGGGTTTTTAATTTTAAATTTTCAAGCTCGTAAAAGCAGGATGAATTCTAATTTCTGATTGGCTGTTGATGTTTTAATCTATCATCAGCTACGAAAAATATTTTTGAAAGTGATTATAATGAATTTTTTGGCTCTTATAATGTCTTTGTCAAATATAATAGTGTGCCAAAGCAGTTTGTAGGAGAACATAAGCTCTATTTATTAGCAATTCATTAAAAAAATATCTATATGAAAATATAAACACAGTAGTACTATAGTAGCGTATCAATTTCTTTTGATAGTCATCGTTCTCAGATTTCTCTCAGTGTCAGTTAGCAAGCCGACAGTAATAGACTAACACAGACTCAGATTATTACACCAGATCGTGATGATGAACTATCAGAATCAAATTTCTCCCATCTGCTTCCTTTGCAGATACTGTTTTTAGAGTCGCTGGATAAGAGCCTCATCATAGCCATCTGTGTCTTTCTTCCTCCTCCGTCACCAGCACTACTGTGCGCTCCCATCCACCCACTCTCTCTCTCTCTCTCACACACACACATACCAGCGCCTGCATCATCGATGGGCGTATTGCAATTAATTTGTTAAAGGGCACCTATTATCAAAATCCACTTGTACATGGTGTTTGGACAAATGTGTTTGACGAACTACCTTACTACCTTACATTGATAAAAATCCACCTACTCCTAACTATTTATATCCCAATTAAACCAAACCAGTCTTATTCGGCTTACGGTTTTAATTCTCTAAGCAGTGTGACATCACAACGTTTAGGCCAACAGCTGATGACTGATTCCCATAATCTAAGGCTGCTAGAAAAGTACATTCTGTTAGAAAAGTACTTTCTATATAATATATATAATATGAATGGAACTCGGACGTATTACATCTGCCATTTTGTTACGATCACGTGACCTACCCGCGTCAGTTGCATCGCTTCACTCCCATTTATGAATTCTATCACAGTGCATCATGGGATGGTGTAGTGTCCATTGGATGTGCACTTGAGAATCTCACCGCTAGTACTAGGTCATCCTGGTACTTATGGCATACTGTTCTAATAATTCGGACATACTGCTCGGCTCGCATGCTGTTTGTAGTGTACCATATAGTATGGAAGTATGTGATTTCAGAAGCAGCCTTCGGGTTGTGTTTGGTTGTTTGCTGTCCTCTATTTTTCCCCCATTTGACGATGTCAACTAAAGCTGTGCAACGAATTGAATTCAATTTCGATTTTGATAATTATATAAAAAAAAACAATAATCAAGATAAAACTATTATTGCATCATATCCTGGCCTTTCCTGCAGTCTGCATTAATTTCTCTGCATTTGTACATGCATAAATGTGTCTCTGAGAGATTATTTGCATAAACCCTTTGTTAGTTACGTAAAAATTAACATAAAGAGTTGAGAATAAAAATACATGTGTATTAGTAATCGGATCAGGGGTGCCATGTGGACCTGCTGCCGACTATATGGTTATCATTATTAATCGACCAACAAAAGACAAGGACAAAATCACTCACTGATCCTGACTTTAACTCTTACAGTGAAGACTATGCTTAAGGCTTACATTTTTCATATTTTTTTTCTTTTATCTGGTGGGTATTTTAAGCTGATATGTAACATTCTGAAGGCTCCCCAAACTTCATTCGCTGTAGGCTCTGCTAGGCTAACTCTGTAATAGCTAATAGGCATGGGCCGATATAAGATTCTGACGGTACGATAACCTTGGATAAAAATATCACGGTTTCACGGTATGACGGTATTGTGTTTACTGCTCTAAAATATATTCTTTTTAAATGTCTGGCTTAAAAAACAAAACCTTTTTCCCCTTTGAACACAATATATATTATTTTGAGAAACATTTAAAATATTTTGGGGCAGTAAACACGTCAGGCTGAATAATTCAAGTGAATCATTGACTTCGGCTGTCTTTATTTGTTTTAAAAACACAGATGTCTTTAGATTTACACCTAAAAAACAAAAATAAATATGTAAATAAAAAAATCTTACAGATACCTTAGGAAAGGTATAGCAGAAAATGTTGGTGGTAGGAAAACCTTGACTTTTCCAAACCGCAGTGTACCTTGAAAACGGTTATCGTCCCATGCCTACTGTCTTCCTTTGCATTAAACTTTGAGCGTCTTCCATTCAGAGATGTTGTTTATGTTCACACAGCTACATTACAGGTCAACTAAAGTTTAAAGTATGATATTGTAGTGAACCACCCCTTTTTTTTTTGTTAATTATTAAGTCCAAAGAGAAATAGACTATAGTTTGTTTTTTATATTTTTTTTGTGCTGTAATAATTGGTTATTGAGCAGCAGTAAATAACACTTTTCTATACCAGTCGAGCGGACTTTGTTTTTCTAGCGAGCATATACAGTTCATGCATAGAAAAGCACGGGTTCATGAATGGAATATCCACAGACCATATTGAGCAATATTCATATAGAGAATATTGAGCAATTTTGCACTTTGAACGCTACTTGCATGCTCCTTCGCATGACACAATGAAATGAATGGGTTTCATAGCGCTTCCTGTATCTGGTGTGAAAGCCGTTCCACTCTGTTCAATGTACAGTTGGGCGCAGCATAACCCTTTTTTGGCTCATATTTTCTGCCCTTTCTCTTTCAGCCTAAAGCAGAAAATGCCATTTTAACACAATAATTTTTGGAAGCCAAATTGATGAATCTACAAATATAAAATGTTTTTTTTTTTTTTTGCAAAATCATGGTATAAACTACAGCCTCTGGATCCTAGACACCAATATTTTAAAGCTGTATAAAAGACAAATTGATGTGTGACCATTATAGACCTCAATATAAACATTGTGATCATAATACTCACTGTTACGGCATGCTGTGAACACGTATTAGTACCATTTGTTGTTTGCTGTTAGCATCTGAGTGTTTAGATGTAGAATCTGTGACGTGGAATGTCAGACCGAGCAAGCGGATGATGGTGATGATATTTGAGCATCAGTGTTAAAGGTGGTCAGTGGGTGAGTCAGCAACAGGAAGAGTCTGTCAGATCGCTCTTCCTGTAATGCTTTCACTTTATGGATTGCAGTCAATACATTTTTTGTTTTGTTTATAGTTTTGCTATTTGATAGGAAAGCCCTGAAAGTTTGGTCATTAAATTGGGTAATTCTTACTAAATTGCCTCCCTTAGACAAAATGGAGGGATGTGTGAGCATGTCTTTTGTGTTTTGGTGTAAATTTCAGTTATATTTTGTATAAATAAACAATGTTATATTTATTTTAATGCCTCTTATAAATGCCACTTGGTTTAATGAATTTTTAATGACATTTTGTATATATAATATATATCTTTATTTGTTATTTTAGACTTTTTTTTATTTAGCGTTATTTAAAATAATACTGCTTGGTTTGATATTTTAGGCATTTAAGCATTATTAAGTATTTTAAGCTTTATTGAGTTTATATTAGGATGTTAATACTTTTTAAATATTAAAGACGTTTGTTATTTTATATTAAAAATACTCTTAGAATAAATACAATCTTTCATATACTGTAGCTTATTTTTTATACATTTTTAATATACTCTCTTTGTTTAATATAAGTGCCACTTGTTTTTTTTATGGAATATCATTCTTATATACTTTTAACTTAGATTTTTATTAGAGCTAAGTATTTTATGTATTTAAATTTATTCATCTCATTATTTAAAGTAAATGTCATATATTGAATCTGATTTGATTTGATTATTGGTTTGATTTATTTATTTCGAACAGAAAAATCAGACACAAAACAATTCTTTAAACAAAATACATTTCAACATAGTCAAAATGGAGCGGGAGGAAGCACAAGCTTATTATCTCATGCATTGGTATGCTTAAATAATTTCTGAATTTCTATTATATATTAAATTGACCTATTTTTACAATATTTTTTCCTTGATTTTGATGTTGACACCTTTTTATTTTAGATTTCTTACATTTTTAATATACTTTTTCAATTAATGTTTTATTGTAATGTCCTATGCTATACAATTAGGATATATTATGGTGCCTTTTTCATGATAGTGTCTGAAAAAAATCCCAAAAACATTATAATTGGCTCAGTGGTTAGCACTGTCCCCTCACAGCATGAAGGTTGCTGGTTTGAGTCCTGGTAGGGTCAGTTGTCATTTCTGTGAGGAGTTTGCATGTTCTCCCAGTGTTCACGTGGGTTTCCTCCGGGTGCTCCGGTTTCCCCCACAGTCCAAAGACATACGCTATAGGTGAATTGAATAAACTAAAAATAAACTAAATCCCATAGTGTATGTGTGTGGATATAAGAGTGTATGGGTGTTTCCCTGCACTGGGTTGCAGCTGGAAGGGCATTTGCTTCAAAAACATTTGCTGGATAAGTTGGCGTTTCATTCCGCTGTGGTGACCCCTGATGAATAACGGGACTAAACTGAAGGAAAATGAATGAATAAATGCATATTGATCTGTCAACACTTTGTATATCAATAAATCCCTGATTCTTTGTCTCTTACCTCATTCGCAGGACACAATAAATAACAATTCCTTTGGTGAGAAGGAAAGGAGGAAAGAAAAGAAAACTCATTCTTCATCCCCACACATTAAGGGTGAGTAATGGCCACACACATAAACACATCGGATAAATCGCTGACACTTGAATTTTTCAAACAAGTCATTTTTAAAGCACTCTTCCATACATTAGAGCAATTACCACGAGATTAATGAAAGAAATGCAAGTTGTTCACCTCACATGCTCTATTATTGTGGTGTGTTTGTAGTAGTCGCTTCCACTGGATTAAAATGTGTTTACGTGCTGTGATTAACTTAATGGGATTTTTGTCAATCTACTTTACCCAGTGAGTTCATCAGATGTCACTTGTGCTTGATTCTTCTCGCTAGAAGTAAAGTGGAAAAGACTTTAAAGTTAATGTATACACTTTTTTAATGCTGCGATGAAGTACAATCTTCTGTACCGGCTTAATCCATTAAGTAGTGTAATCATTATGGCTATGTTGCAGTTGGCATGCGTTTACTATACAGTAAATTTATATGCTTTGCTGATGAGGGGAAATTTTCATTTTGCATATGTAAGCATTAACTAAAAGCGTTGAAAGCATGAAAGGGAAATTCAATCTGTCAGTCTGTTTTGTAAATCAGGACTTTTGTAACTTTTAGATGCCGTTTATTTATTTACACATTATTTATTTATTGTTTTATTTATTTATTTTTATCCAATGTGGATCTGTTTGTTTGTTGTTTATTTATTTGAACTACTTGGGGATTATAATTTAGTTATTTGTATTGATAAAGTCTTTGTATTGACTATTTTGCACCTATTGTATTCGTTCATTTATTTTCCTTCAGCTTAGTCCCTGATTATCAGGAGTCGCCACAGCGGAATGAATTGACAACTATTCCGGCATGTTTTGCGCAGCAGATGCCCTTTCAGCCGCAACCCAGTATTGGGAAACACCAGTACACACTCATTCACACACATTCATCCATTCATTCATTTTCTTGTCGGCTTAGTCCCTTTATTAATCTGGGGTCGTCACAGCGGAATGAATCGCCAACTTATCCAGCATTTGTTCTACGCAGCAAATGCCCTTCCAGCCACAACCCATCACTGGGTAACATCCACACATTCTCATTCACACACATGCACTACGGACAATTTATTCATTCATTCATTCATTTTCTTTTCGGCTTAGTCCCTTTATTAATCCGGGGTCGCCACAGCGGAATGAACCGCCAACTTATCCAGCATTTTGTTTTACGCAGCGGATGCCCTTCCAGCCACAACCCATCACTGGGTAACATCCACACATTCTCATTCACACACATGCACTACGGACAATTTAGCTTACCCTATTCACCTGTACCGCATGTCTTTGGACTTGTGGGAGAAACTCGAGCACCCGGAGGAAACCCACTCATACATTCATTCATATATTTATTTTCCTTTGGCTTAGTCTCTATTTCAGGGGTCGCCACAGCAGAATGAACCCCCAACTATTCCGGCATATGTTTTACGCAGCTTAGTTTATTTAATGCCAACTGGTCCAGTTGGGACTCAAACCAACAACCTTCTTGCTGTGAGGCGACATTGTTAACCACTGAGCCACTGTGCTGCCCATCACTTGTTGTATATTTTAGATAATTACATTTCAATTTTATTTCTTTTTGTACTAATTTGTATTATTTTTCATAATTTTTCATTTTATTAGTTTCATCATTTTATTATTTTTTCCCCTCCATTAAGAAGATTCTATTGTGCATGTCAGGCCAGTAGGTTGTGAAGAAACACTATAGGTACAGCTTGGATCAGTTTCGCTCAATGATATCCAGCTGCAGACTCACAGACCTAAACGTTTCAGGCCACACTAAATTCAGGCCACTAGATCTCGGACGTGTGCCGCAGGTAGTTTTTTTAGTGTTACAGCTGCGGCGAATGAGAATGTGCACATAAATATATATATTTTTTAAAGCAGTACAACAATAAACACTCTATTCGTAACTCTGAGGGGTAGGTTTGGGTTTGGGGTGGCTGTAGATCTTATTAAAACACAACAGCTTACTTTGTGGGCTAGGTTTAGGGTTGGGGTGGATTAAGCATAAATTCATTATATTCATCAAAATGAATATTATTCAAAAAATCTAAATATTTGCAGTATTTCGTGTATTGTTTGTAAATACTGTATATATAATTCATGTGAACATTCCGGACAGATCCGACATTACTCATATTTTGTTCATCCCAGCCTGGGTCAATTGGCCTGAAACATGTGTGGGTTCGCAGACCTATAGCTGGATATATGCATTTCACTGCAACTTAGTACCGCATGAAGTGGGTGGTATTATTACTATACAGTAGTTGCGCTGCCTGTACTGCCATGACATCATTGTTTTCATTTTGGGGCATCCCGTCCAGCTCTAGCTTCATCCATTCCTTGGCTACCAACGATAGGAATGTCTTGACATATTCTACTGACAACGATGCTGCCATTTCAGGTGTATTTTTGCGGCTGTATGAAAAACAATTGTGCTCACTGACTATCAAAACAAAGTGGGTTTGGTGTTTAGTACTGCACATCCAATAAAGCTGGTATTGATGATTCTCTCTGACAAATCAATGATCAGCAATGTGCATGTTTTGGTAAAGTGACTTAAAGGTAAGTCTCGCTTGGAACCTCATTCGAGATGGTACTAAAAAATACTAGATACTAGAAACAGAACACAGTGGAAAAGCACCTTAAAAGTGAGCCCTACTGAATTGGACTGCACCTTACCATGCAGTGAAAAAGCATCTTATGTTTCGGTGCACATACAGTTCTGTGGTCAACCATTATTGTTTTGACAAGTACTCAAACTAGCATATAACCGGATCATGTATGTGTATTACAAAATAAAAGCTTTGTAGTTTACTCCATCATTAATAGTTTGCAGTTTCAAACCTCCAATAGTCAGTGGTTGTGTAACTCAAATCAAAAATTTGAACTGGTTGGACATGGCTTGTGTCAATTTGCTCCAATCATATGTCTGCTTAAACCTGACCCCTTTCATACTGTCAATATGATGCTAAATATAGGGTTACACTTTATTTCGATGGTCCATTTGAGTATTAGTAGACTGTCTACTTAATATCTGTTGATACTGACATTTAACAGACATTTAACTGACTATAAGAAACTTTGCAAGTATGTCAACTTACACTAACCCGACCATCAAAATAAAGTGTGACCAAAAATAGGTTGTTCTATATTTAGGGCTTCTCATGTGTTTTCGACTTTCAACTTCGACTTTGACTTTATTAATCCAAAAGGGAAATTCACATGTCACAGCAGCTTTCCATACTAAAATAAATAAATAAATAAATAAAAAATTAATAAAATAAGTTACATAGGTATAAAAACAATAATAAAATTAGATACATACATACCGTATCTAAAAACAATTACAATTCAGCATAAGTCATCTAATATGATTTTGGTTATACAATCTGATCACTGTTGGTAAAAATGACTTCCTGTATCTTTCTCTGTGACACCGGGGTTTAATTAATCTTGCACTCAAAGAGCTTGCACATGCTTGGACTGTATGAAAGAGGGTGATTATCGTGGTTCATCATTCTGACAAATTTGTCCATCATTCGATCATGTGCAATCTCTTCTATAGAGGGTAGTGCACAACCCACAACAGAACCTGCCCTTTTTATGAGCTTATTTAATTTGTTTTTTTTAATCCTTCTCCAACAGTCCCCCGCCCCAGCAGGTTACAGCATACAGAATCACAGAAGACACCACAGAATCATAAAAACTTTTTAACAGTGTCTGACACACACCAAAGGACCTCAGTCGTCTTAATAAATGAATGCGACTCTGACCCTTCTTATACACCTGAATTGTATTTTCAGACCAATCGAGCTTATTGTTTAGATATACGCCCAGATACTTATATGATGAGAATATCTCAATTGCTGACTCCTGT
The DNA here is from genome assembly GCA_903798035.1 of Danio albolineatus. NCBI lineage: Eukaryota > Metazoa > Chordata > Actinopteri > Cypriniformes > Danionidae > Danio > Danio albolineatus. Next base: position 4,842,034 of record CAIGQQ010038113.1, read on the forward strand.
ATAATCAGTGGCACCGCTTTTGGTGGATGTCTACTAAAATCAACAATCATTTAATTTAAGACTATTTGTTTCACACCAGTCCACAAAACTTTTTAAAAGTAACCTATACTCACTCTCATCATGATCCTTTATGTAACCGACAATTGCAGAGTCATCGGAAAACTTTTGTAGATGACAATTTTTGGAGCTATTTTGAAAATCTGATGTATAGAATGTAAATAAATATGGAGCCAAAACTGTTCCATGAGGAACACCAGTGCTACTCAATACAACTTGTGACACACAGTTATGCATCCTAACATACTGTGGTCTATTTGTGATATAGTCAGTTTTCTATACTGGTTTAAAAACATGGATTCATTTCATCCTTCAAGCAAAACATAGGGTTTTGTTTTTTTATGGGACATTAACTTACATTCTTACATAATCCTTTTAAGATGTTTTTCTCCATTAGTCTTGTTGCCTAATCTATAATCTTCTGTGTGTGTATGTGAAACAGGAGATTCAGTGGCCAAACCTGAGCAGGGGAGCCTGACCGATGGGGACAAAGTTCAAGCCAGGGCTGACACCAAACCACGAGGCCCTGCCTCCACCAAGAACAAAGCCTCAGCCTTTCAGAATAAGCAGCAGGACAAGTTGTCAGAGTCCTTGAACAATCCCAACGTGGTTGCACCCGTCACACAGACAGCCATGAGGGACAAATCCACAGAAGTGCCCCTGATAGAGGGTGTGCTTGACATTTCGACCATTTGCAAGGAGAAAGCCCGGTATCACACTGTAAATGGCTATCGGGAACAAGTGCAGTATCCTGCGGAGAATGAAGGTACGTGTGACCAGTTAGTCGACAGAAACAAGGACTATCAGCTCTCAGAGGGAAATGCCACAGAGGAAATCCACCTCACGCCAGTCAACGGTGAACAGGAGCGACCGTTTCTGTCCCAGAGCAGCGACAGCAACCGCATGTCCATTAGTTCAGACACAGAGCTTCCTCCCCTTCACTATTACCCATCGGCAGGCTGTCCAAACCCCTCCATTAGTGAGGAGGATGAGGTATATCCTCCTACACCCCCATGCCGGACTGTCAGCCTCAGCGAACAACCAGGAGACTCTAGTCAATGGGCTGAAACCCGTAAACCCAAAGTGGCGAAGGACGAAACAGGGAACGTAAAAGCAGTGGCGGTCAGCACGGATGCTTCAGGACTGACCTATGACTCTGTTAAATATACACTTGTGGTGGATGAACATGCTAAGCTTGAGCTAGTGAGCATTAAGGACTGCTACAAAGGTTATGAAAGTGACAGCGATAATACCGTCTATGAGTCTGCCATCGATGAGGACGATGAGGACCAGGAAGCTGATGAAGAAGATGAAGAGTCGGGGGCAAGGAGCATGAGGAGAGACACCTCCTGTTTGTCTGGAGACTCGACCACAGACACCACCTCAGATGCTCCCCGTTCCCGCAAGTTCATGAACGTTTTTTTGAATGGACGGTCACGATTCTCTGGTGAGTTCAGCCATGTCAACATTTTGTTGAGAATTTCTGTGAAATCCTGTTGTTGTCTACACTAAATAGTGTTATGAGTAGGGCCAGACGGAATCTGCGGACATTTTTTTATATTTCTGCGGAGTATTTTGTTAATAATCTGCGGATTTATGCAGAATGATTTTGGGAGTATCATAACTAAAATCTTAATATATAAAATAAAAAGTAATACCTTTTAAATTTTTATTTAATGTTTACAATGCAAATCCAATTAGATCCACTTTATTTGGTAAACAAAGCAAATCTCTCATGTAAAATCTCTACTAAAAGACAGAAAATATTACTTTACAAACTGTATTGTAAATAAAATTACATGAATATTTTCATATTAGTCAGTAATATTACTGAAATTAATTTGAAAACTGATTAAATATACATTTACACACATTTACACCAGTAAATAAACAGAATCAACGATGAGCTAAAAATCTGCGGAATTCTGCGCGCGCAGATTCCGTGTGGGCCTAGTTATGAGTTCTGAAATGTTACAAAAAAAACAATGTTACAAAAAACAAACAATAAGTATCTAAAATCAATTTTAAGTTAAAGATGTGCAGACAAATCTCAAAAGACCACGTGGGATTAGTTGGTGCATTTATAGTATGTCATAACCTGCCTGTAGTGAAGTAAATCATGCAAAATTCAAATAAATGGCTCATGTTTTTTATATAATGAGCTCTTTGTGTGAAATTTAACATCAAGTAACCTTCTATGTGCAGTGGCTTCACAATAAAAATGCAAAAAGTTTGTTAAAAGAAAAGCTTAGAAAGAATGGCAAAGGTCCAAGGACTGAGCCTTGGAGCACCCCTTCCATAATTTGCTCCATGTATTTCCCAAGACTAAGAAGTCTAGAGATTTTCCTCATTAAGGATTGTGTTAATAGCACACCGGGTAGGATCAAGATGATGAAAGACCAGCTGATCTTGTAACAAAATATCTTTTACCTTTATTGTCCTAGTGTTGACAATGAATGTGTGTTCTCCCACTTAGGTGCGGAGTTTGGATTCTTCTCCTGTGTTATTAACGGAGAAGAAAGAGAACAGAGCCACAGAGCGGTGTTCAGGTAAGCAATCAAATGAATACCTAATGGTTTGTTTAAGAAAAAGAAAAGAAAAAAAGTAGCCGTGTTACTTATTGAATCATCTTGGCCAAGAAAGTTTCTGGATTAACACAATAGACCTCTTTTTTTTGTAGATCACTAGCTAATACGATTGTCAATTGTTTGCTTGATTGCAGATTTGTTCCTCGTCATGATGATGAGTTGGAGTTGGAGGCAGATGATCCATTACTAGTGGAGGTGCAGGCTGAGGATCTGTGGTGCGAGGCCTATAATATGCGCACCGGATCCAGAGGCATCTTCCCTGCATTCTACGCCGTCAAGGTGGCAAAGGATGAACTTGTTAAAGGTAAACCTTGGTTTTACTGTAGCCTTTACAGGGTGTCCGCAGGGTCTTAAAAAGTCTTAAAATGTGTTAAATTTCAAAAATAAACTTTTAGGCCATAAAAAGTCTTAAAGGTGCAGTATGTAAGTTTGACACCCAGTGGTTGAACTAGGTATTGCACTCCTGGTTCAAAACACACAGACAGAACAACAACAACATTGTGCTAAAGGCTGATTTAAACCATGTTCTCCTAACCAACACCTGAAATATATATATATTTAGAAACGGCTTCTATTTCTTGCAGCTGAACAACAGTATAAACTGACAGTAATCACCTCAGGTACACCTCATGTGCTTTGTTCAATGTGAAATGCTAATAATGTGAGTTTGAATGCCATTTTACTTGACATTTATTGCCATACTACTGAAAGCAGCAGCAGATAATTCACCTCAGATCTTGAAAATAAAATAAACTTCAGAACTGTGACTCAGTGAAAGCTAAAACATATCAGTGATTCAGCATCTACATTTAATAATGTTAAAGAGGTTTAATATGTATTAATTATATTATAAACCGACAGATCGCACTATTGTGTCTTTTTCATTCTTTTATGGCCTGTTTTAACATCTGTTTTTATCTGTTTTTAATCATTTTTATGATCTGTTTTTTTTTCTTATACTTGTATTTTTGATCTTGTTTATGTAACACACTTTGAATTGCCACTGTGTATGAAATGTGCTATATAAATAAACTTGCCTTGCCTTGTCTAAACCTTACAATTTCGTTGGAGTGCAGTAAGTGCACTATTCTGTGCTTCTAAATGGCTGTATTTAAGTATCACTGCAAATCTCGTCACGTAGCATGTCATTAAGGCACGGGGTTACAATGTAACCTGCTTACCTAATGTTTATGTTTGTAATATTTATACTATACGCTAGTTAATAACCACCCGATGTGGACTCTGAATCTAAGTCTTATTTCGCAGGCTGTTACTGTCCACCAGAGCCCACATTTCAGTCGCAGACACATACCTTGTGAGCCTTCATGTCTGAATAAATGAAATACGCTATTTGCCACCAAGGCAACTCGGGAGTGCTGAAAGAGAATTGACGTTTTCAAAGCAGAATATCTGACTTTAGCATTGTTTTTCACATAAACGAGAATGTTCACTTGGCATGTTTCTTAAATATCTGCAAACATATTATGGTATTTTTATGTTTTAGAAGAGTCAAAAACGTATATACAGCACCTTTAAATGTACTGAAATATTGGGTTGTAGATCTTAAATCATTATAAACAGGTCTTGATTTTCCTATGTCCATGTAAAGCAACTCTATCGGGGTGACAATCAATCACCAATAGTCCATCTCAATTTTTTTTTCATATATACATATTTAAAATCTATAAAATATATGTATATATTAAAGAGATAGTTCACAACCTCTGTCAGACATTTTACAGCCAATTAAGTTCCCTAAACACGGAAAGTAAACTAAAGAAACACATCCCTTTACATCAGGGGTGTCCCAACTCGGTCCTGGTGGGCCAGAGTCTTGCATATTTTGGTTCCAACCCAAATTGAACACATCTAAACCAGCTAATCAAACTCTTTCTAGGAAACTTACAGGCAGGTGTGTTGAACAAAGTTGGAGCTAAACTGTTCAGGACCTCCAGGACTGAGTTTGCACACCGCTGCTGTACATGATCTTCCATTAATACAAACACTATTTACAGAAGTAACTAGGCCATTAGAAAAAATCCTTAGTGTTTAATCCTGTATAAGCCTAAAATTTAATTCATAACGGTCTTAAAAATCTTACATTTGACTTGAAGAAACCTGCAGAAACCCTGATTTACAGGCATTTGAGATTTTGTGTATTTAGTAATGATGACTTCTTTTGTCTGCTGTATTCATTAGAGGTGAAAGGGGACTGGATGGACAAATTCTGGGTGAAGTTTCTTGGTTCTGTTCAAGTGCCGTATCACAAAGGGAACGATGTGCTTTGTGCCGCCATGCACAAGGTACTAATCCAATTCTGTATTAGGACTCTGGCTTGGATTGTCATATATTTACATAATGATTGCAGCATTGCACGTCGTTCATATGTAATCTGATGTTCGCGTGCAATCTGATTACGTCAACAGATAGCATCAAACAGACGAACAACAATGCAGTTCAGTCCTCCTTCGCCTTGCATAGTGGAAATCAACACAAGAGGATTAAAAATCGTTGTTCAGGACGACTGCCGCACTTCTGGAAGGGTTTGTAGATCTCTGGATGACTCAAATTCTTCCTGATGTCGTAAATATTAAATCCACATGGTTTTTAAAAATCAAATTATACCATTATATTATTACGTATGCTAGATTATGTACAGTTGAAGTCAGAATTGTTAGTCGCCCTGTATATGTTTCCCCAATTCTGTTTAATGGAAAGAAGATTTTTTTCCAACACATTTTTAAAACATAATAGTTTTAATAACTAATTTGTAATTACTTCTAATTAATTTATTTTGATTTTGTCATGATGACAGAACATAATATTTTACTAGATATTTTTCAAGATACTAGTATTCAGCTTAAAGTGAGTTTTAAAGGCTTAACTAGAGTAATTACTGTAGGTTAACTAGGCAAGTTAGGGTAATTAGAAATGTCGTTGTATAACAATTTTTAGTTCTGTCGACAATGGAAAAAAAATGTTAAAGGGGGCTAATAATATTGACCTTAAAATGGTTGGAAAAAAAATTAAAACTGCTTTTATTTTAGACTTTCTCCAGAAGAAAACATATTACAGGAAAAACTGTGAAAAATTCCTTGCTCTGTTAAACATAATTTGGGAAATATTTGAATAATGATAAAATAATAATAATAATAATAATAATTTTGACTTCAAATTTATGTATGTATGTATGTGTGTATGTATGTATGTATGTATGTATGGTGTGTATGTTTGTCTTGAAATAGTTTCTAGAATTTGGTCAAAGATGGAATATTTTAAAACGAACGAGACATACTAAACTCTTACAGACTTAATAAATATAGCATTTATGTTAATTCTGTTGTTTTTCTATCAAATATGCTTTTCAGTTTGCAACAGTAAGCATCATGATTGATATCCATGTTGTGAAAAGTTACACATTCTGCAAAAATGACCAATAATAGTCCTTCATGTTTTGAAGAACCACATTAGAAGCAGGATTATTCATTTCATTATCATAAAAGCCATGAAGCTGAAATATTTTGTTAGCTGAAATAAGATAAACCTTAACTAAAACTCACACATATGCATAAAACTTTACATGTGTACAACTATAATTAACATTATTTCAGCTTGTTGCTAAGACAATATTTCACATTGTCGTTTAGTTTAACTTGAAAATAAAATAAAACCTAAAATAAATCTGTGTAGACATATAAAGACAAATTTAAAAAAATAAGTAAAATTTACTAAAACTTCATCTAAATAAAAAAATTAACTAATAAAAAAAAATTGTATATTGTTGGATGTTATCTAATATTCATAATAAACACCATGCTGCTGTTTGCAAACTGTTGATCTGGAAACATAAAATGACCATCAGATAATTCTTTTATCCTGTTTTAGCAGTTAGATGTTGCCACCAAAAGGCTGTTCTTCAGAACTGCTCACTGTGACGCAGTATTTACGGCTCCACAGTTACGCAACGTAGAGTCTTAAGACTAAATGTTAATCTGTAGTCATAATACGGTGGGGTTTCACCCTCTAAGCCCCTCTGAGTGAATTTGTCAACGCGTTCAGTGATGTAAATTACAGAGCTCAGAACATACTGGACGACCTCACACCACACTGACATCATGAGCCGGAAGCTTCCACTAATGTCCCTCAATCCTTTCTTTCCGTGTTTTACAGGGTGAGAAGTGCTTTCACTTTTTCCAGCTGAAAAACATCTCCTTCTGCGGCTGCCATCCCAAGAACAACAAGTGAGTCTGGACACAAGTTCATCACAAAATTAGCTTGTTTCTGTTCAAACTCAAAAATAAGTGTGAGTTAGAAGTTAAAGAAATATTGATATTCGCTAAAAAGAAAAAGAAGCATAAATTCCTTGATTTTTTCATTTTTTTCATTTAATAAAACGTTGTGAAATTTTAGTAGGCCTTCATATTTCATATATATAGGTATGCTTTGGCGTTGACACTATGCTCAATTGGTACTAATTGACCCAAAGTGTACCAAAAAATATCCCCCACACCATTATACCACCACCACCAGCCTGAACCATAGATACAAGGCAGGATGGATCTATGCTTTCATGTTGTTGACGCCAATTTCTGACCCTACCCTCAGAATGTCACAGCAGAAATCGAGACTCATCAGACCAGGCAACGTTTTTCCAATCTTCTATTGACAAATTTTGCTGAGCTTGTGCGAATTATATCCTCAGTTTCCTGTTCTCAGCTGACAGGAGTGGCACTCAGTGTGGTCTTCTGCTGCTGTAGCCCATCTGCTTCAAGGTTTGGCGTGTTGTGCATTCAGAGATGCTCTTCTGCAGACCTCGGTTGTAACGAGTGGTTGAGTTAATTTTGCCTTTCTATCAGCTCAAACCAGTCTGGCCATTCTCCTCTGACCTCTGGCATCAACAAGGCATTTGCGTCCACAGAACTGCCGCTCACTGGATATTTTCTCTTTTCGGACCATTCTCTGTAAACCCTAGGGATGGTTGTGCGTGGAAACCCCTTTAGATGGGCAGTTTCTGAAATACTCAGACCAGCCAGTCTGGCACCAACAACCATGCCACAATCAAAGGCACTTAAATCACCTTTCTTCCCCATTCTGATGCTCAGTTTGAACTGCAGCAGATTATTTTGACCATGTCTACGTGCCTAAATGCATATTTTTGCTATATTTTTGCAAGTTGCTATATATATTATATTATAATACTATATATTTTTTATATAATGAATTTCTGATTCAGTTGAATTTTCAGCGTCATTACTCCATACTTCAGTGTCAAACAATCGGTCAGAAATCATTTGAATATGATGATTTGATGTTCAATAAACATGAAGAAACACTTTCATTAATATGAAACTGTTGGAAACAGCTGAAAATGTAATACTGTTGTGGAATAAAAAAACATTTTTAGGACTCTAATGTTTAAAGATAAACAGACAGCAGTTGCTTGATACAAATGGGTCGTAAATGCATCCTTACTTAAAAAAAAATCTGATTAGAATCATCACATAAATCTGTATATAAAATAACCAAATATTGTCTACCCACATTGCCCCCTACAGGAGAACAGAAAACACACAACAATAACAAAGACACATTTGACAGAAATGCTTCATGTGCTTTTTTTTTTTTTTTAGGTATTTTGGACTAATAACTAAACATCCAGCAAACCAGCGATTCGCCTGTCACGTGTTCTTCTCAGATGATACAACCACAAAACTGGCTGAATCTGTAGGGTGAGTTCTCCAGTTACTTAATAATCACATGAAGTCCTCATTCATGACCCTAAAAACAATTATTTTCTTGCCATCCAAAATGTAGATGACCTTTATTGTTTGGCAGAACATTAAAAAAGACTTTTAGCTGAATCTGTGTGTCTTTGGTGATTCAGAAAAAGCAATGGGCACTTTTTAAAAAAAACTAAACAAAACATACAGACTGTTGAAGCCATTTATAGATTGTCATTTTCTTTCACGCCGCTAGAGCGTGTGTGAGGTATTTATGCTCTCCTAGCGATGAGCTGGGGTGGAGAAGAAGGTCAAACAAACTTATCAACTGTCATGGACGTGAGAACGGGATTATATTTATTTTTATTTTTATTAGATTTTTAAATTTTGGCAAAATGGACAATAAATAGATTGGAATATCCAACTATATTTGCAAAAGGTATGGGCATTTCACTTAATTATTGACCCGTCCGAGGAACAAACACGACAAAACCAACGACCAAAATATACGCAGAAATTAAGTATTACACAGACAAAACAAAAATAACACCCATAGCTCCTGATGATATATTGAGGTCTTAAGCTGGGTGCACACTAAATGCAAATTTGAAGTACACATGAAATCAAAACTAACATATTGATTTTGTTTGCTCGCATTGCTAGTTTAGTGGTGAATCTGCCCTTGTAATCTTTAATTGATCTGAAAATGAAGTTCCCAAATGTTTTCAGTCAAATTCTCAGATTATGTGTGTCTGAGGTATTGGGTGTGGTTAACATACGTAACCACGCCCCTCTTACTGTCAGTTTGGACAGTGCTATGACAACAAAGGTAAAGGACGAGGAGGAGGTGTCTGTTAGGTTGCAATAACTTTCCAGAAACCCTTTTCCCAATCTTTCTTAATGTAATGCCTGCTACATCAAATCAGCGAATTACTACAAGCCACGCACACTGTTTTCTTATTTAACATTGCTGCATCACAAAATGAATAAAATAAATCAATGATCTCAGCTTTCAGTTCATGCAGACTTTAAGTATTGGCGTGTGTAGATTACATACAAATGCGATGCAATTGTGTGAATAGAGGTAAATTTCCATCGAGCAGGAATGATTAACACAGTTAATGGAATTGACACAGTATGTGCAGTATGTTTACTGTGAATCTTTAAGGTTCTCCATTCACCTAATAATCACATTAAGTCATCATTCATCTCTCCACCCAAGTTAAAAAAATTCAACTCAAGCAGAAAATTCACGCAAGGTGATAAACATCCCACGGGTAATCTAGAGCAAGTGACGTAATGTTTTGCATTATTTAGCAACACGATCTGAGTCATAAACGAACATTTTCTCCATTCAAATGAGTAGCGACTTGGTCCCGGAAACAGTATTTCATATGTCACCAACACGTCACCACTTAACAAGCAGATATCTTTCCTAAAACCCTTTTCCCGCTCTTTCTGAATAAAATGCCTACTTTACTACATCAAATCAGCTCACAGTAGGAAAAAAACAAGCCATGCCCACTGTTTCTCATCTTTTGTACAATACGAAAAAAAAAGTTCACAGCTTCCACTTCATGCGGATTTTAAGTATTTGAGTGAGTGGATTACATATAAAGGCAATGCATATGTGTGAATAGAGGTAAATTTCCATCCAGCAGTGGGAATAGCGCAGAATGTGCAATATGTTTGCAGCAAATCGTTTTTTAGTTAAAAAAATTCAACTTGAGCAGAAAATACAAACAAGGCGATAAACATACAGCAAGTAATATAGGGCAAGTAACATGATGCATTGCATTATTTAGCAACACGATATGTGCAAGAACCTGAAACTATTGCAGCTGTCGACAAATATGACTTAGGTTCTATTTCTGAGGCATTTTTGGGAATGTATAAACAAATATAACAACAAATCTCATTCAGTTCAAATGTGATTCTAGCCCATGGAATATAAATATGTGTTTTAATAAAACATTTATTAAAAGAATTATTAAAACATCAAATTTTAAACCAAATTAAACTGTAGCAGAGAACACATCTGGACCAAGCACCTCCCCCAGAGATTCGTCAGTCTATTAGCGATCAATGATTGGCTCCTGTACTAGAAGGCAGGGCTTCATTCACCATACTGACTGTTAAGGCTGATTTAAACTTCTGCGTCAAGCACACACGTATGCTCTAATGCAGCCTGCGTGTGGTCGCAAAGCCTTCGCTGACGCTCACTTCTCAAAAAATGTAACTACATGTCGCAACGACACTGCGCAAGCTCTGTGATTGGTTGGCTTGGTAGCGATGATGAGTGTGGGCGGGGGTGAGAGCCGCAAGAGCCCGATGGAGCAAATGTTTACAAGTGTGGAGCCCCGTAAATGACCTCCAGATGGAAAATGTTGTTTTGTGTTTACCTTATTAAAGTTGTTGAATGTCCGCTGGTTCCCGCCTCAAAATGAGCGAGTTGAAATGAGCGGGAAAAAAAGGTCACAGCTTCCAGTTCATGCGGACTTTAAGTATTTGCGTGAGTGGATTAAATAGAAGTAAATTTCCATCCAGCAATGGGCATAACGCAGAATGTGCAATATGTTTGCAGCGAATCGTTTTTTAGTTAAAAAAATTCAACTTGAGCAGAAAATTCAAGCAAGGTGATAAACACACCGTGAGTAATCTAGAGCAAGTAACATGATGTTTTGCATTATTTAGCAACACAATCTGTGCAAGAGCCTGAAACTATTGCAGCTATCGACAAATATGACTTAGCTTCTATTTCTGAGGCAGTTTTGGGAATGTATAAACAAATATAACAACAAATCTCATTCAGTTCAAATGTGATTCCAGCCCATTATTATATATATATATATATATGTTCTTATACTCTCGGCCATTCTGTTTGAATGAAAAAGATCCCATTTTAAACCAAATTCAACTGCCGTAAAGGACACACATCTAGACTAAGCCCCTCCCCTGGAGAATCATCAGTCTAATAACCATCAATGATTGGCTCCTGTACTAGAAGGCGGGGCTTCGTTCGCCATATTGACCGTTACACTTTTCCTCGTCATAACTGTACAAGTGACATGTCTTGTGTACTCTTTGGTTTTTGTTAATACATATCTTCTGCTTGTATTCACAGGAAAGCTTTTCAGCAATTCTACAAAGAACATATGGAATACTCCTGTCCGACAGAAGACATCTTCCTCGAATGACCTTCAGTCTACTCGTATTTTTGCATTATCACACACTATATGAGGTGTCGCATGATGGTGGTTTTGAGCCTCTTCGTAATGTGTCATGTTGATGATATAATGTTGATGTCTATTTTAGACAAATGTTCAAATCGGCTACAGCGCAACTACTTTCACCTCGTACAACTTGAGTATTACTGACTGGTGTAAAGCCTTACGAAGTTTAATAACTGAAAAAAAAAATGTTCAATGTGACTTGTAAAAATCATTTCTGTGCCGAATTTGGTTGGGAATTCATTTGAAGCACAATGTTTAACGCGTTACGATGGAAGAAAGAACGTAGGCAGGATCTAAAATCAATGTTTATCAGAAACCAAAGCTATCCTGGCGAATGCCGTTCTTCACTCAGAACGGATGCAAACCGTATTAATCAATTAAGACTAATCTGTCCATCCCAGGTTAAGGGAAGTAGAACGTTTTGCGAATCATAATTAGCATCACTTTAAACACAGGGTTATGAAACTCTGATCCAGTCACATTTAACAATTTTCAGCAAATATTTGAAGCTATAATCCAGTAATTTCAACACAAACACACACAATTGCGGAAAAAAGTTGTATTCATCAAATTTGCCACATTGACCAAGAGAAAACTACTTGGCTTAAATGTGACTTCTATGTGAGCTGTGCTTTATGCATCACTGCACTATTGATAATCGATAATATAGTGTTTCCCGCCAAATTTCACTTACATGACTACACCTTTGCAGTGCCACAATCGCTGAAGTGCTGAAAGTTAAAATGCTCCTGTTATGCTTTTTGGTCCCTGATTTTGTTTTTGGGGTTAGAAATGCTTTTATTTTTGTAAAATATGAAGCCTTTTTTCTCTCCAGGTGAAAAATAACGGTACTTTCGAGAGCCTATTCTCTGCTCTGATTGGTCTAAACCCTTCACAAGAGAAACTATTGACAATTTCCTAAATTAGTAAATTAGTAATCTTGTATGAATTTCTACAGTCTGATTCAAAATATAAAGCATAAACATTTTCTGTCCAAGTGAAAAAATCTAAATTGAACTTTGCCTAAAATCCTGCTCTCTGCTCTGATTGGTCCGAACCCATCACAAGGGAAACTATTTTACGATTACATAAAATAGTGGCTCTTTTGGATGAATTTCTACACTCTCGTTCAAAATATGAATCATAAGCTTTCAATAGTACTTTCATTTGTTTCCTTCGACTTAGTCCCTTATTTATCAGGGGTTGCCACAGTTGAATGAACCGCCAACTATTCCAGCATATGTTTTACGCAGTGGATGCCCTTCAAGCTGTAACGCACTATTGGAAAACAATGGTACTTTCCAAAAAACAAATTGAACTTTGCCTAAACTCCTACTTCTGAAAGCCTGCTCTCTGCTCTGATTGGTCCAAACCCATCACAAGGGAAACTATTTTACAATTACATAAAATAGTGGCTCTTTTGGATGAATTTCTACAGTCTCGTTTAAAATATGAATCATAATCAACAGTACTTTCATTTGTTTCCTTCGACTTAATTCAATACAATTCAATTCACCTTTATTTGTATAGCGCTTTTACAATGTAGATTGTGCCAAAGCAGCTTCACATAGAAGGTTATAGTGAATTGAAACCGTGTCAGTCCAGTTTTCAGTGTTGGAGTCCAGTTTAGTTCAGTTCAGTGTGGTTTAATATTCACTACTGAGAGTCCAAACACTAAAAAGCAAATCCATCGATGCGCAGCTCTACAAGTCCTGAACCATGCAAGCCAGTGGCAAGGAAAAAACTTCACCAATTGGCGAAAGTGAAGAATAAAAAAAATCTTTGTCTTAGACTTGGTCTCTTATTTACCAGGGGTTGCCGCAGTTGTATGAACTATTCCAGCATATGTTTTACGCAGTGGATGCCCTTCTAGCTGCAACCCAGTATTGGGAAACGATGGCACTTTCCAAAAACCAAATTGAACTTCGCCTAAACTCCTACTTCTGAAAGCCTGCTCTCTGCTCTGATTGGTCCAAACCCATCACAAGGGAAACTATTTTACAATTTCGTGAAATAGTGGCTAATCTGCATGAATTTCAACTGTTTTTTTTGGAATAATTGCAAATTCTTATAAATTATCCTATAATTTGACAAAACTAAATTGTTACCAATTGCGCTGAGATCTCATTGGATTTGTCATTTGTCAATTGGTAACGTAAGGGTGGACCTTGATGTTTTGATGAATTAGTAGCGAATTCATATAAGTCAGTGTTTCTCAACCACGTTCCTGGAGGACCCACCAGCACTGCTTGTTTTGGATGTCTTCTTTGTCTGTCACACCCATTACAGCTCTTTCAGTCTCTGCCAATGAGCTGATGATCTGAATCAGGTGTGTTTGGTTGAGGAGACTTGGTTGAGAAACACTGGGGTTTGAGCAGATCATCCATTTATACCAGTGATGTTCTTTTACTGGTGGAGTCATGAGCAAGTCATCGTGTATCGGAACTGTTTAATGTTTAACCAAATTGTTCTAATTATATGAACACGCTTCATAAATATTCATACAGAAATAATTACTGATGACTCTTTTCAAGAAGTTTCAGTTTTTTTAGTCATTACATTGACATAAGTATAATAGTGGCATTTTAAATCAGGTTTATCTTTGGTCAGATGTGCACTGCAAAGTATCGCAAATACAATGCTTACGTCTGTGAATGGTTTTTGTTTTGGATTCTCGTATGTTTACGTGTGCTTATATTCCCATATGTTGCTCTGTTAAACAGAGTGTAATCTGGGCCTGCTGACATTCTGGTTCTGTATCCATGACATATGTAGCTGTGCAAACCAAATAATTTTATTTTCTTTTTACATATTATATTAGAAATCTTATTTATAATTATTACAAAATGAAAAGATCTTAAAGTATATATTATTGCGGCACCTGAAACGTATATAAGCAAAGGATGCAACGTTGAACAATCTGTATAAATGGTGCTGAGGAACACGGCTGTCTCGTGATGAAAGGTTTGCGCTTTATCTTTTATTATTTTCCTAATACAGGATGAAAGGTTTTAAAAGCAAAGTCTAAAATGGATCCGTCTTCAACAGTCCTTTCAAAATGGCACATCCGCACAGCATGAGCTTTCCCGATATGCAATATTCACTAAATGAGCAAGGTTTTAACTGAATAATCAACTGACCAAATGGCAGTTTTTGTGTCTCACTCCATGTGTGAAGGTGTTTTGCTCAGTACGGCCATTTTGAAAGGTGGTTTTCAGTTATTAGAGCCATCTGCAAACCGATCCTGCAAAATTCACAAGTTGTGCCTATTTCATTTGATATCACTGTACTTTTCTTTTTGTTTTTGTTCTGTGGAAACCATGAAATTAAATTCTATTTGTAAATGCATTGTCTGAGTGTGTAATTGCTAATAATGGAATTATTTACAAATGAGGTCAAATTCCGAAAATCGGTCAGAACATCATGCCATTTTGTTTTCAGCAGAAGAAATGTTAAGCTGCATTCCAGATGTACTTATGCACTTACACACTTAACAGCATAGTATATGTATGTAGTATTGTCCTAAATGGAACACTAAAGCTGCGTCCGAAACCGCCTACTACTCAGTACTGAATTTAAACGTACTGCTCGGCCGTTAGAAAAGTATGTTCTATACAGTATGAATGTGAGAAGTATGAATGGAATTCGAACGTACTACATCCGCCATTTTGTCATGCGTCGCTTCACTCCCATCCATGAATTCTCTCGCGAGGCATCATGGGATAGCGCAGCGTGCATGGGATGTGCACTTCAAAATCTCGCCGGAAGTAGTAAGTCATCCAGGCACTTCTCGCATACTGATTTTCGAATTCTATGAATTCGGACATACTACTCGGCTTGCATGGAAGTATGCGGTTTCGGATGCAGCCTAATGTTTTTTTAGTAAGCGGAAATTAAAACTGCTTCCCTCATGACGTTTAACGGTTGCCAAATTAGTGAAATAAATGACCAAAGTACCAAATAATACCTGCCATGAGTATAACCGAATTCACCATCGGGAGGCGCTATAATCACTCTCCTAGGAGAATTTTGCTTTCACAGTCCAAAATAAATAAGGTTATCCAACATGTGCGCCTGATAGCTCCGCCCCTTCCGTTACGTGTGCAAAGCTGCGGTCGTAGAGTGCGTGAAGTGTCCATCATTCCACACTTCATTTCACCGGTCGAATGAGTGCATCATAGCCGGCAGCTAGCTCTCTGCAACTCTCACATGGTCGCCCACTGAAGCTAAGCAGGGCTGCGCCCGGTCAGTACCTGGATGGGAGACCACATGGGAAAGCTGGGTTGCTGCCGGAAGTGGTGTTAGTGAGGCCAGCAGGGGGCGCCCAGCCTGCGGTCTGTGTGGGTCCTAACACCCCAGTATAGTGAAGGGGACTCTATACTGCTCAGTGAGCGCCGTCTTTCGGATGAGACGTTAAACCGAGGTCCTGACTCTCTGTGGTCATTAAAAATCCCAGGATGTCCTTCGAAAAAGAGTAGGGGTTTAACCCCGGCACCCTGGCCAAATCTGCCCACTGGCCTCTGTCCATCATGGCCTCCTAATCATCCCCATGTCACAATTGGCTTCATCACTCTGTCTCCTCTCCACCAATCAGCTGGTGTGTGGTGTGCGGTCTGGCGCATAATGGCTGCCGTCGCGTCATCCAGGTGGATGCTGCACACTGGTGGTGGATGAGGAGATCCCCCCCATTGTGTAAAGCGCTTTGAGTGCCCAGAAAAGCGCTATATAAATGTAAGGAATTATTATTATTATTATCATCCGGGTAATTAAAGTGATTTCAGTGTAAAAGCACTACTTACACTGTTTATACTACAAAATGGCGTAGAATAGTGCATAAGTATGCGATTTGGGACGCACCTATAATTTATTTTGGTTTGTGAAAGCAAAATTCTCCTACAAGAGTGATTATAGCGCCTCCCGATGGTGAATACAACTATACTCATGGCAGGTATTATTTGCTATTTTGGTCATTTATTTAACTAATTTGGCAAACGTCATCAGAGAAACGGTTTGAACTTCCGCTCAGTAAAAAAGGCATTAGTGTTCCATTTGGGACAATACTACATACTACAAAATGACTTAGAATAGTGCATAAGTATGCGGTTTGGGACACACCTACAGTATGTTTTCAATCTCTCATGTGCCTGTATAGAGCAGGCATGCTCAACCCTGTTTCTGGATATTTACCTTCCTGTAGAGTTTAGCTCCTACCCTGATCAAACACACCTGAGCCAATTAATTAGTACCGGAACAGCACTTGATATTACAGACAGGTGTGTTTGATATGGGTTGCGATTGAAATCTGCAGGAAGGTAGATCTCCAGGAACAGGCTTGGCCACCCCTGGTATAGGGTAGCTGCTAGAACGGATACGTTTGCGGCCGGAAGTTAACGAGAATTATTTATATTAATTATAGAAATTTCCCATTCATTGTATTTTATTATCGTCTACCCCCACCTAAACCCAACCATCACAGTAACCTGAAAACAGTAGTTGTACAGTTTTATTTATGTTATCTATTAATGCCTGCCCCCACCCCAACCCTAAACCCAACCGTCACAGTACTCTAAAATATGAATTATTGTTATAGTGTCATAAAAAAAATGCTGCTATATTAATGTGCATATTCTGACCGGCCACATATCCGTTCTAGCCTTTACCCTGGTATAGAGGCTCAACTCCAGAGGCTCACCTCAGAAAGGATTTCAAAACTTAATATATTATATATTAATGCTGAAATCAGGGAAACTCTGATGTCAGAACGGGAGATATGTCAAACCAAAGCAAGCTGAGTAAGTCAAACCTGTTTTTTTCTTACTCAGAGTTAGTTACCAAGGCCCTTCCAGCTGCTACCCAGAACTGCAAAACACCCATAAACTCTCACATTCAGTTCATCCAATTCACCTATAGTGCAAGTGTTTGTACTGTGGTAAACCGGAGCACCCAGAGGAAACCCTCACAAACAAGGGGAGAACATACAAACTCGACACAGAAGTGTCAACTGGCTCAGCCGGGACTCGAACCAGCTACCTTCTTGCTGTGTGGTGACACTGCTGACCACTGAGCCACTGTGCTGTCCTCAACCTACTCGATGTTTCCCATCACACTTCACTTTTCTCCCCATAGACTTCCATTCAGACTGGAAACGCAAGCTCATGCGACAAGTTTCGCAGTTCGCTGCATTGGAAGGTTCAAGCTTGGTGAACTCTGACCTCCGAAATCGCATCATGTGATTGCGTAAGACCGATCGAAGATCAAAACATGACCTCTCTCGACAGAAATTTAAAATATGGAGCAATTCGCTTTTTAATCTCTAATCATCTTGTTTAATCCTGCCGCTTTTCACAGCGCCGTACGACAGAATTTCACATGCTCAATCTCTAGTGTGACCGTGGCTTAAGTCAACTCAGAGTTCCAGTTAGTTGAACCTCCTCATTGAATCAGGCCATTGCTGTAGAAAACATCCATCTTTACTAACTTCTCACACTTTAGGTTCAGTCTTTCCCAAATTTGATGATGAGTTTTGAACCTTGTGGTTCCGTCAGTAACAACGTCCCATTAAACGTTTAATTCACCTTTGTTTTCCTTATTGGTTGATTAGATATTGGTAGGCCCACACGGAATCTGCGCGCGCAGAATTCCGCAGATTTCCGCAGATTTTTAGCCCATCATTGATTTTGTTTATTTACTGGTGTAAATGTCTGTAAATGTATATTTATTCAGTTTTCAAATTAATTTCAGTATTATTACTGACTATTATGAAAATATTAATATGATTTATTTTCAATACGGTTTGTAAAGTATTATTTTCTGTCTTTTAGTAGAGATTTTATATGAGAGGCTTGCTTTGTTTACCAAATAAAGTGGATCGAACTGGATTCGCATTGTAAACATTAAATACACATTAAAAAGGTATTACCTTTTATTTCATATATTAATGTTTTAGTTATGACACTCCTAAAATCATTCCGCATAAATCCGCAGATTTTTAACAATATACTCCGCAGAAATAGCAAAAAATGTCTGCAGATTCCGTCTGGCCCTAGATATTGGTTAACAAGCACTTCAACAGTATTCAAGTGCTGCTCCAAAATACTGATTTATTTGAGGTGGACACCAAAGTGGGACATTTCATGTTTGACCCAACAATGGGCTATATACAGCTAGCGTTAACAGCTAGCCAACTATAAACTTCAGGTAAGAGGTTAATGCGTTTTCAAATTTAAAAGGTTCCTTTAACAGCATTGATGTTGTAATGCAAATAAAATATAATCAGTTGAATCATAGCTCTCAAACGCAATTCCTGGAGGGCCACAGCTCTGCACAAGTTTGCTCTAAACCTAATCAAACACAGCTGATCCAACAAATCAAGGTGATCAGGACTACTAGAGACCATTAAGCAGGTGTGAGTTGGTGGTGGTTGGACCTAAACTATGCAGAGCTGCGACCCTCCAGGAATTGGGTTTGAGACCATTGAGGTAAATAGACTAACGCATTTGTTCAAGCTTAAAACAAGATGAAAGAGCGTTTAAATGCAAGCGCCGTCAGAAGCAGCAGGCTACCGTGGAAAATAAATTTCAATTTTTTTTAAACATATGGCAGAGAAAAATAGTATTGAATGCAGTGCTGCTACTCCGCTCTGAGACCCACTTTATATCATATATCTATCAGACAGTGAAGATCACACATTTTCCAAGAAATCAGATGTTAAACATGGCGATTTTGTAATGAAAAGATTGGGCTAACTAACTGAAAATTAAAAGCCCATTTGCATATACCGTGTTAACATCAAGTAAATGACATTTCAGAAGTAGTATGACAGGCTATTTTACTTTCTGAATCAGTATTTGTTTTTTGGTTACAGTGTAGATGGACAAAATTATGTAGTGACCACAGAATATGCAGAGAGACCAACACTTTAAAGATGCCACTAAGTATTGTCTAAAAAATAATCTAGCAAGCAGGTCTGTGCATGTTAATTCTCAGAAGAGTCTGTCTCCTCTGTAGATCCGTCGCTCTCCATTTCGATCCTCTTGCGCTGGTGCAGGGACTTGCGTGGCGAGGCTTTCTTAGACATTTCCTTCTGTCCCAAAGCGCTGCTGCTGCTGTTGTTGGACGTCGGGCTGATGGCGACTTGAGCTATTCTAGAATGTTCAAAGAAACACGGTGTCAAATGCAATACATTTCAGATCTCCCTTCTAGCATGATTTAGCATGTTTTAAATATAAAATGATAGACCGCAAGTTATCAGTCTTTTAAAGTGCGCCTATTATGCTTTCTTTCAGATCCATGTTTATAAACGTATACTTCAGATTTCTCTAATATACATCACAGTACTACCTCTCTTCAACAATGTCTGAAATGGTTTGTTCAAGGATACAATCTCTCTAAACCCCTCCTTTTCCGAAAGCATACTCTGCTCTGATTGGTCAGATGGTACAGTCTGTTATGATTGGTTAACTGCTTACAGCGCATGTTGACAGCTATTACAGTATCTGGATTTTAGATTCCAAGACTTTGCCAGCACTTGTAAACACTGATATAAACATTAACGATGACGATAACTGAGGCTGCATTTACACTAGTGTGTTTTATTTTAAAATGGCATTTGCTCCTCATATAGACTGCTGTTTTTACTGCATTTCAGAAAGACGATCTCCATCATCCACACTATACAGCCTAAAAATGATTCGTGAAGCTAACTAGGTTTACTAGGTAACTAGGTTAACTAGGTTAGATATCGAAGCTAACTAGGTATGCGCATATTTTGCCAGTGGCCCAGAGCAATGGTGGATAGCCATGCCTCTATTTTCAAAGGTTTGTGTTAAAGTCCGTCTAGATCAGTGTTTCCATACTAAAACAGGGTCTTTAGTACGGAAGTCCTAAGAGGCCTTGCATTAAATTATTTTTTCTCTCTTGTTATGTCGTGATCTCGACATAACAACTAATTTTCTCATGATCTCGACATAACAAAAAGTTGTTTTCTCGTGATGACGACATAATTTTCTTGTGATCTTGACATAACAACAAGTTGTTATGTCGTGATCACGACTTATTTTTTGTTTTTATTTATTTATGTATTCATTATTATTATAATTATTATTGTTGTTGTTATTAATAATAATATCTGGCCAATGTCTGGCCAGGGAGAGAATAGCCTAGCTGCAGACGCGTATTCGTGTAACATGTTAAAGGCGTTCAGAACAGCAATATGATCGCAAATGCTCGTGCGCATGATTAATGTACAGTCATGATTATATTCATGTATGACTCTATATATCGTTATTTGCAACAATATTCCCTCAACTGTTACCATTTTAAAGCAACTCTATATGGCGCAATTTTAAAGTAATTGTAAATAACTTGCGGAAAGGATTAAAGCAAAAGCAGGATCTTCATCATTCTTCATCATTTAACTCATAGCCTACATGCAGCAACGTATTTGCGCCATATAGAGTTGCTTTAAAATGGTAACAGTTGAGGGAATATTATTGTAAATAATGGTATATAATCATATACATGAATATAATCACATTAATCACGGGCAACTGCGCTCATAATATTATGGCTGTTCTGAACGCATGTTACACGAATGCGCGTCTGCAGCTAGGCTGTTCAGATATTAATAATAATTATAATAATAATAAATAAAAACAAAAAAGTTATTATTAACTTGTTGTTATGTCGAGATCACGAGAAAATTATGTCGTTTTCACAAGAAAACAACTTTTTGTTATGTCGAGATCACGAGAAAATTAGTTGTTATGTCGAGATCACGACATAACAAGAGAGAAAAAATAATTTAATGCAAGGCCTCTTAGGACTTCCGGTTTAGCGTTTTCACGGGTCGAAAATCCCAGTGTAGTGTGGATGCCAGACGCAACCATAACAAAACCAATAGGTTTTAAAACAAAATTGCACTATTGTAAACTGCACCTCAATATCATGGCAATTCGCAACTATTGTTTTCCTATTAGCAAAATAGTAGCTAACTGAAAGAAATTTCCCATGTTTGTGTGTTTGGATACATGTATGTTATATTTTGGGGTGGACATTCATTTCCTTCGGCTTAGTCCCTTTATTTATCAGGGGTCACCACAGCGTATTAAACCGCCATCTTATCCAGCATAAGTTTTACGCAGCGGATGCCCTCCCAGCTGCAACCCAGTACTGGGAAACACCAGTGCACGCTCACATTCACACACACACTCATACACTACGACCAATTTAGCTTATTTAATTCGCCTGTACCGCATGTCTTTGGACTGTGGGGGAAACCAGAGCACCCGGAGGAAACCCACGCGAACACGGGGAAACATGCAAACTCCACACAGAAACACTAACTGACCCAGCCGGGGCTCGAAAAAGTGACCTTTTTGCTTTGAGGCGACAGTGCTAACCACTGAGCCACCCTGCCACTAACAATTTTATGTTTTGACAAATTAGTAGCTAATTTGTATAAATGTGTACGATACAATTTGTACGTTTCCGTACAATTCGTTCACAATCCAGTTTTGTTATATTTAGGGCCCGCCTTCGTGTTTTTATATATTGGTATAATATAATTATAAATTAGTAGCTAACTCGCATTCGTTTTGATGATCGAATTTTTATGTCTTCGTACCTTCTGCTTGAATATCAGTGACATAATATTAAGGGTCGGGGTAAAAGGCGGGCCACCATTTTTCGTAACTATTGAACTTTTTGCCAATTTTATAATGTCTATAAATTTGTACAATCTCGTTTATTTTACATGTGAATCGAAACACATTAACAACAAAAACAATACTCTTTATCGCTGTTTGCATATAGCCGTAAAAAAACATAATCTGGTATTACGCAATTACAAACATTTGTGTGTTTGTGAAGCAAATCTAACGACTAACAACTTTCTAACGACTCATTTCTGAGGTTTAGATTTGGTTCATTACTTTTAAGGACAACTTTTTGGTCATTAGTAAACCTATAATATTTACAAAACAGCTACATTTCACTCTTAATGAAAGGTAAGGGGTAGAAAAGCATTTTAATAATGGACGGTTTAGAGTTAACCAGCAAGTGACTGTAATATACTCTTTGAAGCTAGTCCGTCTCTCTCACAGTCTCTCCAGCTCCTGGTCCATTTCTGGGTCAATCAGTAGGTCCGGTTTATTGGGAAGAGCGCCTGATGACAGAAGCATTCAGATTACACTTCTAACCAATACACTTTGCATGCATTCAAATGGAATTTTAAACACAATACAAAGGTATTTGTATTAATGCTCACCGATGTCTTGGTTGATTCCCTCATGTTTGGCTAAAGCCATCAGAAACCCGTAGAAAGACACTCGCTGGGTATTGTCTAATATCTCCTTAATGGCAACAGTTGAGGGAAATCTGTGGAAAATTTGATCAATAACATCGATAACACTTTACTTGCAGGGTGCTTTGTGCATGCTTATGACGACCGTCGTTAAGTGTCATTCGTTCAGTTATGTCATTTTCATAGCAAAGATGACATTGTTATGACAACTTAAACAAATACAACATACAGTAACCAGTGAGGCAGTTGCTCATAAATAATAAGAGTGCCAAATGTAATGAGATAAAATGTTATCAATTTTAATTCTGATTATTTTTATTGCACAATTGATTATATTTCTAGAACACACTCCTCTTCCTTGTCAGCGTGTGTGTTTATTACAGGCAGTACAACATATTGCCATTAAAGTCAGTAGAGCAGCTCGCAAGCATCATTTTGCCTGTAGTAAACGTGCACCCAAAAATTACTGAAAGATTTAGGCGAACAAAATTGTTTTTAGATGAAGAAAGTGTGTTCATGGAGCTTTGTATTACAGCTGAACAATTTTGACAATGTTTTTGGTTTCTTTTCTGAACTTTGAACGACGGTTGCTGTCTATGGAGGATGAGGGAGCTCTCGGATTTCATCTCAAATACTTGAATTTGTGTTCTGAAGATGAACGAAAGTCTTAGTGGAATGAAGTGATGATATAAGGGTGCGTGATAAAAACTAAATTTACATTTTTGGGTGAACTAACCCTTTAATATAGTGATTGATATATATATATATATATATATTAGGGTTGGGTGATGTCGACCAATTTGGCATCGTACGATGTCTAATGTGAAACATTGCGATGGACGATGGCATCGTCATCATAGGCAGCAGCGAATAAACTTGTTTTCCCCAAAACCAAACAGAAATTACCACCTGTCAATCACTTTTTCCACGAGACTCTGGCATGAATAGGCAGAGTGATCTGTGTCGTTATAATGTCATCCACAAACTTGGTTGGTAAAAAAGGTGCACAACCAACAGGAACCAACCAACAGTATCTGAGGTTTTCACTAAAATTACTAAGTACAAGCGTGAAAGTGAAAGATTAAAGTAGTGTCCTGACGCTGTGACACTTTACCTGATAGATTCAAGAGACCAAAGAGTCGTTAGATAGAGACAAGATTAATTAAATATCACGTTTACCAACTATAGCAAGATGTGATCCAGTGGTACATCCTTGATAAACTATCCGACGTGCATTGCTCAAAGCACCTGCTGACTGCCTGGAGCTCAGTCACTCTGTGTGTGTGTGTGTGCGTGCGTGCGTGTGGTCCTTTGAAGGTTAGAAATGCTAGCTGAAACTCAGTGTGAAAGTGGATGGTTTTTGTGTAGACG
The DNA here is from genome assembly GCA_903798035.1 of Danio albolineatus. Lineage (NCBI taxonomy): Eukaryota > Metazoa > Chordata > Actinopteri > Cypriniformes > Danionidae > Danio > Danio albolineatus. The sequence goes on from CAIGQQ010038113.1 coordinate 4,866,305, forward strand.
TATTAGTGTAAACGGGGCCTAAGCGGTGTTTTTCGTCAGCGGGTTGCTGCTGCGACGGGAGCGGTGCGGAGGATTGTGATGCCGGCTCAGCATTGTGATGTCTGGGCCATCGGCAAAGGACAATGGCATTGTCTTATGACCCAACCCTAATAAATATATATATAAATGAGTAGAGGCTTGAACCTGGAAACAGTATTCTGTCACAACATCTCAAGCAGAATAGATTAAGTTATATAATTCTATATAAGCCTATTTGTTTTCATCTTACTTGTGTTTGAATCTCTCACAAAGTCCCTCTATACATTCGCAAAAGATGGTGGAGTCTACACCCTCCTGAGCGTCTGGCTCGTCATTGGCTGTGCTGGATAACTGCTCCACTGAGGTGGAAGTCGGCACGATGACCGTGTTCGGATTCTTTCCTGACAGCAGGTCCTGGTAAATGGCAGAGATGCTGGCCACAAACTCTGGGAAAACGCATGAGGATAGATCAGTTTGGAGGAAGGCGGAATCTTAAGTAACCATAGAAACATGGTGACGTTGTGAATGTAGCCTTTTGTTATACTGCTGTTAAACTCCCAAGGTCAGAATGGCGTTAGTGTAAGCAAGACCTTTAAATATCTCAATACATTTCAGCTTTCAACACTGTGTTTAATATTCATTTTAAATAACTGCGTTAGACAGATTGCTTATTTATTCATTTATTTATTTAATTGCTTTTTAGTAAGTATTTATTTTGAATTAACTTAATTATATTGTCTTACATTTCAGCCATAAAGAAGGCTCTGTCACTTAAAAACATTTTAAAAACAGAGAAATTTCTTGCAATTTAAATAATAAGCAATGAATATTACGTTATTATATTAAATGTTTTATCAGAATGTTTAAGAAACAATATATTTAAGTGGTTACAATTTATTTTTAAAATTTTTAATAACTTTCTGATCATTGATTTGATTTAATTGACATTAAATTCAAAGTACAGCTTTATTATAGTATTTTATATTTTTAAATAGATAATACTAAATTGCATTATATTTAATTCTGTCCTATTGTATTATATTATATTACATTAATTTATTAGCTTTTCGTTTTTTTTACATATTCTATAAAAATTTTAAGTGAATATTCTATTTGTTTTATTAAAGTCTTAAAGTACAATGTAGCATTACAGTGTATTGTTTTATTATGTCAAATAATTAGTTTATTACCTTCATAAAAGAACTGGATTTGGAATGCATAGATAAAATCTGCGAATGACATTAAACAGTCAGCAGCATCGTCTATTAGGACAATCCTACGAAATAAAGAAAATATAGAAGTTAATCAATTGAATATAATACACTATATCATTTAAGTTAATTAAATTTAATAAGTGAAATATTGAAAAGGGGAAAAAATAAAATCATCAAACAGAAAATACAACATTACCTGGCAGTGTTTTGTACCATCTCGGTAGGAAAGTCAGGACACAACAGCTGTAAAAGTGAGCTGTATTCTGACATTGCCAGCAGATCTGCAATAAACAAACAGCTGTATTTGTTGACTTTAAATGCAAGCATCTAAGCTAATCATTAATGGAATATCTTTAAAATAAATAAAAATGGCACATTTGCCTATGCTGTATCCTCACCCCCATTCTTTCCTATTTGTCTGAAGCATTTCCAGAAGATGTGGATGAAGGACTCCCTGTTATGAGGAGTTGCCTTGATGTAACTGAATTCTCTAAAGAGCACATGATTCCCGTTCTTCACACTGGTAAAACTGCACAATTAGTGAATATTTTAATATCATTAGTATCATGTATGAAAGTGGACAAAATAAAAACTCCATTAAATATTTTTACTATGACTTACAGAAGACACTCACTAAAATGTTATTCAATAAGTGTTCATGAGTTAAATGTTAAAACAATCTTGTCAAGCATACTTAAACTGAAAGAAAAAGCTCAAACTAACTTAATCTTTCAACTTTTTTGTGCCATTCTGAATTACTTATTATCTTAAATAAACGCTATCTAAAAAAGTATCACATTTTTGACCCTGGAGCACAAAATCAGTCTTAAGTCACATGGGTACATTTTTGGAAATATCTAAAAATACATTGTATGGATATAAAAGCAATAATTTATTATTTATCAGACATCTTTAGATTATTAAGTAAAGATCATCTTCCATAAAAATTCTTTTTTGTTAATTTCCTAGCGTTAATATATAAAAATGCAATTTTAGATCAGTTCTAAGCATTCATTTGGAAATTTTTCAATGTGATTTTCTCAATATTTACATTTTTTTACCCTCTGATTGCATATTTTCATATAATTCTCTCTTGGACAAATGTCTTATTCATACAACAATTGAATGATTACTTATTCAGCTTTCAGATAATGAATAAATCTCAATTCCCCAAAATGTACACTTATGACTGGTTTTCTGGACCTGGGTCACTTTTATAGAATAAACCAAATATTCCAGATTACTGGCATTTTCTTCCCCATATACATTTTATAATCACTTCATATTTCTAAGTAAAAAACAAACAGACAAACATTTATAAAGTGTGCTTCACACGGGTGAGCGGGCTTGACAAACCACCTGAAGAAACAACTCTTCTCTCTATATAATAAAAAATTGAGACAACCCTCATCTCTCTGGCCCTAAGTTACTTTGTATAACTAGCACTTCTTGTGTGTATTGCGACATTATTGTGAATTCCTCCTCAATTGACAAAAGCGTTTGCTAAATGTAATATAAATGTAACAACTTACTATTCTGCAAAATATCGGACCACACCAAACTGAGTGTACTCCTCTTTATGTTCAAGCAGCTGTGTGACGGCATCATTCAGATAGAAGAGGACATTCGTTTCAGCTGCAAAATAAAACAGAAAGGCAATGACAAGACGTTAGAGTTTCAATGCCTGAAATGCAACTGTCCGTCATTCTGTAAGCAGACATTTTAGAAAATCCGGGCATCCTCAAAACAATGACTCACGCGTAAAAATAATCATCATGACCTACCTAAATATTCTTCAACGGTGAGGTTGAATCTCTCCGTATTCATTTTCATGTTGTTTTTATGGCTTTAAATGATTCGTCTGCTCATGGATACAGATGCTGTGCATGACTGTTGGTAGCCCGGTCAGAATGAAGCTGCGTTAGTGGTCAGTTCGCCCACTCTGCCCTGACGACACTGTTGAGCCACATTAAACTGCAGGTAAAATTTCAACTTAAATATACATTTATTCTCTTATTTTAAAAAGACGAGCTCACTGGATGACGATATTTGCGTGTTTTTTATTCTAAATGTCTGCAATTACCTCAGTGTCTTGGCTGAAATTGATGCAGGGAAATAAAGCAACCAATGGACGACGCGGATTTGCAGCACATGACCCAACACGGAAGTGAGCTCTGGGTGGAGTTTCGTCATCGTTTTTGAAAAATGCTGGCCTGTGTTTCGTCAGTTTTTTTGTTGATGCAGCCGCGGCTATGGAAACACGCGCATGCGCAGCGCAGATGTTTTACTGCGCCCATATGGCTGTCCTTTTAAACCCTTTAAACACTAATCCGCGAGTAATTATTATTTTTGTGCTGACACAGTTCGTATACATATCAGTTTCAATCGCAAAGATGTGAAACAATCTCTGCTGACCGCAGTAGACTACAAACAGGTGTGGATTTAATATAGACATTTAATATTATCAGATAGATATTTATTAGTTATATTATTTATAAATACGTCACACATTAGTGACTTAATAACTTGATTAGCGTCAAAATAGTTAAACTTTTTGGGTTGACTTTTGCAATTTCATAAACTTGCATTTCCCAAAAATTGTTTTCTTCGGTTACTTCCTAAATGTAGACCCTTCTCATTGTTATGTTATATATTATATTTAATGTTATTAATTTATTGCATTTTTGCCAAAATTTTTCATCCATAAATGTAATTTTACATCCATAAATGTTTTATTTTCAGAAAGGACTTGGATTTATTTGTGAACTCTTTGAAAGACTCTAACAATTATATTGCATGTAAAACTCTTTCTTGGTGTAAATCATTTAAACTTGTTTAATTTGCTGGAATTTTATTTATGTAACCCTTTTAGTCTCTTTGTTCATATTGTATCTTTGTAATGTCCTTTCTTGTATAATAATAATAAAAACAATAATAATAATAATAATAATAATAATAATAATAATAATAATAATAA
>CAIGQQ010038113.1:4870523-4913176 GCA_903798035.1 Danio albolineatus
AATAATAATAATAATAATAATAATAATAATAATAATAATAATAATAATAATAATTACTGACAATACAATATTGTGTTACATTGTTGACATAAAAAATATTTTGCTACTGTATATATGCAAATATGTGTTTTATTATGTTCCTTTTTTATTAATGATAAAAGAAATGTACAAAATGTTAAGCTTTGAGTTATTTTAGAAATGTTATAAATTGTAATTCTTTAGTATATATTAATAATAAGTTACCAATTATACAAATACATTATTTTACTATTTAATAATAAAATAAAGAAGTACAAAAATTATTGATTATTCACCATGTATACAGTACATATAATTTATTAAAACTCTACCACAATTTGAAATAAATCAAATATTACTTAAGTATGTAATAATTATATAAGTTTGTGCTTTATATTATATTTAAATGTTTTTTTTCTGACTATTGTGTATTAATAATTATTTTAAAATACATGAATGCATGTAATAATTACTTTATAAGATGTTTGTATGTTAAAATATATGAATGCATGTATTAATTACTTTATAAGATTTTTGTTTGTTGACAAATCGTGATAAGATAATAAATAAATAAACAAAAATATTAAACACGATCAATGTATTCTTTCTTGCAAACTTTATTAATACACAGAAACACACTCCAACAATGCCCATCCATAAAAACATGTTCAGCCTATGACAGACGCAGTGTTGGTTTGAATGAAGGCTAGGCGTCTCCTCCCTCTCTCCCCGCCCTCGGAGGCGTTTCAAAGCCTGGAGAGTAATGACCAAATATCGGTCCCAGCTGATGAAGATCGCCCTGTCTTCCCTCTCTAAAAGCAGGTAACTAAAATTTATCTGTTTGCTTGTGCCCGGAGAAGATCGGAGATTATCACACGAAAGCCATTTTAGCGTTTTCCTGCTTCGCTGTACGTTGCTGCGTTTTATTTGAGGGCCTCAGTTTTAGTGACGGAGACTGAATAATATCAAGCCGCTTTTATATCTGTGACAAACAATAGTGTGAGTCAGAGTTTTCACTTTACTGTCACATATAAGGTTAAATTATGTGAAACTAGACATGTCAGGCGATGTGTTTATTGTGAAAATGGCGATATTTGTTTGAATCTCGTGATGGGTTAAGCTGTTGCAGGAATAACAGACAGTCAGTCAGGGCCGCGTATGTGCTAGCAGCTAACCGGTATATTTAAATTTACGCGTATTTAAACCTCGAAACTGTGTACACCATACACAGAAATGGTTTTAGATGAGTCTGTGGATTACATAAGCGGTGTCCTTTTAAAATTTGGATAATTTTAAACGCTTTATGCTGTAAAAAGCGACGGACATACCGACAGCAGCTTCGGGTCACTAACGGCTCTGCTGAACCCCTATGGTGTTTTCACATGTGATGCAGCTCAGACCACAATAACGATTTCGTAACCAGCAAACTGCTGTATTTGTCCTTATTTACACAAATATGTCGTTTAAATGCTTGTTATTGCGTGTAACACCCATTGTTTGCTTTTTATGTTTGTTTTTGGGCGGGCGGAATTGGCGGCACTTTCTGCCAGCATTATCGTTCTATTAGTGCTTATGCTTTTAAATGGTGTTTTCCCTCACTGAAAGCTTGAGCTTTGGTGTTTAAGAATTTACTTTTAGGCTCGGGTCGATGTGTAACATGAAACTAGGCTCTCTGCGGAGATGCATTAGTCAGTGGATGTTGCCTGCTTAGCCTGTAGATTTGGATGATGTGTGCATTTACTGTGAAGTAAATCGAGGCATTTCTTCTGTCTGACTGGAGATTGTTGTTGAAATGCGTGCGGATGATGTTGCAGAAGTTCACAGTGCCTTGTTTACTGTGCCTAGGTTCCCCATTCCATCACCGTTTTAATTGTTCGTGATACTTTAGATGGTTGAGATGTTTGTTGCATGCATCATATGTGTGCTCATATGTCTATTTAGCTCTAAAATTGTGTATTTTTGTAATGCATGCATTTTTTTAAATGACTTATTTGCATTTTTACAGAATTCATTCATTAAAATGTGCTGTTTTGCAACTTTGTCTTATACTTGCTTAATTTTTTTTGTCAGTTTTTTTATCTGTAATTCCGAAATGATACATTTTTACATTTTGTCAACAGTAAATTGTCTAACTAATAATTGTCTAAGGCAAGTTATGAACGCATTTCTCTGTACTTCATGAAAAACTTGAACCTTAAAGGAATAGTTCACCCAAAATGTAAAACTACTTCCCATTTACTCATCCTCAGGTGATTTCAAACCTTTGCGTTTTTCTTCTTTTGAACACTAAAGCATATATTTTGAAGATGCTTTCTTCAAATTATGTTCTTTTTTGTTAATAGGGAGAATAAAAGTATGGAACAAATGAGTACATTTTAGGGTGAACTATTCCTTAAAGTCTCAACATTGCTTTGATTGCTGTAGATTGTTGTTCTGCTTTGTATGCCATGCAAGCAACCAAAGTTTCCCCTTCTTTTGTTTAGTTGAAAAGATCAGACAGACAGAAAACAGCCATGGGGGATGACAGTGAATGGATGAAGTTACCCATCGACCAGAAATGTGAACACAAGGTGAGTGATCCGGGCTGCTTTTATATTTTGGCCCATCCAAAATCCCCTGACGGTGTAAGAGGAACAGCTTGTGGTCGAAGAACCATACTGTCAGCGGTTCCCTCAACCCCTTTAGATATTAATGCATGCAGAACACTGGTATAAACACAAACTTGATGGAAATCGAACACGCCTGATGTAATTTTGTTTACTTTTACATGATCATCCAGTTTAGTTTGTGGTGGTTGAAGTTTGCAAATGGGCAACTAGCACCCAGTAGCCCTGCAGAATTATTAAAAGGATAGTTTACCCAAACATTAAAACTCGGCCATCATTCAATTGCCCTCCTTGTTCATAATGTAATTTAGTTTCTTTTGTTGCTCACAAAATATGTTTTTTTTAATGCAGGTTCATGAAACTCAAAGGTTTAAACCACATGGAGGAGAATAAGATCATTTTTATTTTTGGGTGAATTCCCTTTAACTTATCTAATCATGGTGGTTTGATTTTTTTGCATTTCTTTGAAAGAACTCCAGCCCAATTTAAAGATATTAAAATCAACTATGGTTAAATTCATCCTTGCAAAGTAATTTTTTAAATTTTTGTACAAGTTGAAATACTCCTTAGTATTTTATTTGGCAAATTTTTCTCTGCAGGTAATTTCTGACTGTTTCCTGAAGTAATTTTAAATGGCATGTTGTTTACATATGACATCATCCCAAAGTTTAAACTGATTGGATGATCGTGTGAGAGATTGCGTTACAGCCAGTGGCATTCCATCTTTCAACATACCTTAAGTTCATTCATTTTTTTCTTGCTGGAGCTTGTAGAGGCAGGCTGATCAGCTTGATAGTTTAGCACTTTCTAATGAATAATGTAGATTTTGATAGATCCATAGATCAGAGTCACACTACATATAAATATAATCAAAGCCACTGTAGCTTATTTTGTTACATAAATTGGTTTTAATAAATTGTGCTTGATTTTTATCCACCTGGGATTTGTGCATACATGGCATTAAGAATGATAAAGAAGAGTCCTCAGAGTTTATGTATTTTGTATTATAAATAATGACTCTTAAATGTATATTGGCCACTAAAAAAACTGGGTCATTTTCCTCAAGCCTCCATCTCATTTATTTGGTTGTTCAGAGTCATGATTGATCTCCTGCTTTCTCGTAGATTTGGAAAGCCCGATTAAGTGGATACGAGGAAGCATTGAAGCTTTTCCAAAAGCTAGACGAGAAGAGCCCAGAATGGAGCAAATACCTTGGACTTATCAAGAAATTTGTAACAGAATCTAATGCCGTAGCCCAACTGAAAGGACTGGAGGCAGCACTTGCATTTATTGAGAATGCACACGTGGCTGGCAAGTAAGTATATACAGAAACCATCATAACCATCATAAAAATGTTGCTGGGTACTAAGTTTTAAGTAAGTTCACCAATCACTGATTTGCTCATGAACGATTAATTGCAGTGTTTGCTTTTCCCTCAATCTCTGAGAAGGTTTTATTTGGGATGACATTGTAAGTGCTTTGTGTTTACAACTGTTATTGGAACAAAGCAGAAATGTGATACCTGGTGGAAGTCTATTTCTAGATCAAGCAAGAGTCATCAGGCAAAGTAGCTGTCTGGTTTAGATGTACACAGTAGCTGTTGTCTTTTCTCGTCATTCTGGAAAATCTAGAGGATTTTCAGAAATGTATTAAATCTAATGTGTGGCTTTTTTGTTACTTGACCATCTGTCTAAATAGTCTAATTGAATCCTGGCAGTCATTGTAAATGTAATGGTTGATTTGTTTAATTGAGCTTGGATAAAGGAATTGTGTAAACAAGCAACTTCGGTTCTAGTTATGCTTGTGTTGTGGTGTGTGAACCCCCCACCCCCCTTTAGTTTGATTTGAAGATTATCTACAGTTGTCAAGTCTTATGCAAACTAGAATATGGTCTACATTTAGTTTTGTTTATTTCGGCTTGGTGGACTTGGTTTGAAACAAATGCTTGTGTAATTGTTCCAATAGTACAGTCCATTTGAATCAGTGTGAACACCGCTATCTGAACATGGTTCGCACTAGGGCTGTGTGAATCTGAAGAAAAATGTTACATGCTATATTCAAAATGTGCTTGCAATATTTAGAAAATGTTATAACCAACATGTTGATTTTCTTTTTTTTTTTTTTTTTTTTTTTTTTCCTGAAGCAATATAAAACAATTCTTTTTTTGAAAGCGAACTGCCATGTTTTATTGTTTTATAAAACAAATCAGGTTTTTTAAAAAAAGTAAACAAATTGATTAAATGTCACCCTTGCTTTGTTCCAGTGGTGTAGTTTAACAACCTGAAAACAAAATAGCTTGAAATTGAGTCAAGTTTTTGTTACAGTTTTGAAATCGATCAAAAACAGCATGTTTGCTCTGCTTGGATTTAGAGATGCAAACTGACACGTGACCACTTTTCCTTGTTTGCTAAAAATGTTTTTCAGAGGGTGTGCTAGTGGCAGGCTTACAAAGATACTTTTACAAACTCATTTATTGCAAACCATTACGATTTAAACACATTTGCCATATTTTGGCAATTCTGATCAATTGCACAGCCCTTGTTCGCACCTTGCAAGCACACTTTAAGTCCAGAACACACGATTGTTTTGAATGCTTCCCATAAAATCTTTCACAAAATAATTGTGTGAACACCAAGCAAACCTGGACTAAATGTATTGCTTTCTTTGTTTGGTAAAGGACCAAAAAAAAAAAAAAAAGATTCATTTTCTTTTCGGCTTAGCCGCTTTATTAATCAGAAGTCGCCAAAGCAGAATGAACCGCTAACTTCACCTATAGCACATGTCTTTTGGACTTGAGGGGGAAACTTGGCGAACACTAGGAGAACATGCAAACTCCACACAGAAATGCCAACTGACCAAGCCAAGGCTCGAATTAGCGACCTTGCTGTGAGGTGCTTGTAAAGGGGCTGTCCAAGCAGACAAAAAACCCAAATACAAGTGTGAATTCATCCTGGTTTGGTGCACTAAATAGAGAACAGACTTGACACAGTATAGAAGAATCTTTCTAGAAAATGATGATTTGTGGAGATTGGTATCCATGATGGCTTAATGGGATCTAATGGAGAGGAGTATTGCCTTTCAGGACAGCTGGCGAAGTGGTTTCTGGAGTGGTCGGCAAAGTCTTCAACCAGCCCAAAGCACGAGCCAAGGAGCTGGGGACTGATATCTGCCTCATGTACATAGAGATCGAGAAAGCAGAAGTGGTGCAGGATGAACTGATCAAAGGACTGGATAACAAGAACCCCAAGATTGTTGTAGCTTGCATTGAAGCACTAAGGAAAGCACTTTGGTGAGTTTGCAAGAATCTATTTTTTATTTTTATTTTTATTTTTTTTTTTTTAAACCTGTTAACCAGATGTAACCAAATTGTCACTTACTTGCTGCCACTTATTCAGCATTAAATGTGTCAAACCTTTTTTTCTTTTTCTTTTTTTTAAAGTGAATTTGGATCAAAGATCATAACACTTAAGCCTGTCGTGAAAGTGTTGCCAAAACTCTTCGAGTCTCGAGAAAAGGCAGTTCGAGATGAAGCCAAATTGCTGGCGGTGGAGATCTATAGGTGGATTCGTGATGCTTTGCGAGCGCCCCTCCAGAATATCAACTCTGTACAGGTGAGACTGATATTCCCATATGAAGATTTCAAGTACATCTTTTAACGTGTTGTAATATTATTTGTTTGATTGCTTGATTTCAGTTGAAAGAGTTGGAGGAAGAATGGGTGAAAGTGCCAGCTACAGCACCTAAACAGATCAGGTTCTTGCGCTCTCAGCAGGACCTGAAGGCCAAGTTTGAGCAGCAACAGGCTGCAGGAGGAGATGAAGCAGACGGTGAGAATATAATTGTACTGTCAGTGAACATGCTTCAGTCAGTGAATAATTTTGCTTTAAAGGAATTTTTCACCCAGTGATTTTAAATCAAGTATTAAATCATTATAAATAATTTTCTTCTGTTGATTGAAGAATGGCTGAAAACTGGTAGCCATAGTATTCCATAGTATATTTTTATACCATACTGTAGTTGTCAATGGCTAACCGTTCTAACAATTTTCTAAATATATAGTAGTCAGCATTTGAAGAGGATTATCACCTTTCATTAAAATGGTCCTAAAAACAATTCAACACCACCCATTCTTGTCCTAGGACAATTTTGAAAAACTTTTGATTCACTTCAAATGTTGACTAATGTATTTGGTTCAACAGGACTAAACCAGTTTGCAATCACTTGAGTTTGTAAATTTGACATGTGAACTATGATTGTACATTTGAAAGACAATTGGTCTAATTTTAAAATTGACTCGTCTGCTCTAATATTTTTCATGTGATAAAATCACTTCTATTGTGTCAGTCTATGTGGTTATTATCTTATAAATCTACATCAATTGCCATAGTAATGAACTGGTTGCCAGCACAAAGCCAATAGACTGATGATGTTGGAGTGGCTGTCATTGAGGAAAAGAGAGGACTAAACTGAAGCATTTGCTTGTACGTCTAGCTGTGTTATGACTGAATACTGTTTTAGGAAGCTATTAAATTGTGGCAGCTTATTTTCATATATAATTTAATATTTTTTAGATATTATACATTTATTGTAATAGTTAATTTAGTTTTAATGGTTTTGTTTAATTAAATGCATTAATAACTTCCTGTAGGAGATGATGAAGAGGTGGCTGAAGCTGCTCAGGTGGATGCTTATGAACTCCTGGAAGCTGTTGAGATACTTTCAAAACTTCCTAAGGATTTCTATGAAAAAATTGTAAGTCAAAAATGACATCTGTTTACAGGGTTCATAGATGCTACTTGAACTACTTGAATTTGATTTTGTAACCTTCTTGACCACAGGAAGCGAAGAAGTGGCAGGAGAGGAAAGAAGCGCTGGAAGCAGTGGAAGCTTTGTCCAAAAACCCAAAATTAGAGAGTGGAGACTATGGGGACCTCGTCCGAGCACTAAAAAAGGTAGGAGTCTTAGCGAGATTCTGGTTAATAGGGTATCCTCTGTAAGACTGTTGAGAAACTTTCTTTTGTTGTAGGTTATTGGGAAAGATGCCAATGTGATGCTAGTGTCCATGGCAGCCAAATGCTTGGCTGGATTGGCAGCAGGACTGAGGAAGAAGTTTGGGACATATGCAGGTCATGTAAGTGTCTTTGCCACTTCAAGAAATGAAAGCAATTCACTTTCTTTCGTTTTTTTTTCCTCTCTATTTATTAATATTATTGTATTTAATTAAAGTGCAGGTATTATGGGTTTTCAAAAATATCCAATTTGCAATTTTAATGTAGCTGTCCAATGTAATCAGTCTGAAATTGTTATATAAGTATAAGAGGGCTATAATCATGAGAAAATCTAGATATTGTGTCTCAAAAGAAAGAGTCCGCTCTTAATCGTGTTAATGAGCCATTACATTTTCGAATCTTTTGCCTGTTACAGGGCTACGCCAACACAATCAAAAAATACATCTGCCTAATCCTTGCCTGCCCACAAAATAAGAACATTCTGTAACGGGTGTATCATTTCTGAGACCGAACAGATACAGAAATACCAATCAAAACTAATTTGGCCAATCAGAGCAGTTTGCTAATGGAAGGGTTCGGTTTATAAACCATAAGCCTGGGATTTATTTAAATTAGCCGTTTCAAAATTATTGCAAAATGATTCTAATATTAAATGCATGTTTTGAGAAAATTACAATGTTTTTTGACCTAGGTTAATTTAAACCTCTTCTAGGGGAGTATTAGAACACTTTAAGGGGGACCTATTATGCAAAAATACATTTTATAAATGGTTTAAGCACAGTTGTGTGTCAACAGTGTATGAATATAGCTTACCTCTAATTGTAAAAATGAAGTCAATTTTTTTTATTTATTTTTTTTTATATATATCATCACACTTGATCAAAACAGTCCGCAGAAACACTTTGACATTCTCCCCTACGTGTCATCAGACTGGCTTGCTTGTTTTGGGACATGTGGAGCAGGGCATCAGTGGACTTGCTCTTCAGTGTTTGGACTTTCAGCTGTGAAAATTAAACCACACTGAACTAATTTGAATTTTCACTCTGAACTGGACTGGCACAGTTTCAATTTACTAGAACTTCTATGTTAAGCTGCTTTGACGCAATCTACTTTTGTAGAAGTGCTATAGAAATAAAGATTAATTGAAATAGAGAGGAAGTCCCACCCACTAGTGATTATCTCTTTCTCATTAGCATAAACAGCCCTGGGTGAGTAGCAGCTGTCCACCATTGGTCCCCTTTAAATGCTATAGGACCTGTGTATTTATTTATTTGATTTATTTATTTTAATAGATGGTATTTTTCTCTGATTTATTTGAAGGTGGTGCCAACCATCTTAGAAAAGTTTAAGGAGAAGAAACCTCAAGTGGTTCAGGCCTTGCAGGAGGCCATTGATGCAGTCTTCCTTACTGTGAGTATTTGAAATGCATGGTGCTAGTTAGCAAGCCGTGATGGATTTGAGTCTTGGATCAGTTATTTATGGCATAATGTTTGCAGACAACCTTGCAAAACATCAGTGAGGATGTTCTGGCAGTGATGGACAACAAGAACCCTTCCATCAAGCAACAGGCCTCACTGTTTCTTGCCAGAAGTTTCCGTCACTGTACCCCGAGCACATTGCCAAAAAGTGTTCTGAAGCCCTTCTGTGCAGCGTTCCTCAAGGTACCCGTTCATCTTCAGTATTGAAACATGTTCCTGAAACATTCATCTCAGGGTGTTGATTTAAGCTTGTTCCTTTCTTTTTATTTTCTGAGTAGCAAGTGAATGATTCTGCTCCGGAGGTCAGAGATGCTGCTTTTGAGGCTTTGGGAACGGCTATGAAAGTGATAGGGGAGAAAGCAGTCAACCCGTTCTTGGCTGATGTTGACAAACTCAAGTTGGACAAGGTAAATGTAATGTTGATTTTTGGAGTGAGTGATATCTCAAAATTCATGTTCTGGTGGATACTAAAATTAATTCAAATATTTTTTTTTTTAAAAGGGACCAAGTTTGATGTTATAAATTTGCAGAATTAACTTTTAAATGTAGGGAAGGGGTTTTGTTTTATGCTTTTTAATTAAGTTTTAAATTCTAAGATATGTGAAAACGGTCATAAAATATGTGAATAATGCCAATATATGTGAAAAATGTTAGTTGGTTCGTTCAATATAACCGATTTTATTATTATTTTTTTTTATTTTTTATTATTACATGCTTGAACTTTCCAGCAGCTGTTGAAATATAACAAAGTGATAATACTAAATTAACAGATGACTAAACTTACCAATAAATAGGCAACTAGTATTGAGATTTAAATAATTAGTGTTTTGTAGCTGCACTGGGAATCTTTTAAATCTTTTAATATGCTATCAAATCTTGCCAGGCAAATTTAGAACATGTGCTGTTAACTGAATTGCAATATAATGTATGGGGATAAATTTAAAGTTGTTTGATTGTCTTATGAAAATGTTAAGTGCAACTTTTTTATTTGAATAAAAGCAAATGTTCTAGCCAGTCAAATAAGAGCAAACTTCTCCCATCTTGTGCCAGTTTTGCATGCAAATGTGCGGCAGGGAGTTTGTGAACAGACTGTAGGTGGAACTGAACAAGTGCAGAAGTTCATGACTTTCCTTTCATGTTTTATGCATAATCAGATAAAAGAATGTGCTGATAAAGTGGAGCTCGTCGGAAAGAAAGGAGGCGGCGGAGGAGAGAAGAAAGAGAAACCTGCTGCAAAAGCACCTCCACCTGTTGAAGCGCCCGCAAAACCATCCGGGCCTCCTAAAAAAGCAGCTCCAGCTAAGGTATATGGTTATGTAATCATATTTGTGTGCTACTTTTACTATTGCTGCTGATAAGCATACATTATACATTAAAATTATAGCCTTTTTTTTTCTTCCATTTATTTATTTTATTTTTTTGCAAGTCATCATTGACAATGAATATATATTTCTCTTGTTTTGATACAGTAATAAGCTTTTTTTTTGTTTTTTATTATTGTTTGTATTAATAATTTTTTAAATAAATGCAAGTTTTATGTCTAAAACATATATGTTATAATTTATATAAATTTTTATTTTAGGTGTTAAGACATGTAATCATGGCTAAATGTTTGATTGTATTAAACAGTAATACTTATTATTATTATTATTATTATTATTATTATTATTATTATCATCGTCATCATTTAAATGCTAGTTATTTGACTAATAATAATTATTCATATTAGGATTGATAAGTTTCAGTGTGTCTAATCTTAAATGTGTTAATGAAGAATGACAGGTTAACATTTTAGATGATTTTTCATGTCTAACAATTAAAAAAAATTACTTTGTCACATTTATCAAAATTTTATTAATTTATCTTAATTTATCACATTCTTCATGAACAGGCTGCAGGACCTCCCAAAAAGGGCAAACCTGCTGCGGCCCCAAGTGCGAAGTCCAAGAAAGCTCCAGATACTAAGGAAATAATCGAGACCGAGTTATCTGTAGGTTTTGAATTTCACATTTACCAATTTTCTTTAAACCTAAAAGAATGGTATCATGCTAAGTTGATGTTTTTGTGTGTTAATCAGCCTGAAGTGTGTGAGGAGAAAGCAGCTGCTGTTCTCCCAGCCTCCTGTATGCAGCTGCTGGACAGCGCCAACTGGAAGGAGAGACTCGCCAGCATGGAGGAGTTTCAGAAGGTCACTTGTGGATTTAGAAATGAATTTTTTCTTCTCTTTAGTAAAGATTTGAATCTGAGGGAACATGGTCTAAACTTGGCTTGGTTTTCATTCTACTCAGGCCGTGGAGCAGATGGACAAATCTGAAATGCCGTGCCAGGCTTTAGTCAAGATGCTGGCGAAGAAACCTGGATGGAAAGAGACCAACTTCCAGGTAGTTGACTTTTTTTAATGTGAGACTGTTCGTAATTGTCTTTGTTTGATTTTTGTTGTTTTGCTGATTTCCAATGTGCATTCTTTGATAGGTGATGCAAATGAAACTCAGCATCGTGGGGCTAGTTGCACAAAAGGGCCAGTTCTCAAAAACGTCTGCCCTGGTGGTTCTAGACGGCCTGGTTGATAAGATTGGAGATGTGAAGTGTGGAGGTAATGCTAAAGAGGCTCTCACTGCAATTGGAGAGGCCTGTTCTCTGCCATGGACTGCTGAACAGGTTGGTGGTTTATCTAGCAGAATTTATTTATTTAATTTTTTGCACACTCCCTGGCTAAATATATTAATAATATTAATCATAATAATACTTATATATATATATATATATATATATATATTTTTTTTTTACAAGTGTATTAGACCTGTAATATTAAATCAGTAATAATAATAATAATATTTATTTATTATTATTAATCTATTATAATTTTTAATACGCATTTAATTGTAATAGTTAGACTGATTTATTAAGTTAGTTATAGTCGTAAATTGTACAAAAATTACAGAAGCATGATTAATGAACCATGTTCGTTATACATGGTTTAATAAATGTGTATATATATTTTTTGTATACATGTAATTGTTGCCTAAATGTGTACGTATAATTGTAAATGTATACATATAATTGCGTGACGCAATTCATTTTATTTTTTCAACTTCGGTTACACAGTCCCTAGCTAATAATATTTCTCTTTATGATTGTGTATTTATAATAATTGTATTTATATTAGACTAGTAATCTTTATTATTATTATTATTATTATTAATAATAATAATAATAAAAAAACACCTATTAAAATATTTACACATTTAATTAGGCTTTAATTGTAATTGTTTTTAGTTTTAGATTTTACACAAATTACAGCATTACATGTCTATTTTAATAATATTAAATGTCATTGTACATGGTTTAATAAACGTATACTATTTACTTATTTTATTTTTTTAATTCAACTTGCAATTATTTTTTAAACAATTGTCCATGTTTCTATACTCACAGGTTGTCTCAATGGCCTTCGCTCAGAAGAATCCTAAAAACCAAGCTGAGACCTTGAACTGGTTGGCCAATGCCATGAAGGAGTTTGGGTTTGCAGGGTAAGCACTATATACCTGGACTTTCTTACTTCAGATTAACCACATAAAAGATAATAATTGTCCTCGTTTCTAACGCTGGCTTTAATTCCACATAATCCAGAATAAATGTCAAGGGATTTATCAACAACGTCAAAACTGCTCTGGGTGCCACAAATCCAGTGAGTCATGTTTTCTGTCATTCATAACTGTACTTTCAAGTGAAATTGTTTAATATGCTTTGTGCAACAATCACTGATTTTAATATATGGTCTTTACCTGGAATGTGTTATTATATTAAGCTTTTATTTAAACTGATGTATTTGTGTATAATGTAGTCCTAATGTTCTTTTTAGGCTGTGAGGACGTCTGCAATCACTCTTTTGGGAGTGATGTATCTGTATATGGGAGCTCCTCTGCGCATGTTCTTCGAAGATGAAAAACCAGCCCTCCTTTCACAAATAGATGCTGAGTTTGTGAAGGTAAACATCACCTTTTGTAATGCAGAAATGGAAAGCAATCCTTTCAGCAGTTTACTCAACCATCAGTGGGTTGTACCTCTCATACTCTCATCCACCAAACCACACCTGTTTTGTTTCCATTGTTTTACTTTGGTGTTGTCATTCCCTCCCTGTCTAACTTAGTTCAAGGACATTATGCGGGTGTGTTTTGGCTACTTTTCCATTTTCCTTTTGTATATTTTTCTGTTTATCAAAGCAGATTGTTTTATTTTCACACTACTAGTGTTTAATTTCATACATTTATGCATTTTATTTATTGACAATTAAGTAAACGGCGTGAAAACGAATAAGATAAAATAAGGTCACAAAAGAAAGTAAACCATGCAAGCTTCAGATAAAAGAAGTAGAAAGGAATTAAAAGTAAACTCAAAGCGTCAAAAGTAAACTATGAACTTCAAATGAAGTTTAATGACTAAAAGTAAACAAATTGGGAAAAAGCTTAAAGTAAACTAAAGAAACCAGACATAAATAAGCCAACAAGGCAAAATAAATTACACAAACAAGAAAGAAAAAACAATTAGACTATATATAGATATCTATATCTATATATATATATAATGGCAAAGTTACGAAGCAAAAGTAAAATCAACAATTTAAAGTAAATATTCTAGAAGTAAAGTAAAAAATAAATATTTATTTTAAAGAAATTGGATAATAAACAGACCACAAACAGCAAATGTAAAAAATAGAATATTTAGACATTTAAAAATGTATTTATTCAATTTTATTAATTCCTTTGTGTCAATATACTTTTAAAGTGTGTTAAATAAGGAAAAGAAATTGAGAATGGATGATATCTAGGGGGGCGCAAACTAAACGGGATCAATGATTTACACTAATTTTGATACACCACCTTGGCTAATAATCTTGGCTAAGTATTTTTTGGTTTTTTACATTGTCTTGCTTTCTGTCATAGATGCAGGGTCAGTCTCCTCCAGCCTCCACCCGTGGAGTCAAAAAATCAGGAGCAGAGGAGGATGGCGATGCAGCTGAAGAAGACGAGGTAGACGGTGGAGCTGGAGATATCATGGACATGCTGCCCAGAACTGACATCAGGTCAGTCAGATATTGGCTTTAGAAATTGGTATCTCATAATAATGGGTCCATCAGGCAACTTTTGGATGATGGCAAACACTCAGGTTGAGAGATTGATTTTGTTTTTCAACAGTGATAAAATCACATCAGAAATGGTGTCAAAGATCAGCGACAAGAACTGGAAGATCAGGAAGGAGGGTCTGGATGAGGTGGCCGCCGTCATCTCTGAGGCCAAATTCATTCAGCCAAACATCGGCGAGCTGCCAATGGCATTAAAGGGCCGTCTTAATGACTCCAACAAACTACTGGTAAAGCAAATCTAATAACTGTAATATTTTATCCATGTTCAGTGCTTATCTGTTTTCATTGGTGTTTCTAATATGATTGAATACTTTCCTCTTCCTTTCATTTTATCGTTTACCCATTCATTTCAAATTTGATCTGAAGAAGATGCTGAAAATTTGTTTTTTTAGAAATATGCAGGGTCTTGTTCATTTGAATTTGGCTTTTATTAATTAATTTTGTATAAAAATAAAGAAAAATTGTAGTTTAATTTGTAGATTGTTTTTGTAGTAGTATTTATTACTAACCAAAATGGTTAAAGCAGTAATAACATGGCAACACGTAGTAACATTCAAATTATTTTTTTCAATTTTAATAAAGTTCAAGTTTTAAAAAAATATGACTGGCAAACCTGATGCATATTTTGATGGAATTATGTAGCTATGGTTTTAATCACACAAAATGTGTCCTCAGGTCCAGCAGACTCTCAATATCCTGCAGCAGATTGCCACTGCCATGGGCCCGTCTCTCAAGCAGCACGTCAAAAACCTGGGAATTCCTGTCGTTACTGTTCTTGGTGATAGTAAGGTATGACAAACTAATATTCATTAACATTTTGGTAAACCCTTTTATGGTACTTGTCTGTAAAATCTAGCTAGAGATCATTTTCTAATTTGCTTTAAATTTGACTAGCCTAATGTTCGTGCTGCTGCCATGGCGACCCTGAATGCATGGGTGGAGCAAACCGGAATGAAGGAGTGGCTTGAGGGAGAGGACCTATCAGAGGAGCTCAAGAAGGAAAACCCTTTCCTTAGACAGGAGGTACAGCGCTCGTTTACCATTGTAAAAACAGGGAGGGAGGTGACATTCATCATCTGTGTTGTAATTGTCAATGCAATGTAAATATGAAATGCTCAGTGTTGTGACTCCTATTAAAATGCAGATAGAATGATTCTATAATTCAAGATACGAAGTGAGAAAAATTATAGGTTGTTCATGCTAATAAAATTTAATTGCTTTGTAATATGACAGTTATGCATAATTATACACCAATGTAATAGTCATCTGTCATTTGGTAATGCTGTACACTCTTAGTGTTAAATTAAATGACCTTTTACTTTAAGTATTATGAAGATGACAAAAGGCATGCAACAGATGTATTTCTCAGTTTAGATTGATCGTTTAAAGTGTTTTGGAATTTCCATATATAATATAATATAATATAATATAATATAATACAATGCAAGGCTTTTTTTTTTTAAGGAAGTGTTATTTGTCCTGCTTGTAATATAAATAAATGTAACATCAACATTTACCATATCAACTGACAACCGTTTGATTTTTGCATGACTAATTTAATAAAATAATGCTGTTCTCATTTCGAAGCTGCTGGGCTGGCTGTCTGAGAAGCTGCCCACCCTGCGTACGGTGCCTGCTGACCTCATGCTGTGTGTACCTCATCTGTACGCCTGCCTGGAGGACCGCAGTGGAGACGTGCGCAAGAAGGCTCAGGATGCTCTTCCCACCTTCATGATGCACCTAGGCTTTGATAAGATGACCAAGGCTACTGGAAAACTGAAGGTAGTTACAGATTGAATTCAATCAGAAATACTGTATTACCAAAACCAGAATTATATGATTCTATTGGTAGTGCAGATGGCTAAAAGGAATAGGACGAGTTGATCAATATTTAGCAAGCTAACTTCACTCTACTTTCCGCAGCCGGCCTCTAAGGACCAGGTGGTTGGCATGCTGGACAAGGCCAGGGCTGTGATGCCAGCCAAACCTGCAGCTCCTGCCAAAGCTGCAGCATCTAAACAAGCCTCCAGTGCCCCTGCTGCCAAAACATCCTCAGGTGACCCAAATCAGATGTTCAGAGCCTGCTTATAGTCTGTGTATTTCAAATCGATGGATAATATTAATGGTCGCATGTAAAAGTCACACACACGTCCATCAAGCACGCTTGCATTAAAACAAACAATAGAAATGTAGCACATTGGAGAGGAGAAATTTGTTCTGTGTGAACTGCCCCTTACTACTAAATGACATGTTTTTACAGAGTTTAGACTTTAGACAAACACCATTTATTGTAGTGAGTACATTAAGTAAATATCAACTATGAAAAAGGAACTGATGCATTACCAGTTACATTTTACAGGTGGAGAAGACCTCTTAAGAGTCTTTCTCAGTCTAAGAGATTCATTTAAAAGCTGATTCGTCCAATAATGTCTTTTTTTAATTATATTTAGTAATTTTTCTTTTTCTTTTTCAGTGTATCTGTACTACAATTGTGCAGAGTAATGCATCAAAATAGGAATTTCCAGTCCTGTATATTATTTTTCCTGTTTCTTTAATGTTCAATTAAAGTTCAGTAACTTAGAAAAAGTCCTGAATTACTTCAACTGGAATTTATTTTACAGCTCCAGCCAGGAATCATAGTCCCGTTGATGACTACAGTGAACCTGAACCCAAACCCGACACTAAAAAAGCTAAACCAGCAGGTCCTGCGGCTAAAAAGGTGTGGCACATTTCACTGTTTTCTGTTGTTGCAGGGAGTTGCTGCTAATAAAACAATCCAATCTGTGATCTAAAACATCCGGTGCATAATACACAAGGGACTGTCCATGGAAAGACAGACAATGACTGTTTTTTTTTTTTGCTGTTCAAAAATAAGCCTCTGTTAAAAGTACATTTAAACATTGGCCTAGTTTTCTGTGAAAGTCAAAAGGTCATGGATTGGGTTCTGCAATTATATTTTTAGTGTTTTGAAATGTGCTGCGTTTTCTGCACTAGAGCGAAAGCATGGAGCTCAAGGTGAAAGGAGAAAAAGATAATGCTAAGCAAAACAGGCTCTCACGAGGGCCTCCTAGCAGTGAAAAGGTACATTGGCACTACTGGATCAGGTTTGATGTGGAAGCACTGCATGTGGTGTTGTCAATAGATTCACTAACTTTCAGTCTTATGTGGTTTTTTTATTTTTTTTTATGGTTCATTTCAATTTCATTTTGTGAAGTTACACTTTAAAGAGCTAAGTTATTTAATGTGGAAGTAGTTTTTCTCAAACTACTTTCTCTACAAGCAAAGTGTGTGTGTGTGACGATGCATAAAAATTATATAAGACGAAAATACCACTTTGCAACCTCAATTAGCATATGCTGTGTTTTTAGCTAAAAAAATATCAGCGGAAGTCTTGAGACTAGGCATGGGACGATGACTGTTCAAGATATACTGCAGTTTGGGAAAAGTCAAGATTTTAAAACCGCCAAAAATTTTCTGTAATACTGTTCCTAAGGTATGTGTAAGATTTTTATTTATTATTTTTTTTAGGACAACAAAATCTCCATCAGAAAACATATCCAAAAATGCTGTTTTAAATTGTAGAGTCTGTTTTTAAACAAATGAAGACAGAAGTCAATGATTCATTTAAAAAAAATTTAGCCTGACGTGTTTACTATTCCTAAATATTTTAAATGTTTCTCAGAATAAAATGTGTTAACCTGACACTTAAGGAATGTAATTTAGGACGGTAATCACAATATCGTGAAACCGTGATATCCAAGGTTATCATACCGTCAGAATCTTATACCGGCCCATGCCTACTTGAGACAACTGACCTTTCACAGCCATTTGATTGACAGGCGATCGGCTAATTGTAACATAAATATTCTGTGCCCTTGTCACTGCATACAGTTTTCTCTGACAAACAGAGCTGACAGACTAACCAGACATAGAGAATCATGCTTGTATAGGACTTAAAACACAGACAGAAGCTACCCAGAATGCCTGGGACTATATTTTTTGTTTTCCTGAAACGTAGATCAATCAACAGTGCTTTCACTTGTTAAATGATTGACTCAAGACTGATGAACTAAACTTTTTCTGTTATTAGACAGCATACAAACATGTAGTTTATGGAAATGTTGACAAACTACCTGAGGCCAGCAGATCGAGATAAACAATTAACTAATTACTATTGTTGTTTTGTTTTAAGATGTTACCATTTGCATGTGTTTGTGAATTTGGTTAGGGAAACAATTTATAGCATTAAAAAAAAAAAAAAAAGTCAAATGTTCCGAGCCTCCAATTTCCTTTGTCTGCTTTTGTCTGAAACCACTATGTAATTTGTACAAATGGTTCATCATTTCACTGGGGAGTGCACAAATTGATAAGGGAGCACTGTGGCTGATACTGAAAGCATGTTGGACTGTGAGGAAGTGGGCAGGGCTTTGCAAATGTCAATTGAGTTCCAATGGCTGTGCCTGTTCTAACATGAAAAAATAAGGTCAATAGCTTTTGAAATTTGCAGTGTGTAAATCTTTTTTTTGTAATGGTTTTTCTAGACATTGTTTTATTTTAATCTGCAACACTTCAGAAATCAAACTTTTTTTTTTTTTTTTTTTTTAAGAATCTTTAACAATTTAGTAAGCTTAAGCAAATTTTCACTTTAAACTGGATGAATGCTGAAGTAACTGTTGGAAATTTTCCAAATTTATCAACAATCTGCTTTATACTGTGTATTTAGACTAGTGGATGAAATTTACTTAAAGCAGAAATCATGGAGCTCAGCCATCACTAATTTTTTGCCATCAAAGAAGACTTCCCAACCTGAACCTGTGATTCTGTTGTCTTAAGTGATCTGTTGTCCTGCCACTTTAGGTTGTTGCAGGAAAGAAACCTCCTGTTAAGGCTGGCGCAAAGGATGAGGAGGATAGGTCTGGCCCCATCTTCATCCTCGTTCCCAACGGCAAAGAGCAGAGAATCAAAGAAGAGAAGTCATTAAAGGTGAGCAGCTTCTCAGTGGTGCTTGTGAATATTTGTCAACACTTTTGAGTGGCATGTTTTAGGCTCATCGTATGTATGTATGTATGTTTGCTTACCAACTCTCCTCTAGATTCTGAAGTGGAACTTTATTACTCCTCGTGATGAGTACGTGGAGCAGCTCAAGACTCAAATGTCAACATGTCTGGCCAAGTGGCTACAAGATGAACTCTTCCACTTTGACTTTCAGCATCATGTAAAGGCTATCGGAGCCATGATTGAGGTTTGTCATGTCATAGCAGTTGGCGAGTGCATAATTGCATCAAACTGTACTACACTATTGCATTTATATATGTTTTACAGCACATGGAGGCCGAGTCTGAGGCTGTGATTGGCTGTCTGGACCTGGTGTTGAAGTGGTTTACCCTGCGCTTCTTTGACACCAACACTAGTGTGATAATGAAAACCCTGGAGTTCCTTAAGCTGCTCTTCACCATGCTGAGCAGGAAAAACTACCAGCTCAATGACTACGAGGCCTCGTCTTTCATCCCTTACCTGATCCTCAAGGTAGAATTTATCTACCCGAACATTATCAATAAAGACAATTTGTTGAGAAACAGCCTAACAGGCTCCTTTTTTTGGTTTCTTGTCTCTGAGCAGGTTGGAGAGTCTAAAGATGTGGTGCGCAAAGATGTTCGTGCCATTTTGGCGATGCTGTGTAAAGTCTATGCAGCCAGCAAAGTGTTCCCTTTCCTTATGGATGGGACCAAATCAAAGAACTCAAAGCAGAGATCTGGTAAGTGTGGTTTCCTCAAACCTTCAGATGCTTTCTACTGTGTAATGATGTATATTTTATTTATTGATTTTTTTACTCTTTCCAGAATGTCTCGAGGAGCTTGGCTGCCTCATTGAGAACTTCGGTATGAATGTGTGCCAGCCGACTCCGGCCAAGGCTCTGAAAGAAATCGCTGTTCATATTGGAGACCGTGACACTACAGTCCGCAATGCTGCCCTTAATACTGTTGTAGCGGCCTATAACGCCTGTGGAGACCAAGTATTCAAACTCATCGGCAATGTAAGATACTATTTGCCAATCAAATTTGTTGTTTTACGTTATAAACGGTGGTTAAATTACTTTTCATTCATGTGGTCGGTAAATGTAAATAGCACAAAAAACAACTATTCATTAATTTTTCAAAATGTTTATTGAAGGAACAATACAAGAAAGGAACAGAACCCCAAAATGTCAACGTTTTCATTGTGCGACCCTTGAAGTTCTAAAGTAATTTTTTTTTTTTTTTTTTAAAGGGGTATTTCTGTCATAAAAGATCTTCTTAAAGAATGTTTGAAACCTTAAACAATTGAGTTCAGTAGTGTTTGTTTCTACTATGGATGTCAGTAGTTACAGGTTTTATGCTTTCTTTAAAAATACCCTCTTTTGGGTTCAATAGAAATAATGAACTTAAAGAAATCATTTGAAAGTTAATTTTGGCATTTGAGGTGCTGCATACACCTAGTGCGTTTTGGTTTTGAAATGGCGTTTCATAATTGGACCACCATCTGTTTTCAAAAGTTTGCGTTTGTCAGAATTTCCAAATGAAAATGGCGTCTTAGCTTTTTAAAATGCTCTTAAAGGGATGATGTCGGAGTCATGTGAATGCCTGGCATGTCACCAACCAACTGTGCACTTTGTAATCTTCTGACATAGAAAACTGGTTTACTTTTCCTTTATCAAAAGTGAAAAAAGATGCTAATTTGACATACTATACTCTGTAAATCTGACAAATATGACATCTAAGTGAACTGGATATAGCACAACATGGCCTGAAATCAGGGATTTAAAGTGTACTGATAACATGTCTAAGCTCTAACTTTCATCCTTTTTGTTTTGTCAAAAAAAAAAAGCACCCCACACCATCAAAACCGAAGACCCTCTTCCAGCATATTTAACATTTTGCCTGATGCAGATAATTAAATACCAAATATTAGTTGATTTTCTTGTGTCTTGACAATATTCTTGATATTCTTGACCTTTTAGTCAATAGCTCATGTTGAATGTTAAGCCATGCTCAGGTCAACTTTGTTCTGTCCAGCTCTCCGAGAAAGAAATGAGCATGCTTGAAGAGAGAATCAAGCGATCTGCCAAGAAGACGCCAGCGCCCTCAACCAAACAGGAGCGACCTCAGAGAGAGCATCCCACCAATCCCAATGCAACCTTTCTACGCAAGCCTGCTCAAGAAGAAGTGCCCAACAAGCTCAAGTACGTACTGCTCAGTCCTTTAAAATCATGCACTCTTAAAAGAAATCCTTAACAATTTATTATAAGGTGTCCTTGTCACGTTACTATACTTACTATAGTAATTACAATTAATTGTGCATAATTACATGCAACTAACCCTCATCTGAACCATATAGTAAGTAAAGGAGAATGTTACACGGTAGTTAAATGAAAAGTTACATTTTATAATGAAGTCCTTAAAGTATAACCAAAAAAGTTCTGGTCCATGTAATACTTTCTTTATGCACACAATCTCATTCTGTCTCGTTCTGTCCTCTTGTGTCGATGCATGTTGTTTCTTAATCCTAAGCCTTTCTCTTCTCCTCTCTACTATTCCTTTCTTTTCTTGGCTGCTCTCCATGGACAGAATAATGTATCGCACTTACAGGATGTAAGTACTGCCGTACTGCTCGCAAGGCACCTGACATCCTGGAGGGCTAGAGATGACAATGAAATATTAGAGAGATTATTAGATTGTACGGCTATAGATAGATAGATAACACAATGCTGTGAATTTGATCATGATTCTACATGATTTTAACATAATTGGAGGTTTAATGAAAAGTTTTATTTGAAATAGTAGTTGAAAGATGCCTTAAAAAAATACAGTATATCGTTGTTGATTTATTACGTTAAAAAAAAGAATTCAAGCTTTTTGCTGTTGAGTTGTTATATTTATAATAACTATATACAGCTAATGAATATGACCATTTTAAATATTATTTTTATATATTTGTTGTTGGAAGTGATTTATTTTAGTTCCCTGCTGCTGATAATGAATAAGAATTGAGCGAGTCTTACTCTCGTTCATGGCTGCTATGTAAATAAGAGTATAGTAATTATGAATAAAGCAAAAATAATATTTTTATATGTCCATTTTCAACAGTCAAGCTCGGCAACAGAACGCTCACTTGGAGCAGTCGGCTCCGTCTATCCCGAAAGAGTTTCAGCTGGATCTGGACGTGTTTGAAAACAACCACACATGTGCCAGCGACATCCCTGACCTGGTGCAGCACAAACTGGATGAAGTTCTGGAGCCGGTCATGATTCCTGAGCGCAAGTACGACTTTGGCACAACACAGCTAAATGGATTGTATGCTAATATACATGCGTTGCTGCTGTTAAAGGAATTAAATGTGTGTTTCTGGTGTTTTCAGGATTCATTCGGTCTCTCCTCATTTCGATGACATTCACAATAGCACTGCCTCCACCATCAACTTCGTCATCTCCCAGGTGGCCAGTGGAGACATTAACACCAGTATTCAGGCTTTGGCACAGGTGGGTTTGATTCCAACACCATCTTCATTGGATTTTAGTTGATAACGTAAAACATGGCTTTCTTATAGTTACTTAAAGGGCCACGAAACCCCCCTGTCTCAGCAGGGTGTTTTCACACCTCTAGTTTGGAAAATCTCAGAAAAGTGGTTGTGTCCTGCTCGGTTTAGGTGGGAGTGTCGGGGGAGGGAAAGAGGAAAGGTTTTGCATAAAAATGGGAGTTTCCATTTGTTTACACTCGGAGAGCAGCATCTGCAGTGGATCTTTCAGTCTATAATATTGTAGTGATGTTAGCGTGCTGTAAACTCAGTAACAGTTCTAATCATTTTGACTAAGGTCTGTCTATAAACACTGAAACAGCACTGCTGACGAAACTAACCAACTTTCCCATCTGAATAAACAAACAAAGAGCACAGATCGCGTACTTGCCAAAGACAGGACAATCAACATGAACTGCAGCTGTGTATTTAAAAAAAAAAAAATCCTATACAAACGCATTTCTGCTGCGCGCGTGTGGGAGTCCAGCTGCGCTCTTAGCGGGGAAATGAAAACAACCTTCGTTGCAGCACAAACACAACTCTGACCTGTGTCTCCAAACAATTCTTCTTCTTCCACTTGTTTTGGCAACACAGCGTGGCGTCTCTCTGCCGTCTAAACACTGCAACAGGTACAAACTGTCTTCGAATCGATCATGAATATTAATGAAGTTGCGCCACATCATAATAGAAGCGTGCTGATTGGTTTGAACCAAGTCTATCTCATGAATTAATGCCACACGCTCAGAGACGTCCAATGCTCTGGCCGGTACAGACGTCCACTCTCCACGCTGAAATGCACTCATGGATCTCATCGGCGTGATGCAGCTTCAAAAAATTGTTTCAAGCCGGAAGAACTAATTTGCTCGAAGTAACGCAAAAACAACCAATTTTCACTCTTTAGTGAAATATGTGTCCTAATAGTGTTTATAGCAGCACGGGACACACATGTCAACCGCTCAAAAAATGTGTTTTGGTGTTTCGTGACCCTTTCAAAAAAAAAAAAAAAAAAAAGATTAGTCTTATTTCCCATGTGAATTTGTTTCACTTTCCACAGCTGGTCACTTCACTTGTGGTGCATTTGGAATATGTTTGAGGAAAGATGCTTAAAATAGGGCTGCACGATATTGGAAAAATATAGCATTTATTTAAATTTTCAGATAGGGGTTAGAGATGCGTGGATCAGCTGAAATGTCACCCGAATCCAAGTATATGATAGATGGATGGATGGATAGATAGATAGATAGATGGATAGATATTTGGAAGGCATTTTTACTTTCTCTGCTATAACATTACAGCACCTCTGGCCATGCCCCTTTACTGCGTGTGGTGAATACACGTAACATGAAGAGTTTGACATTACCCAGATGTTTTTTTTGTTTGTTTGTTTGTTTTTACAGTCCCCAAACTTCGTTAACTGTAGGCTTTGCTAAGCTAACTGTAAAAGCCAATGTCTCCCTTTGCATTGAACTTTGAGCGTATTGCATTCAGAGATGTTGATTTTGTTCACACATCTACATTACACATCAACTAAAGTTTAAAATATGATATTGTAGTGGACCACCCCTTTAAACCTGAACAAGAATCAGCATTTTTATTTATTTTTTTGCAGATTGATGAGGTTTTGAGGCAGGCAGACAAAGCAGAAGCCATGTCTGGACACATCGACCAGTTCCTCATTGCCACCTTCATGCAGCTGCGGCTCATTTACAACACACACATGGCTGACGATCGGCTGGACAAGAAGGAAATCTTCAAACTCTACAGCTGCATCATCGGAAACATGCTCTCTGTACGTTTCTCAACACGTCTGCCATTGTGTTGCCAGAAACAAAACAGCATTTGTTTTTCGAATCAAATTAAAATGCAGCAAGCAAACAAAAGTGATCATTATTTAGCATGCTGAGTCACTGTTTGTGCGTTTTCAGCTGTTCTCAATGGAGAGTCTGGCGCGGGAGGCCTCAATGGGTGTCCTTAAGGACCTGATGCACGGCTTGATCACACTAATGTTGGACGCCAGAGTGGAGGACATAGAGGATGGACAGCAGCTCATTCGCTCTGTCAACCTGCTCATGGTTCGAGTGCTGGAGAAATCTGACCAGACCAACATCCTGAGGTTAGCCACAGATCTCCTGTTCTGGAACTTTAGTTTTGTGTACTGTGGTGTATAGACCATTTTGAGGGATAAAAACAATGGTCCCAGTGTATTTCCTGTTTTACATTTTTAATTTCTATAGCTTCAGAGAATCCAAAAAGAGCCACATATCGATAAATGACTTAATGTTACAACACCTATTATAACATTGATTGAATTGCCTCTTGTTACAGTTATGAAATGGGTGTTAAGCAGGAAATGTTCATGGGCCAATGACATGACCACATTGAAATGTCTATGAAATGGACCAGTACTTTAAGTTAAAAAGCACCCCCCCTCTCTCTCTCTCTTTCCAGTGCTTTGCTGGTGCTGCTGCAGGACAGTCTTATCAGCACCGCCGGCTCACCCATGTTCTCTGAACTTGTCATGAAGGTATGGTTTGTCAACATGCATGTTTAGGTACACACAGTGCATGATTTCATCATGTCCTAATGAAGGAAGCACTTGTTTGATTGGTTTTTGGGTCCCTTGGAATTTTTAATTGCAATTTAATTGAGTTTTATGACACAACTTGGCCCCATTTCTATGTGGGATTGAGAAGTAATGTATTTTTTTTTAATGCATAATTCCACTTACACAACAGAAGTCATTTAAGATTAAGAGATTTTATTTTATTACATTAACACATTTAATTTGTAGCAATATTTGCTGATGAATCGTCCATTGTTCACTTAACATCAGTTATCTTAATTGCATTTTTAAAATGTTTAACAATTTTAATATGGAACTCGTAATTGCAATTTAAACAGCTGACTCTTATGTACAAACCAAATTTGCAGCAGCCCTAAGTAATGGTGACCAACTAACAATCAATGAGGCTTTTCATTAGCTGGCCATCTTTTTTTTTTTTTTTTTATCATGTACTGTAGTCAGCTCTTGAAGTGGATTAAAACTATTGAGCATTAAATAGTTTTAGAACAACTATGAAGGTTTTGAAGGACTACTATAGAATATAACTATCCAATATGACTTTGTGCTAATAATTTCAGTCTTAGTTTATAAAAACACTGACTTTTTGATCTTTAGTAGTCTCCCAGTATCTGAAGAAAAGCTTAAATGTTAACATTTTACTTGCCTAGATGATATCTTTGTTTATTTCCATTTGATGTTTTAAAGTGCAAGTGAAGCAGCCAGTCAAGTTTACATTATTTTGCAAATTGGTTTCCACTTTAATGATGTTATCTTAAACTTGATTAATGTAAAAATTTTAAAGAAAAGGTCCTGTTTTACTAATAGCTTTCAGCGCAAAGATGCCCCCATTTTGGAATATAGATGTGTCTGACGTCACAGGGTTGGTTTCGTTCCATTCAGACTAGGGATGCAACGATTAAAATGATACTTCACACTTTACCACGTCTTTGTGGATTGTCAAGTCATATTCCCTTAAGTCGATCAACTCGATCTCTCAGAAGGCTGTAAAAACCTGTGCCAATCTTGATTTGGTTTGAACACGAAAAGAGGTGAGAGGCTGTAGTAGTGAAAAGTACCTGCCCCCATTACGTCAGTACTGGACCTTGTTGAAACCCAGGCTGTTTAATACAGAAAGTGGACCAGAGTGCATCAAATGATTAGTAATTATAAGAGTGAAAAAAAAAAGAAAAATAAAAATAGAATATATATATATATAATATTAGGCACACATCTGATGCTTGTTTGCACCAGCTCCATGTCCACATGTTTATACATTGTGTTAAATTCGGCTGTCCAGTCTGCGTGGTGGTCGATTACCTCCACTGTATCTGTTGAGGGAACAGAATTAACCCTGTGACATCAAACACATCGATATTCCAAGAGAGTGGCGCCCTTGTGCTAAAAGCTGTAGTAAAACATGCCATTTCTTCAAAATGGTTACGTTTTAATCAAGTTTGTTATATTTTCATTCAAGTCTAAATCAATTTACAAAATGTAAACTTAACTGAGTTCCTCACCTCCACTTTACATTATGTATTAAGATGACTTTTTTTTTTCCATCACAAAATGGATGCAGCATTAATCAGTTTCTTGTTATTGAAGTATAATCAAGTCTTATGAATTCTCTCCAAGCATCACCTTTCTCTGTCTTTCTCAGTGTCTATGGAGAATGATCCGTTTCCTGCCCCAGACCATCAACAGTATTAATCTGGATCGTATCCTGCTGGATGTGCACAACTTCATGAAGGTTTTCCCTAAAGAGAAGCTGAAGCAGCTGAAGAGTGATGTTCCTCACCGGACACTGAAGACACTGCTGCACACACTCTGCAGACTCACTGGCGCCAAGGTACAACTCGCGTTCACAGAGCTGTGGCTAGTATTATGGCTTGTTTCCACCAAGTGGTACGATGCAGTATGGTACACTCATTTATGTTCGTTTCCACTATCAGAAGCACCAAAAGTGTGAACCGTACAAACCGAACCATTTTTGTAGGGTAGGTTAGAGATACACTGAATGCTGATTGGTTTGCAGAGAATCATCACCTGAGTGTATTAACAAGCCAGGTGAACGACAACACGGGAAATGCAACTTTTAGACACAATTGAAAAACACCACCAAAATGATACAATGGTGGCGCACAGCAAACAAAGCTTGTTGTCTTTTAAAAAAAGTCACATCCCAAGAAGCAAGAACAGGATCTGCTGTGTGTCCTCCATTGTTGTTTAAGAGACTGTTTACGTTGCTACTAAATGCATTGAAAGCAGCAGGGTTGACATTTCCTCAATTAAAATGAGACATTTTGTTGCTAAAATATGAACTGTTGATTCATTCTGAATGAGACGTTTGTTTAGCTTTGAATTCAGCAAAATGTTAGCATGCCTGTGTTTTCTATTGTTTATAGTGATTGACTTTTTTAAAAATTAGTTTGAGTTGTAATGTGTATTTGTAATCTGGCCCTTTTTTTTCTCTCAAATTGTTCACATTGTTCAAAAATGAAAGAACGAAGACGCAGCTTGTGTAAATAAATTGTGCTGTTTGCGCATTAATAGACACGTGAATATCTTGAGTTTACTTGCTTCATTCGCGCATCAAATTTGCTTCATTCACACGTCAAATTCACTTCACAATAGATGCGGGTCAATCATGGGCGAGGCTTCTGTCTGCCCGGTAACTCTAGTTTTTGCTAAGTGGCTAACATGGATTTCATTGAGAGAGTAGCTGTGCTTTTGTGCTTTAGGAAGGCTGAGAAAACAGTATAGATTCTTTCTGCGCCATGCCAGATCCTTTTTAGAGGTGCACCCAGCTCTGCGAGTTCATAAACTCTTCCAAAATATGCACCTGGATGATGGAAGTTTCAGAAGTGCTTCTGACTGAGCCAAGCTCAGGTTGAAGAGTTGTTGTGCGGTGTCAACAGCAGGATTTTCCTCTCGGCACACCAACAACAGGCGCTATGTCATTATTACCCTCCTACTAGAGCAAGCTCCTGATTGGCTAATGTGACTCAAATGTCTGCTAAAAGGTTCAGATTTTCCATGAAACGATTCACCTGCGCAAATAGCACAGCAGGATGTCTATTCGTGTCTTTGACGTAACATTTAAATCTGGACACTTCATCCACATCTGTTGTGAATGAACCATGACATTTTCAAACATATGTTTTGTTTTGTTTCATTAAGTTAGCGTGAGCATGTAAATGTAACCTAATACTTTTCACACTCTGCCAATGTCTGTGTCTCAGATATTAGACCACCTGTCCATGATCGAGAACCGCAACGAGTCGGAGCTGGAGGCGCATCTGAGGCGAGTGGTTAAACATTCAGCAAACCTCTCAGGCCTCAAGTCGGACAAAGGCACGGAGAAGGGAGTACTCCGATCGGTATGAGCTTTACTCGAACACTCATCTGGGCTCTTTGAGGAAAGCATACTGGTTGACCTGGTTTCCTCAACTGCATTTCAATTTGTACAGGATGACAAGATGATCAAGGCAAAAGTGAGTGACATCCTGTCTGAGATCTTCAAAAAGATCGGCTCCAAGGAGAACACGAAGGAGGTAACACTATAACTTCTGCAGGTTTAGCAGCCTTTAGGTGCTGTTTAGGCTAGATTTACAGAAATGCAAACACTGTTAAACTGAGGCATGGCTATCCACAATCGCTCTCTTACGGGTCAGGACAAGGAGCGCTTTCATGCTAAAAATCAATTTTAAAATAAAAACAACAATTCTTATATAGATGGATGAAATGATATCAATACAGAGCTTCCCACACATAGGCTTTACTTGGGCAGGCCGCACAAGTATATTTAGTGACACTTTTATTTTTTTTCCTATTATTATTATTATTATTATTATTATTATTATTATTATTATTATTTATTATTATCATCATCTTTTTACACTTTATTGTATCCACCCAATATAAACAAACATCCGCGAGCAATTATAAATGGTTGGTTACCCGCACGAGATACTCTCCCACTGAGAGTTACGTGCTCTGCAGACCCACAGAGACCGCACCTTTTTGCGTCCCGCCGGGGTTTCTAAATCTACTAAAATGTTTTGGATTTGCATTTGCTTTCAATTTCTAAGCTTTCATTAGAGAGCGAGGGAGACATTAAATTATTTAATCTAAACTACTCTTTACTTAAAAATGCTTTACTTGACTTAAAGAAAACTACTAAATACTCTGAGAGGATGAAATTATCTAAGTTAGTTGCAGAAATTTGTACACCATTAGAAATGGGTAATCGACTCGTGTGTCTTATTTAAATCTATGAGTTTTATTCGTGTAATTATTATAATTTCTGTCATTTATTTCTCTTTTGCTGTGTGTTTTATTAATTTAATATAATTTTTAAAATATATTACATATTTTATACATCTAAAATGATTTGGCAATACTGAAAAAAATGTCATGCCAATAAAGCAAGTTGAACTTGAATGAGATAGAGGAGCAGATTTTACCTGCCAGTGGGTGCACATGGCTCCTGAATGGCACAAAAAGAGAGATAGTGGATTATTATTATTTGTTTGTTATTATTATATATTTATTTTTAACTTTTAAGGTTTAAAACAGATTATTTATAACAGTAGTGTTAAAAATCTAATGACGTTTTGTCTGTTGCATATAGTTAACTATTTATGTGCTGTGGGTAAAAGATGTGTTCCAATCCAGCTAGCACTGGAAGTATATTTAAACCTCTAGTATGCACTGCAATTAGTGTTTTGATTCTGTAATGGTAATATTTAATGTCTGAAATATTGAATTTAGATACTAAAATTTAGTATCAAACCTTATGATCAAAGTGTTAGTTTATTAAAAAAAAGAGCTAGTAGTATACAAAATATTAATAGTACTGACTTTGTAATGTTAAAAACAACTGAAGTTTAAGTTTTATATAGTACAGGTATATTAATTACTGTTCAAAATAGGGAGTTAAAGTATGCAAAAAAATTGTAATGGTGCAAAACAAAATGTAGTATACAAAAATAGTAGTATCAGTATTCAAAAACTGACACTACCAAATAGTGCGTGGTAACAATAAAACTAGTATATATATATATAAAAGAGACTATGCAAAAATGTGTGTAATGGTTGCACCAGTAATATGTGTAAAATGGTAATGTACAAATCTCAAGTTATGCAAAAAAAAGTAGTAGTATCAGTATGAAAAAAATGATTGTAGCTCTGGTCTGAAAATATAGTAGTAGAAAAGTGTACAAAAATAAAGCAATTTATAACCTTGATTTATCAAGAATAGAGAATGTATGTAATTGATAAATTGCTATTAATGTAGTTTGACAGTAAATTATAATTATTTAGTTTTTGTGTTTTGATTTAGTACCAGTTTTTCTTGAAGATGATTTTATGTATTTAAAAAAAAAAACAGATTTATGATTAATACATGCATATGATAGCATAATCTCACCCCTCATATGACCCGCTATGTGGATGTTGTTTTATCAGGGTCTGACGGAGCTGTACGAGTACAAGCAGAAGTATTCAGATGCAGACCTGGAGCCCTTCCTGAGGAACACGTCTCAGTTCTTCCAGAGCTACGTGGAGCGAGGCCTGCGCATGATCGAGTCTGAGCGGGAGGGAAAGGGCCGCATCCAGACCTCCACAGGTGAAGCACTGCAGACACAATCCTCTAGATGTGATGTCATTGGCATAAGCTCCGCCCTCATGCTCTATATATGTGCATGTGTTTTCAGTAATCGCGCAGCACAGCACGGAGTCATTTGTGCCGAGCTCCAGCTCTGTGCCCGCCAGCAGTAATGGAGAAGATCTAAACGCCGCCGCTTACTACGAGAGACTGAAGATCTTACGACAGCGACGTGGACTCGAGAACTCAGCGGTGCGTCTCGCATTCATGCAACAAGCATTGGCTCATTTTAAGTTTGCCCATAAAGCTGAACATGCAAAATGAGCCAATAGTGCAACTTTACACATCTTGCTTTGTGGCACACAGCTTCTTTTTGTGTATTTATTGCTAGTTTATTTGTATTATTTTGGCCATCTTTGCAACGTTTTAAATGGTCAATTTAAGGCCACTTGGGATTCAAGCGTTTTATTAACAAATATTAAGGCCCAATTCTGTTTTTGTACTCCTAACCCTTCCCCTTAGCCCTTGAAACAGAGTGTGAAGGGAAAGGGGTTCAAATTTTACCCCTAAGAAATGGGAGCACTATAACACCTGCAGGTGTCAATGATACAAGTCATCGCGAGCTTGTACTTTATATGAGATCAGACGATCATGACTGCTGTAGTTATTTCAGTTGTTTTTTTATTTATCTTCAGGAAATCACTGAAGGCGTATATCATGTTATCATAACGACATAATGTGGTAATAATTTTGTAACTGTACTGTGCATTTACACCCTGACCATATTCATCTATGTAAACACAAAAACAACGTTAACATTATAGCAGACACTGTAAAAAGCTCATTCCCTGCACCTAGACTTTTCTGACGGGATTCGAGTGGCAGATGTGAAAGTATGTAGTGGGACTGCTATAGAGGACTTATGGATTCTAGATAGCGAAATGTAGCTTCTTTTTTTTTTTTTTTTTAAGCATGACAGCAGAACACGATTGTTAAAACATACTTGTTTGTTGTAAAAATTCATAATAATGACCAAAAATACTAATTTGTTCATCTCCTTCCGTGTGCTGCCATGCTGATATTGTAGATGGTGTATTCTGGAAAATTTTCGTACACCTTGGAGAGTTTTCAGGACCACACTCGAAATTGTTTCAAGGGCTATCTAGCCCTTCCCCTAAGCCCTACATCTTCAAGCTAAAGAGAATTGGGACACCCCTACCCCTTTACATGAATGTCCAAAACAAGGGGGAAGGGCTAAGGGGTAGAATTGGGATTGAGCCTCAACCAATGTATCTATTTACCTGTAATAATTCAAAGTTGCATTTTATGTATTTAACCCTCTGTTTATCAACAATTTTTTAAAGGTGTTTAAATAAAAGCAGTTTTAAGTAAAAAAAATAAAAAATAAAAAAATACTTATCGATTATATATTATCTTAACAGTAGTTATATTAACTTTATCAAGATCAATACATGTATTTTTTTTAAATCCTGTTGTTTTATTGTAACTTGTATATTTTTGTATGTAAAAGTTTTTTTTAAATACATCAATAAGAAAACATGTTTGATTCATCCATAAAAAATATTAACTGAATTACTGGTTTTAAATACCTCAGATTAAATTATAATGTGTATCAGTAAAAAGAAAGAACTGATTCTATTCAACATGCATTTGTATTATTATTATTATTATTATTATTTAATCATCTTTAATTATTGAACTAAATTCATTGAAATATCTGTAAAAGTACTTTTGAATAACATTTTAAGTTGTGAAATATAGTTGCATGTAATTTAGAATCATAAATTTAATATTTTTTTGTTTAGCAATGAACATGGAAAAACGTAAACATTTAATTTTAAGTATGAAATATTTAGTTGGATATAACAATTTCTACTTTTTTTATTATTACATTTTATTATTATTATTATTATTCTTACTGATAGTTTTTGATACAATAAAGTAAGACAAGGTTGTAATTATTCTTTCTTTGTCATCTTGCAGCCGGAAGATGAGCGTCCCCCCCTCAGCTCCCTAAGACCGTCGGTCGCCTCCTCCACAGACATGCTGCACAGCAAACTGTCCCAGCTGAAGGAGTCCCGCGAGCACTTTCAGCAGGAGCAGTCACACTCGCACAGCCCCACACGCTCCTCCTCACCCGCCTCCAACCTGGATGACCTCAAGAAGAGGCTGGAGAGGATTAAGAGCAACCGCCAGTAGGTCCACGCCCCCCCCAAAAACACATCCCACCGTTTCTTCAGGGTAAGCGCATACATAGGTTACGGTTATGGGGAATAAAAAATAATAAATAACTCAGTCCGTCTACATTGTATAATATAAAGTCAACATCTGTATGTTAGTATTGTGCACAGTTGATTTTTGTACATACGGTGGCTAACAACACCACGCTTTTACGTGTCATTTAGGGTTTTCCGTGTACAGTTTCTTGTGCAGAATGCTGTAATAAGTGTAACTGAAGCTCGTTTGTTTTTTTTAAATAGACATTTTAGAGAAATCTAAATTAATGTCACTCTCACTCAACTCTACTTCTCTCTGTTCGCCAGTTTTACTGTTTTCTTTCTGCCTTTACTCTCCACTAAGCATTTCTGAAGCTCTCATAACATTTGTGAAGGATCGATTCCTTTCTTTTAAGGAGCATGGCATGAAGTACTGGATCTTTCGTTTTATGTAAATAAAGTTTGCATTATTAAAGGCTGTTAATTTTTAGTTTTTCTTTTTGAATAATATTTCCAGCATTCTGTAGTGGAATGATGGTCATCG
The DNA here is from genome assembly GCA_903798035.1 of Danio albolineatus. Taxonomy (NCBI): domain Eukaryota; kingdom Metazoa; phylum Chordata; class Actinopteri; order Cypriniformes; family Danionidae; genus Danio; species Danio albolineatus. The sequence continues at coordinate 4,904,277 of CAIGQQ010038113.1, forward strand.
ATGCGTTTTGTTTTTGTATCATCCGACTGGGATTAGTGTTGAAGTGTTGCTATTAGGTTTTACGTGTATAATCTATAGTGAACATGGCAATAAAGATTTTTTTTAAATATAATTTAACAAACTATACATTGATGTTCTGATGTTTTTACTTGCTAGCAAACGGTGCAATGCAAAAGCTACTAAGTAGTGTACGATTGCATAACGTGTTTTCTAAGTCTTGCATACAGAGGATGTTGTCAATCTGACAAAAATTCATAATTACAGTCTGTCTGCTCAATGAGGCAATGAAAACATTTATTTGGGTCATATGTTAGAGTATTAGGTGTTAACTAATGCTGTCTCCAGATTTCAATACAAAATTACACTCATCTTAAATCAAGAATCCGTAGCCAACTTAGGATGTCTTTTTAGTTTCTCTTCCAGTGCCAGATACCTCTGAGGCGCTCTCTCCTTCTGTCTACAAAAAACAAATTCCATGTTGCATCACTTCAAAATGGACCAGCTTGTTCACAAATTTAAGCACACATATATTATCTACAATTGGCATTGGAACTATTTTAAAAACTTGCTGTTCTAAGAATTGCATTGTCATTAAAACGCATTGATCAATAATTTGACTTACTGACTAAGCCTCAGTTTGAGAACATGGATCCTGAACACGGCTTCAGAGCAGTATTTGAGGTAATCTTCCTCCTCTTCTGTGCTCATATTGAGCTGGTTCTTCTGGTACCACAGCTGTTTCTTCTGCAGCTCTTCTGTCTCCTGCACAACAAAGAAGTTGAGTACTAGAAGATTATTCTGCAGCCAATTGATCAAGTACTAATGAGCTAAATCATCATGGCCTCCATTTTGATGGTTGTTTGGTGCCATGTTGTGGCAGCACATACACGGCCCAACAACAAAAAAAAGCATGGACTTTAAAGACCTCTGAAGGTGTCTTGAAGGATCTACTGCTTTTTTTTTTTTTTTTTTTTATATAGCCAAATTCCATAAGTCCTTTAGGTTGCAGGTGGACAGAATATAGTCTGAATTGTTCCAGCATATCCCACCTATGCACAGCTGGATTGGGTTATGGGTAACTTGGAGGCACAGACAGACCTTCAATTTACCATGTTCTTCAAACTATTTCTGCGTGGAGTGTGTGACGGTTGTCCGATTTCAGGAAGATAGTACACCCTGTGTTCCTTGGAGGAAGTGGCTGGAAGGTTCTCAACTTTGTCCCCCAACAATGCACTTTTTATTTATTTATTTTTATTATTGGTTTTTTTTGTTAATCAAATGAACCTGAATCTAGTCATCTCAGTGTTTGCCTGCTGATCTACCAAGACTATGCTAGGACATTTTACAATGATATCCACGTCTTGTCACGATGCTTTGGTTTTGAGTATATTCCATAAAAGGGGCAAAACATGCAACCATCTAAACCAAATTCTGAGACAACTAGTCAGTCAGATTATGTTCTGCCTTCTGTTTTTAAACTTAGTTTTTTTATTTTTTATCTTGCGTTAGCCAGAGGTGGGCACATTTTGGGGCCTGTACCATGGAGCTGGATTAGATGGCTAGCCAGTTTAGTTTATTTGGTTTCTTACTACTTTGGTTTTAGGTAACATGAAAGCAGCTCAACTTTAATCTCTCTTTGCCATGTTATTATGGAGCAGCTGAGCTACATTCATGGTACATAAAACCCAGAATATGTGTGACTAAACAAAACAAACAGTCCTCTGATTCTAGAGGGCCACTATTTAAGTGGGGACCCACCTCCCTGCACACTTTGAATCAGATCTATTAAATTAGACAGATGTGCAAATTATCAATTCATTAGCTCTATTAACTCCATGAACTAAACACTGCACCAAAAACAGACATGCACAGTGGTGGATCCCCAGGACTCGAGTTAGTAACCTAATTTTCTTTCACTTATAATCAAACATAAAGACAGGTTATAGCTTTTTTAATTTGTCTGGCTAGAGCAGGGGTCAACAAGTTAAATCCTGGAAGTTCGGTGGAGTTTAGCTCCAACTCTAATCGAACACGCTGAATAAGCTAATCAAGGTCTAGTATACGTGAAGTTCCCAGGCAGGAGTATTGAGGCAAGCTGCAGCTGAACTGTGCAGTACAGAGGACCTTCAGTACTTGAAGGTACTAAACTGTCTTGATCAAATGAACGTGCCTTTTCAAATCTGCTCTGGATGAGGTTAGCTTTGGTAGTGAGTTGTTGTTTAAATTCTTCCAAACAGTCTCTCTTCAACTGAAGTGCGTCCTGGTGAGTGAGGAGTTCTGTTTGTTCTAGTCGGGCCTGGAAAGGAGCCAAGAGGTCCAGCTCTTTCTCTTTCTGGCGCTTCTGCTTTTCTTTAGCCTTACGTTCCTGAGGAATGACAAGAAACGGGGGTAGGTGATGATATGGGTCAGTTTGACAAAAGCAACTGACTGATCAAATTCCCGATTCACCTTTTCCTCCATGTGCCGACGAGCGGTCTCGTTTCTCGTAGTGTTGTAGATGGAGATCAGCAGATCAGGATCACTGTCCTCTTTTACTCTTGAAGAAAGGATGGATTTAACCTTTAAAAGGAAAAATATCAATGTCAGTATGAGGTGAGACCAATTTTATTCTGATGCTTGTGAACTAATACCTCTTTTTCTGAATTTCTGATTTGAAGTTCAACATTCTCCTCATCTCTCATAAGTTCCACAAGAATTTCGTACAGCTGCAAGTTCTTGTAGGGTTTTGCAAAAGGATCAACCTGAATATGCAAAACGAAACAAACTATTAAACCAAATAAACAGGAAATCTCAATGCTGGCCTTGATCTCCACCTGCCTGTGACTTCCTAATAATCTTGAATGCCTTGATTAGTTTATTCATGTGTGTTTGATTAGGGTTGTAGCACAGTAGAAAAGTGTTGAAGACTACTGGGTTCAAGGGATTTCTGTAGTTCTGATTGAGCATTGTTTATTTGCAACAATTGACCTGAATATAGTTGCGGAATAAAGGGTCTTAAATGCACCAAGAAAAATCTTCCACTTCTATACTCATCACCAGCCTGAATGGTAAATAAAAGGTTTCTGAAAATACACATGCTTTAGTGCATTGAAACGGAGCAAAAGAAAGTAGACGCACAAGATCTGCTAGTTGTCTAGTAAAATGTCTGGGGAGTGTAAAATCTTGAACTCGACCAATGAATTTTTTCCTACCTGAAAGCCAGACACCATCTCAGGACTAAAATCTTGTCCTTTCTGTGAGTCTGCTGCTTCTTGCGGTTTAATGAAGTTCATCCATGCTGGGATGATCCTGTCGTCCTCTAGATGATAGGTCACCTGAATCTTTCTTTCCGACATCTTGAAGTTCCTTTCCGCCACATCTTTACTTGCAGGTTTAGAAGGATCTCTGTGGAACCGCTCGTCCACACTCTGTTAAAGACATGAATTTACTTAAATAACTTTTTACTATCTGTGGGATGGTAATTCCAAACAATACCACAAGCAGTGCTCCTGGATTAACATGTTTTTTTTTTACTTTTGACTAGCAGTCCTGTCTTAAAACATATCCCTAAACAAAGGATCATGTATAAGGTATATTTATCAGGTGAAGGTCAACTGACAATTCTAAGGGGAATATTGGGTTAAACTGCTTGAAGTTTAAAGGTTAAGCTTTTTCACTCATATGCTACCTTTATAGGCCTTTGATTAAGAGACTCTCCAGCCCGAATCACTTTGATTTGTTTTCCATAAACAACGTGACGATAAAAGAGGAAGTCAGGTCGGTCTTCAAAGGTTTCGGTCATTTCAAATGGTTTCTCAATTCTTCTGGCTAGTCCATCAGTGCGAGTATGACCGTAAAAGTCCATCTGACGCTCAGTCTCAGGAACTAAAGTCACATACCTGTGATCTAAAACAATTTTAACATATTAAACAGTTTGCTCATGCAAGGAGGTTTGATATCAGAAATGAATTGAGCGATTGAATTGAACTGTTCGATTACATTTAAGAGCATCACTTCTTCCAGGTCTGAAATGCTCAGTTGTCACATTACTGTCTGTGTGTAGCTCCCTCTCCTCAAGATGATCACTTCGATGTTTGAACCATTCTTTTACAGCGCTGGGTTGAGTGCCTTACGAAAGTGACAGTGTGAGTTTTACTTAAATAACAGCTCATTTTTGGGTGAACAATCCTTTATATGTGATTTCAAATAACACGATAAATCTGCAGAATTCATTCAAGGTCTTACATTCAAGGTCTTTGTAAGTGGTAAGTTTGGTCACCAGACCGTCTTTCAGAAGGTATGGCGCAAACTTCTCTAGCTTTGCTTTCCTGTACTGGAGAATTTTTATACCACCTGGATAACGCATTTCCATATCTGCAAAAAAAACACATGATTTATTAAATAATCCTAAGAAATTCTGCATGTTGAATGTTAAACACTGAAAGCGAGGGCTTCACCTGGAGGGGAAATGTCTATTTTAGTCACCCAAGACGGAGGCATTTCAAACGCTTTCAACTCATCAATTTCCTCCTTCAGAAGATAAGAATACAGGTTAACAACTTTGGACAAAGATTCAGTCTGCTATGGGCACAGTAAGTAAAATCAATAATGGTGTGGCCCACCTCCAGTTCTATTTACAGCTCTTAGCAGAATTTGAACCGGAATCTGAAGGCGGCAAACCCTCCACTTTCAGACAAGCACTTATGAAATTCCCAAATCGCCTGGGGAGAATCCCCATCACCATTTTCAAAAAAGTTTCACTTAAAGTGAATGAGGGAAGCTTATATAATAAGTCTCAAACTCAACTCCTGGAGGGCCGCAGCTCTGCACAGTTTTCCTTCAACTCTTATCAAACCCAGCTGATCTAACTAATCAAGGTGTTCAAGACTACCAAAGACTATTAAGCAGGTGTGAGTTGGAGGTGGTTGGAGCTAAACTATGCGGAGCTGTGGCCCTTCAAGAATTTAGTTTAAGAACTCTGGCTTACATGGTCATGACTTTTGACCCGAGGGAACAAGTCTACTTCATATGTACACTTCAGCACCTATATGTCAGTATGCAATGTGATTGTGTTGTCACAACAGTGTAGTTCCCAAGTGCTCAAAGGTATTCCATTTAATCCAATTCAGATGTTATGCCAGTAGTGGACACTTGTGTAAACTAATCAATAACACGCATTCAAGTCAATGAAATGTAGGAAGTTAGCAAGAGAAGGGCAAAAGACTTTGACTGGAACACAGCCCTAGTCACACAGTTCCTATTAGCTGGCCTCCACGCAGTCTTAATCCGGGGTCACCAAACTTGTTCCTGGAGGGTTGGTGTCTTGCAGATTTTAGCTCCAACCCTAATCAAACACCTGAACAAGCTAATCGAGGTCTTACTAGGTATACCTGAAACATGCAGGCAGGTGTGTTGAGGCAAGTTGGAGCTAAACCCTGCAGGGACACCAGCCTACCAGGACTGAGATTGGTGACCCCTGGTCTTAATCATCTCCACACAGCTCTTACGCTCTGGCTTCTGTTACTCCTCATTCCCATCTCAGTCTCAGCACACTGGTTCTACTTGCACCACTTTGAGTGTTATTCGAGTAAGAGACTCCAGTATGGGAGGCAGGCTCACTAACTAACTGGCCACTATTACACTCGCCCTGCTAATCTTCATTCCCACATGGGTCACGGCACCAATGCAACCCATCAGTTCTACTTCCACTACACAAAGTTGGATTTAAACTGAAGTAAACGATATGCAAGGCAGGTGTGCTAGCAAAAATCTGAAAGACTGAAAAAGAGTGTAGCATCAGTTGTTAGTGCACCTCTTCAGAGCAGTTGAGTAACATTTACGTACATTTTTTTTTTAGCTGACCCTCATTATATTTACCTCCTCTAAATCTCACTCCCACCTGGGTCACGGTGTCAATAGAACCCCTCAATTCTAGTGTCTCCGTTAGGGAAAGAAATGTCAAGGTATATCCACACAGCTTTTACAAGCTAGTTATATCACAGTGGCATCAAAGCTAAATAGAAAATAAGAACAGTCTTCAGTACTTCCTCCTCGTCTTCTGGCTCTCGGGGTGGTTTTTGTTCTGAACTGATCGACACAGATTGGCTAGTAAGTCCACACAGCATATACTCCCACTTTGATAGATCACCCAGGTCAAACGTCATACTCTGCAAACACAAACAGACACTGTAACCTTTACAAAGCTTGTCATCTTTACCCAAAACAATGTCACATCCACGCTAAGAGATACTGACCCCACAACCGAAAGAGCAGTCCTGCTTGTTGACCCAGTAGTTTTGATGGTTCCAGATGCTCTCTATACCCACAAAGTTCTGATTGGTGGTGGAATAACCCTTTCCTGTCAGAGGGTCAATGAAGAAGTTTTCAGGTATCTCACGGTTTCCTGAGAGCACCAGAACCCAGCTGTGAACCCTCAAGCCCAGGAGAGGGTCTTGTGGTGGACGTTCTTGCTCCTGTTCAAGAGGAACCAGTCAAATACAAGGTAAAAATCAAACTGAATTCTATTGATTCATCCTCTGTCCAACCTTTCGAAGTCTCTCTTCCTCCTGTTGTTTCTTCAGTTCATCTGCTTTAATTTTTGCTTGCTGTTTCTCCTCTTGATGTTTTTCAAAGACGCTGTGCAAGTCACGTGGGGGTTTTACCGAGTATTTCTTTACTGTCTTCTTTGGCTCCTCTGTATTATCCTGAGCAGATCGTGCAAAATCATGCAGAATATTAATAATGCATCCAGGCTAGGTTTTGGAAAGTAGTGATTTCAGCATTACTGCTTAAGGTAAATGGTGGTAAAGATGCATGCAGTCTACAGGGGCATGTTGGAAACTATTCTTCAGGTATCTCGCCAATTCTAATTTGGTCTCCGATTAATTTAGCTAAAAAATGTGGGGGGTAAATGCAGCAAAGTAAAGTTGCGTGTAATCATTTAATACTATTTAAGAGTAAAAAAAAACGAATAAAAATCAGTTTATCAATTTACTTGAGCATTTTACATGTTTCTTTTTGTCTAATTAACTGTGAAAGTGATAATTAATTGTGCATGAATTTTTGTCTAATTAACTGTGCATGACCGCTTCGCAATGTGTAACATCATAAATCATGTAAAATAACAATATCTGTTAATGTTGGCCTTAAAATCAAGTCTCAACTTAAATGCTATGAAACCATACACTCACCGGCCATTCGCATTTCATTTTTCAAATGTTCAAACCAGTTTGTTGTTTCTAATGGAGGGGTGCTACTTGCGTGCACAATGGGTGTGATGCGCTCTAGCTTCCAGACGCACACAGTGAATGAATTTCGCGAGTGCACCACGAGTTCGATTAGCTTCAGCTTGTATGAAATGTACACATTTTGGTACACTAATCATCTCAGACGAACACAGAACACCCAAACCCTGCAGTGCTTTGTATTTTTTCCATAAATAAAATTTATATCAGAGCTGCAGCAATGAGAAAAAAATGGTTGATAGTCGCCTAACCTACAACCTACGAATGGGATTTTCACCAACTAGCATCTCCAAAGGTTTACAGAAAATGGTCCAAAGAAGAGAGAATATCCCGTGAACGCCAGTTCTGTGGATACAAATGCCTTGTTGATGTTAGAGGAGAATGGTCAGACTGGTCTGTGTGATAGAAAGGCAACAGTAACTCTAATAACCACTCGTTAGAACCGAGGTATTCAGAAGAGCATCTCTGAACGCGCAACATGTCAAACCTTGAGGCGGATGGGCTACAGCAGAAGACCACACCGGGTGTCACTCCTGTCAGCTAAAAACAGGAAACTGAGTCTACAGTTCACACAGGCTCTTCAAAATTGGACAATGGAGGATTGGAAAAACATTGTCTGGTCTGATGAGTCTCGATTTCTGCTGCAACATTCTGATGGTAGGGCCAGAATTTGGCGTCAACAACATGAAAGCATGGATCCATCCTGCCTTGTTTCAACGGTTCAGGCTGGGGGTGGTGATTTAATCAGAATCAGAATCAGTTTTATTGCCAAGTGTGCTTCACACACACAAGGAATTTGCTTTGGCTACAGAAGCTTCCAGTGTACATAAAGTGACAAGTGACAACACAGAATAAATATAATAAAGGAAGACAATAGACATTAAACAGAGATGCAGTCCAACGATCTGGATGTTGAAATGTATGTACAGATTTGTTATAAATATACAGGTTATAAGGTGCTGTGTGCAAAAGAGTAAGTATTGCATTATATATTGTTATAAGGTGCTGTGTACAAATGCGTAAGGAAAAGTATTGCATTGTGTATTATTATAAGGTGCTGTGTACAAGTGCGTGTGAGAAAGTATTGCACATTTATTGCACGATAGGAGAAATATTAACTGTTCATGAGGTAGATGGCCTGAGGAAAGAAACTTTTCCTGTGTCTGGCAGTTTTTGTGCTCGGTGCTCTGTAGCGCCGGCCAGACGGTAACAGTTCAAACAGGAAGTGTGCTGGGTGCGAGGCGTCCAGGGTGATTTTGCGAGCCCTTTTACTCACTGTGGAAGAGTACAGTTCTTGAATTGTAGGAAGGGTAGTGCCAGTGATTCGTTCAGCAGTCCGGACTATTCGCTGTAGTCTACAGAGGTCAGATTTGGCTGCTGAGGCGAACCAGACGGTGATTGAAGTGCAGAGGATGGACTGGATGACAGCTGAGTAGAACTGCACGAGCAGCTCCTGTGGCAGGTTGAACTTCCTCAGCTGACGGAGGAAGTACAGTCTCTGCTGGGCTTTCTTTACAATAGAGTCTATGTGAGTGTCCCACTTCAGATCCTGAGAGATGGTGGTGCCCAGGAACCTGAATGACTCCACTGCAGCCACAGTGCTGTCCATGATGGTGAGCGGGGGGAGTGCAGGGGGGTTTCTCCTGAAGTCCACTATCATCTCCACCGTTTTGAGCG